>JAVYIG010003460.1:0-195514 GCA_035222895.1 Strongylocentrotus droebachiensis | reverse complement strand
CCAATAGCGTAGGCAAACAGGTAGGCATAGTCCAGACTCCCTAAGAGTATGTTGGCATTTCCACCACCTGAAAAACAACAAATAATAACAAACAGGTGTTTAATACAGTATGTACTGTTGGTATTATCGCAAATGACATGATACATGTATGCATTTAATGTATCCATTATCAAAGGCCATTCCGAAAGAGGAAGCTGAGTTCTAAATAAGAATAACAAATTGTGAGCTTCCTGAATTTTGTTAGTTGGAGGAATCATAGCAGAAATGTCCCCTGAATATAGGATTTCAAATGACTTGATAATCAAAATGATAAGAAATAGCTGAAAAGTTGCAACCAAACATAATATAGCTTCAAGTCACATACAATGTACATGTACATGCATGTACAGTGTACACATTTCAGTGTGCATGCAGTGCGTCTGATTTTCTGCAGAGATTGATTCAATTGCTCTACTGTAATTCATTTCAATTTGATGTAATACATTAATCAATCATTGCTGCTTCCAGACATTTCTTTACACTGTAATCAATACTCAACATTATACTTTAAGTACACATCGACATGTAAACTGACAGAAAGTAATGCATGTATACAATTCTAATTGAGCTACCATATAGGGTATGCTCGCTGTGAATCAGGTACATGTACCTGCACCAAAATATATTTCTCATACCGGTAACTTGCACAAAAACAAAATGAAACTCATCCAAAAAAAAGTCATGTTTCTCATAACTTGCATAAAAACAAATTGGAACTCATCAGAAAAAAGTCATGTTGAAACGCTGTCCCTTAAACTATACACAATGTACAAGTACAAGTACATTCATTCTTAAAACTACAGCCAACTCAATAATGTGTATTTTCATTGAATACATGTACCGGTATGCAGATGTGCATAAAAACATGTACACATAAAGTGGATTTCATGCCAAAATATCAATTATAATGATGACCTTTGAGTTAAAATATCATTATAACCATCTTCGGTACATTCATAAAGGTCCCAGCATGTACATGTAAAAGTCTTGATAATGTTCATGCACATGTCTGTGTACATCTCTGTTTATTTTCAATCCCTTAGTAAACATAATGTAGTAATGTTTGACATAACAGCCAAGGCCCAATTTAGTGTCAAAAATGGAGTAATGTGAGAGAAGAGTTTCCTAAAATAATTGGAACAAGGTCAATGCTAATCACATGAGCCAACTATGACAGCCATTCAGATTTTATCAGTGCTAAGTGTTGCGCTAGTCTGGAGTAATTAAACCCTTTCAGTATATAGACCAGTTTGTGTGTAGTTACATTCATATTAGACTGGAATAGCACTGTCTTTGTGTAGTTGTCAATAGATCATTACACGCCTATTTCATGTTTATGTTACATATGTGACCCGGCACCCACAAAACCAACAAAAAGTCGCAACCAGCGATTCTCCGTAATCAGCTAAAATGTCAATTTAGGTGAAAAAAATAGATTTTTGTTTTTTTGCATTTCTGAAAGAGTGGTCTTTTCTGTACCTAGTATCAAAATTTGGAAGTCTAAAACATAGTAGAAGATGTGTTTTAAACGTTTTTTCTAGACCAGTTTTTTTCGCACAGCCTTCGGTCTCTTCCAAAATTTGATCGCTTTTCCCGAGCGAAATTATCGTAGTCCGGAAATGGTCGGTCGTTGCTAACGGGTCGTGCTACGGCGGGCTGTGATTGGTCCGTTATAGCAATCAGTGCGGCGCGCCATTTTGTTTGTATCCGCTTTCACATCCGAGTTCCAGATTTGCGTTCGTCTTATATTCTGACAAATATAGTACTGTAAGCAAGACAAAAAGTTGCATGGTGATTACACTTAAACCTGGGCTATTAGCCAGTGAAAGAATGATTTGCATACATTTTTGTAAAATTTTTACATTTGTTTACAAGTACAAACAGTGGCTGACTATAACGGAGGGCCGTATAATTAAACGCTGACACATTGGCCTATTGTGTATGTGGGCCTAAATTGTCTAGTTTTGGCCTCTGTGTATAGGTACATGTACTAGAATTACTGGTACATGTACTGTACATGTATGTAGCCTATACGTGTATGATACATGTAGATATGGCACAGTGGACAAAAGCTTTTGCTAAATGCTTTTGGTGATGATTTTGTTTAATGCAGGTACTGTCCAAGTATAGTCAAACTTTAGAAAGCTAGCCTTTTAATAATTAGATTGATTTATATAGTGCAGCTAGTACTACAGTGTATAAGTATACTCTACTGTGCTGTGATGAAAACAAAACTCTGAACGGTGCTACTTTACAAACACACAATAAGATTTTATATTTTTTTTAATGATTCAAAAGCTCCTGAAGCAAGTGTTTCTTCAACAAAACGTTGAAGCTTTACTTTGACCTACCGGTATCATGTTGTGTCTGTTTGGAGCAAGAAGTGCATTACTTCATACATTGTACATACCGGTAGTTTACAATAACACCTTTATGGCTCTGTACAGACAATATCTAGTTTGGCCAGGGGGTTAGACTCCCTGCAAGGTCACTGATAGGTGCATGGTTATCTCATCAAATCAGCTTTCAATTAACATAAGAAAAAGGAGATCATGGGGGACCAACAGGCACCGATTATGCATTGTTTGCTATATAGAGGGCGCAAGTAGCTATAAGTACATGTATTGCAGTGGGGCTTTAAGGATGAATTTGGGGTGGCAGTCCACTTTGGCTAGCAAAATCTACAGGAAAACAATTGGCTTAACCTTGACTTGAAGAAATGGGGGGGGGGGGGGAGGCCTCTAGAATATATTAGAATAGGAATTAATAAATCTTAATCTCTTATCAGCTTCATATCAAATCCATATCGAAACCCATTCTTCAAACAATGCCCTGTAGGATATAAAAGCATTTGACCTTTTATTGTATTCCAAAGATGAGTAATCACTTGATATGACCACTAGTAAATATGTTTTTCAAGTACCCCTATATTCAATTTCAAATGGCCAAGTACCGGAACACGGCAATTTGTTAGCAAAATATTAATATGTTTACGTTCAGCTGAGTTTTGTAGGTTTCATGATGGGACTATTATAAGTGCACTTCAGTTGTATGGCAAATACATAGACGTAAGTTTAATAGTCCATAAATGGGACTGTTGGTGTTTTTTTGTTTTTTGTTAAGGTTCAAAGGGGGGCAAAATAAAGGGAAAATCGAGAAATGCTTATGAAATTATTACAAAGCTATGAAGTATTGTGTCTTGAATGAGCTCTAAAAAGAATTTTAAGATTTAAAGTTTTAGGTAGTGATCCGTATCATCTCTACCCGTCAAAAAGACTATCAGTTTCAGTCAGTAGAAAAGTTTTAAAAGGCTCGTTCTCATATAAGCAACTGCCTCTGTTTGTTTGTGTTCTGTTTTGTTTTGTATATAATGACATCTAGGCGTGATGACACTTCCAAGTTTCTATATAGATCTAATGATAAAGATATGGTAGATATGAATAGGCCTTTAGTTGCATTGCAGCTCTTTTTTTTTTCCATTCCAACTTGCCTGACGAGCATATCTAATTATCTGTATGTTATACTGTACATTTAAGATACTGACATGTGAAGTTCATTATGAAAAAAAACTCAACAGTTACTGCATCACATGCAAATGAGTTTACTGAGTTTTGGAATAACAGTGACTTTGGTGTGACTTCCTGGACCTACATGTACCAGCACTCTTGTTCTAGTGTGTAAGCCTATACAGTAGGGGCATTCACACTGTAAGCAAAACCATGGGTTTTTCTCACATCCAGCAGCTTTCTCTAAAGTTTTCTAGGCAACTGACCTCAAACAACTGAATAGAAAAACCCACCTGTGGGATTTTATTTTCATTTTCAAATCCAAAACTCCATCAGTTTTTTGCAGGGTAAATGCTTCCTTTCACAGGTGAATTTTAATTTTTTTTCCACATGTGACTCTCCTCGCTTCTGTGCTATCGCTATCACATGCAGAGCAAAAACAAGCCATGCATGCGCACTACTAAACAAAAAAAAAGAATTGGCAAACACATACTGATATTTAAGGGTTAATTTCAATTGTGTATTAGTTTAGAAAAGAAAACAGTGTTTTAAATTGTTTTATTTTGCAGTGTAAATGAGCCCTCGTATGTGTACACTTACCAAAGGGAGCCCAGCAGCACCAGCAGCTATCGTTAACATTGCTGCTATTACTCTCAAAGATGGGGAAGAACGGGATGCTCTCATCATCGTCATCGTACTTGGAGCAGTTGGAATGCAGAATACCCTGAAAGATGAATACAAATATGTTATAAAAGAATAAGCATTCATAACTTCCTTTATCAAATTTTCTTTACTTTGAGCTTGATGAAATACATGTTACCAGTACTCAATATTTGTTTACTAAAAAGTACCATCAATACAAACATGTTGTCATAATTATATTGTCATAATTAACAATTAAGAGAGAGAGAAAAAAGAGAAGGATGTGAGAGAGAGAGAGAAAGAGAGAGAAAGAAAGAGAGAGAGAGAGAGAAAGAAAGAGAGAGAGAGAGAAAGAAAGAGAGAGAGAGAGAGAAAGAGAGAGAGAGAGAGAGGGAGGAGAAGGAGAGAGAGAGAGAGGCAAGGAGGAGGGAGAGAAAGAGGCAAGGAGGAGAGAAAGGGAGAGAGAGAGAGAGAGAGAGATGAGAAGAGAGAAAGAGAGAAAAAAAAAGATGGGGGGGGGGGGGGAGAAAGAGAAAGAGAGACACAGAGAGAGAGAAGCAGGAGAGAGAGAGAGAGAGAGAGTCAGATTGAGAGGATGGAAGTGAGTCAGAGAGAATAAAATAACAAAATCCAACATAATATCTACAGTGAGGCAGGGTAAGAATGTTATCGTTCTAAATACGTGTCCATTTACATGCAGTACATGGAGGAAAATGAAACGTCCAATCCCGCAGCACGTGACAAGCGGAACCTACAGGATGTTGATGGTTTCCTATTAAACATCCTGCAGGCTTCAACAATGTATAAAGTATAAGAAATAAAGATAAACATACATGTAAAATGTCTGTTTTTAATACACTCACCTTTACAACCCCAATTGGTTTTCTTGATAGATGGTATGTGGTGTAAGCTAGGAATGTCAGAACCAGGATGTACCCTTTGTACCTGCAAAGGAAATTAAAGATAATCTTCAGTTCTGGTTTCGATCAAAAAATGATAATAATAATAGGTCCATTTCTATAGCGCAGCTACTGTATGAATATACTCTGTGCTAAATACAAAGCATCATATTATTACACCAGCCGTACATGTAGCTGAGCCGCCATAATAAGGCTGTAGAGCATTCAAGGAATTTCTACCTGTCAGGTACCTATTTACTTTACCTGGGTGGAGAGTGGCAAATGTAGATTAATGTCCTGCCAAAGGACATACATGTAAGTGCTGCGGTGGGACTTGAACCACAAAAAAAACATGTGATCCGAAGTCCCGTTGAAAATGAACAATAATAGAAAGAAACTCCTTAAAAAAGAGTTCTGTAATTCAAGATTTATTATTTACATCACTTGTTTTAATGTACTACTTATATCATTTAATTCAACTTGGTATTCTCACAAGTCCTGTTTATTGCCCTTTACAATTGGTGCCCATTCGTAATGATTATGATGTGATCAGATATACATGTACATGTACGTGCAGTTTCCCTTGGTAATATAGGGCCAAGAGAAAAATGTTGAAAACTAGGCCTGAGTCATGTCGGGATTTTCATAAACCGGGTCCCGACGGCGTTGCACCGATCGGGACCCGGTGTCCCGAAATCAGCTCGCAGGATTTGTCACTTGCCTCTATAAAAAGCGCATATCATCAGTATGTCCCTTAAAAGTGACCTTTTTTATCAGTCAAATAAATCAACACATGCATACCTCGGCACAGATCGGTATATTCTTCCATTTGACATTATTTTTTATCCATGATTGGCGATGTTTAGTGCCATTATCGTGCCTCTAAAAGTAAAAAAACTGGAGCAAAAATAGAAAGACAACGATCGAGCCGCCATTTTGATTCATGCAGGTTGAATAAATCGGGTCAAAAAACATTATGTTTGAATAATAAAACGGCTTTCTAAAAAGTACTCCTTTACAACATACCGATCGAATAATTTTTAAAAACAAAATAGATATTTTTTCTTTAATTTTGAACACCGCATGCTTCTTTTAAAAGCTGAAAATTACTTGGTAATCACAAGAAGTTTCGATACGGATAGCTGTTGCAAGGCAAGTTCAGACTAGTCTCGGAAAAATGCGCAGTGCTCCTAATTGTTAGCTGTAATGCGTGCCAGAACGAACCCAAACAAAGACGTGATCGTAACGAGAACAAAATCATTAAAAACTACGAGAGCACAATTGGAAAGACAACTACTGCTCAAAATTACGATAATCAGATAAATAACTTGGACAAAGAATTCAATAATCGCCCAAGAAATGCCAAAGAAATTGTGATAATCGAGGAGTAACTGGGTACATTTTTATCGCAAGGGGCTTGCTGCAAATACTCGAATCCTTTGTTATACTGCTTTTTACCGCAGAGGGCGTTATTTGGTTTCTAGCCTCGTGTTAGAACACGAGGCTAGAAACCAAATAACGTGTAATTCGGACATATCAGCAGGCTCATTCCGATAATGATTGTACCTATAGTAACTCCTTAAATATCACTACCGGTATTTCTGTGGCTTTTCTTGGAGAACTATTGTATTATTCCTCCAAGTTATGTATCTGCTTACGATAATTTTGAGTAGTTGTCTTTCCAATTGTGCTCTCGTAGTTTTTAATGATTTTTTCTCGTTACGATCACGTCTTTGTTTGGGTTCGTTCTGGCACGGATTACAGCTAACTACGAGGAGCACTGCGCATTTTTCCGAGACTAGTCTGAACTTGCCTTGCAACAGCTATCCGTATCGAAACTTCTTGTGATTACCAAGTAATTTTCAGCTTTTAAAAGAAGCAGGCGGTGTTCAAAATCAAAGAAATAATATCCATTTTGTCTTTTAAAAATTATTCGATCGGTATGTTGTAAAGAAGTACTTTTTAGAAAGCCGTTTTATTATTCAAACATTAATGTTTCTTTCAACCTGATTTATTAATCCTGCCGAGAGACCCGGCCAGTACAGTAGCTAGCTAGCAGCTGGCAACAACAACCCCATGGGGCGAACTGCTTTAATTTGCAACCCATATTTATATCAGCAGTTCGGATTGATTCAGGATGAGCTAGAATATGATTGGTAACAATTAAATACTTAAGTTTCAAGGTGGAATGATTTTAGTGGTGTGCAAAACTGCAATTTCTTACATATTTCATTTTTTTTTTCGGAGCGTCGGTTCTCAAAAAACGAAACCGGGACCCGACGGCAACGGTCGGGTCCCGGTGTGATCGACCGTACCGACTCAAGCCTATTGAAAACACTTTTTCTTGTCAATAATGGATTTTTTCATTTGTTGGAAGGATTGATCTGCAAGGAGTGCCAAAATGTGAATTTGGTGAGTAAATAAATGAGTCGTTCCATAAAAGCCTTTTAAAGATAAAGACCAGTAATGGTCATGCGATTGCATTGTGAAAGAAACGTTGTGGAATCGATCAGAAAAGGTTGATCATCTAGCATCTAGCATCTGCAAGGTTCTGGAATCATCAAAATGATAAGAAATTTGGCCCATTCTTCGTAAAGTTACAAGCACTATACACAGAAAGATGTATATGGGACTACATGTACCCTATCTCTCTCACCAGACCATGAGAGAAATAAATTTACCAAATATATGAATTAGTAGGCGGTTTCCCGGCAATTTTTTTATCATCATGTATTAGTCAAAACATATTCTTTCACATGATTGGTAATGAGAGCTTCCATTTCATTTTTTGAAATTGGGGCGTTGCCAATACTGGTCTTTACCTTTTAATGAGCCCTGTAGCTGGCTTCGCTTGATGGAATCCTTTTTTATCCCAGTTTGCAGACATGAATCCAGGGCCCCATGTCCCAAAACTTGTCCTTTCTTCTGATTTTTGTCATTTGTCATTGTAAAAAAGGCTTTGTGAAACGGATCCCATATTGTCTGAACTAAAGAGAATATGCAGACTGTACTGTCTTATGCACCCCATAGGCTTTGCAGTTTTTTGTACACAGCCAGATACTAAGAGAGCTAGCCTCTGCTCAAGATTTGATGGAATTGTCTTCAAGTGTCAAATTAGAGACTGTGCCTGCAAACTAATGTTATCTTATTGCAATATATAGATACTAGTACATGTAGGCCTATAATGCCTTTGTCTCAGCGTTTCAATATATTTTTTTCTATTTTTGTTCAGTGTTTCACTTTCACTTATTTCCCAAGCAGATTGAATGTATGTAGAGTACCAAAATAAAAACGCATTCTTCTACTCAGAGAATTAGCCTGCCAGAATCCCTTGTCAACCAGTATCAGTTAAAAAATACAAGAGAGATGAAAAAATCCACAAAAGGTAAACAAAAAAATAGGGCAAATTTGATCTACAACGCTCAACAACAACTACAAAAGAAGTAGAACTCTATCAAATTGAGTGAGTTCTGGGGGGGGGGGGGGAATCAAATTATTGACAACTTTTTATGTTACCGGTATGTCGAAAAATTCAAACTCCCTTGAACAAGAAATGATATTCTGTACACCGCCAAGTATTAGTGTGAGCATGAATGGAACAATGACAACTTGTCACCTGATCAGCCATTGTTCTGGGATTGTGCTTCTGCACTTCAACCCCTGAAAGGCTGAAATCTGTCAACGTTATCATGTGACGATTCAGAGGATATCTATCTGCACAAAGTCAAATGACAGTTCAGGTTGTAAACAATAAACCAACATACGGTATACACACGGTATGCAGTCTACAGCTCACAGACCCAGTCTGAGGGACTTCCCCACATTCCCTTGTAAGTTGTAATCATATTTTTTGGGTGGTACCGTGGGTCTAAAGTTTGTAAAAACAGTGCAACTGACGCTCTATACTTTACCATCAAAAACTCCTTTTGTCAAAGGAAAAGGCCACCATGATATATATTTTAAGTGGTGGCAATTAGGGCAGAAAAGTGAGAGAAAGATCTGATATAAAAAACATGAAAGTTATGAATTTTTATACTTTGTGATCGGTTAAACACAAACTTGCATATATCAGGGATAAAAATACTTTAAACATTTCGGGGGCTACTTTTCAAGCTTGCTTGCTTGAAAATATTTGTTTTTCATTGAACTCTAGATGCAAATTTTTGTTGGCTCTTTTAAGATTTTCAGGGGTTCTTTTCAGCATTTTGGGGGCTAATTCGCTCCGAGCCCCCGTTTATTTTTTTCACTGCCATACATGTCAGTCACAAAGTTGCCAATTTGTGCTTGATTGATTACAATAAATTTTTCTTATTTTCTATGATCTGATTTTCCTCAAACCTTCACGGATCTCTTTCTCACATGGTTTTACAGACGTGTATCAATCAAGTATGATTATTTATATCTGGGACCGAAATTTAAAATTAATTAACATCTATCAAAAATGTGACTCAAAGTTTTAAACCTGGGTCTGATCAGAGGCAGTTTGTATGTGAAGATAGAGAGCTGACCAAACCATAGACATTACTGCTCGACCTACTTAAAGATGAAGTTGAGTTTTGGTTATGCGATTGCATTGTGAAAGAAACGGTGTGGAATCGACCAGAAAAGGTTGATCATCTACTGTAGCATACATGTACATGTATAAGAATTTGTGTGTATTGCAAGGTTCTGGAATTATCAAAATGATAAGAAATTTGGCCAAGTCTTGGTAAAGTTACAAACACTGTACACAGAAAGATGTATATATGGGACTACACAAACACGTGGCGTAAAAATCCTACCCTGGATTTTTACGATGTTACATGACATATTTAGAATATGAAGGCATTGAAGAGCCATGCTTTTCAGGGAACATGTCTTATCTGATGTTCTTCCACACTTGCATAATAAGAATGACAACGCTCACAAATTATTTTTCACCTCTTCCCCAGAACTCAACTTTCTCTTACAAGTACAATGTAGTCTATAACATGTATGCATGGATTTTGTCATCAGAAACCTTGACTACAGGGGAAACCCACTTTCTCTGGAAGCTTGGTGAGATATGATCATGTGACAGTGTTGACATGTGATCATCATGAGGACTCTGAGCTTAAAGACATGACTACATTTACGGTCACTATTTAATACTTCTATTGTCTAGCCAGGCCTAGGGTCAATTCAACCCATTGTCTGCTTAATTCCAGATAAAAAACAGACTGGTCTATGGTTTTAAGGGTTTGTGACTAAAGACGAAAGTGGAATTAGAAGTGGTATACAGGAAATTACTGGTACAGTAGTCTTTGCAAATCAGCCATCTGAATACCTACAGTACTTATTTAATAGTCTTTAGATCAAAGTCAGAAAGTTATACAGAATAAGTAGTCTTGTTATCAATATCAGTATTGTTTCTTAAGAAAAAGATAATTAATTATTAAATCCAATACACTATCTAAAGAAAATTTCAATGCAAAATATAACATATTATTAAACATATCGTAACAGATTACACAATATAGCCAAGAGCTATTAAAGGCATCTGCACATTAAGACATTAGATCATTTCCAAAGGGGCTCAAGAAAACATACATGAACAATGTAAAAGCCTACAAGTAATTCATTCATTTTCATTTTATCATTTCATGATCAACTCACAAATTGATTGAAAAGAGAAATGACATATGGTGATATTGGCTTCCTTGGCTTCCTTCCAAAGGGGCTCAAGAAAACATACGTAAAATGTACAAGCCTACAAGTAATTCATTCATTTTCATTTTATCATTTCATGATCAACTCACAAATTGATTGAAAAGAGAAATGACATATATGGTAATATTGGCTTCCTTTCAAATTGTCCGTCAGTGAAAGAGGTATCAGGCGAGAAGTACTGTACATTAGAAATGAGAGATTAGGCCCAAAGCCAGTAGCAAATACTAAGACAATGTCAAGCCTCATTAACACAAAAGGTCATGGTACATTGTATAGAGTGGTGAAGTGTGACATCATCAAGAATCTGTTTTTTGAATTTCTCAATTTTGTCTTCATTTTTTGAAAGAGCATCAAAAATAATGTCCGAATGTCAAAAAACCAATTGAATTTATTAATTATTGGCTGAGATATGACCATCTGAATAAATATCTATTAGGACATATATTTATTCAGATGGTCATATCTCAGCCAATACTTACATGTAACATGCAATTGGTTTTCGACATTCAGACATTATTTTTGATGCTCTTTTGGAAAATGAAGAAAAAATTGAGAAATCCTAAAAAATAGATTTTTATGATGCACACCTTCAGTACTCTATTCCTTTTCAAGTTTCATAGGGCACTTGTACATGAACATGTACATTGTACAATGTAGCTTCAGTAGTTGGAAAGCAAACAACATTCAGGAATAAAATGATTGCAATATATTCATGTGTAAGCTATCCACCGAGACCCAGTTTACCAAACTATTTATGACACTGTTCCAATTAAAGGCGATATCTTGTAAGTTTCTTGGACACATGGAATGCATTCTTTTGCTATTACCAGTTTTGCCACACATCCAAATCATAAATAATGTACCTACCTTCACTAGAGTCTAGAGACCTCTAAAATACAGGGAATAATTTTCCTGGTATCGCATCGCAATTTGCTATGCATTTTTGCATGACTGCTATACAAAATATCTTTTGTGTAGCAGTTTTCTTCCATAGAAATGTACAGAATTTCTTTCGAAATATTTATCCATCGACTGAAATTGCTAATCAAAAAATTTGAGGAAAATTATTCCCTGAAATATATTTGTAAAATGATAGTTCCCAGATATTATCGTTAAAAAAAGAAGCTACATTGTAGACATACTAATTGTATGTAAAATTCACAAGTGAAAAGACAAACCAGGGGCTAGTTTGCTTTTGAAACAAGTCAAAAACTTAAGAATGACAGTCTCTACTATCTATTTACTCTATCTGCGAAGGATACACTCCGCAGTTCTCCAAACCTGGAGGAAACCAAGAAGAAGAAGTCACACACAGGAAAAACTTTTATTTTAATTTAACATTTATTTTGAAAATGAGCTGGCTTGGCCTTGAGATTATTTTGACACGCTCACACAGACAATACTCAATAGACTTTAGAATTGAATATCACTTATCAATATCAAGGAATATTACGAAATCAAGCATTTAATTAAGTAAACACATAGGGTCTAGATCTACACGAAATATGGGATATAATATGGCTCCCGATCTAATGAAGCACACAGTACTCCACAGCTGACCGACCCGAGCGGTCCCCGACCCCGACCCGTCAGCGAGCACCGCTTGGATAGCTAACGTTAGTTTTAGTAGGCCTACACGTAACGACTAACGTTCCTGGATGTAGGAGAATAGTTTTAATAGGGCCCGAAAAATATACCATGCGGACACATTTCTTACCAGAGATCTCTGTTCCCACATTTAGGAAAATGCTTCACAAGATGATAACCCAATGGAATACGAGCCATTTCCCCTCAAGAAGCGATTCGTCAGATTTTCCGACGAATTTTCTTCAGGCTTGTTGCCTCTCAGCTCTCTCGTAATCTGCTCAAACAGGTTATTGGTAGGCCGTCGCGTCGTACGGATTTCACATACAGCTAGCTAGCTACATCCGAAACCGCCGGTCAAATCCGGATCGACTTCGCACGTACTGAAAGAGTGTAGGGGGGGTTGGGGGGGGGGGGGGGGGATGCCAGGTTAAAATGTCAAAGCTAAAATACCAGATTATAGACTCAAAATTAAAGTAACGGATTCACGGGAATTGAATATTGATATGGTATCAGCAAATTGGTTATGTATTCTTATATTACCTCCATCACCAGCGCCCGCCGTGGCCCCCTTGACTCTAATTGAAAAGTCTTTGATATATCCTCGTGTAGTTATCACAGTATTATCCTAAGCATGGCAGAGTGTTGTTCAAAGTGTAGGGGCATTAACAAAACAGGGCACTTATTAGAAAGAAAGAGGACACTTATAAGAAGAGGAGAAACATCACTAATTATTAGAAAGAAAAGGGGAACTTGTCAAAGTGAATGGGGCACTTTTCAGAGGTAAAAGGGGCACTTAGCATGGATGTATGTACAACAAAAGTAGAGCAAAATTATTGAATGTAACTGTACTTGGAATAGCTTACACATCTATCCTCACTTTTTATGTATATAGCCAGTGTATGTATTATGAACTATATAATTATGTGCAATATCTCTGATTTCGGGTTTGCCCGTATGCTAGTGGGTTGGGATTCCTTCTCTTCCCCTGTCTCGATCCTTCCCTTCCACCCCTCCCCTCTCTCTCTCTCTCTCTCTCTATTAATTCACTTCTTTCTTTTCTATTTGTTTCTCTCTCTCTCTTATATATCTTCCTCTTGAGGGGGGGGGGGGGGCGGTGCAGGGATCGGGGTATTATGTACTAACATTATGTTGAGAATCCTGGGGCCTTTTTCCCGAGTATATTTGTGCATTGTGTCGATGTCATGTCATGTTTTTCCAATTTCTCACCGATTTTGAATGTAATTATTTCCTATTTCAATGTCATGCGTTTGATGTCTTTTTTTATACATGATTTTAATGTAAACGCAATATAAAATGTAAAATCCCACACTGTATTTCCAAGTCACTATTGGACGAGATAAAAGTGAATTCAATTGAATTGAATTATAAGAAGGAGAATCAAGCACTTTAATTTGGGAAGGAAAAGAGAGCCCATATAAGGATGGGAATTAAAGGGCAGGAGGAAAAGGAGCACTTGTCAAAGTAAATGGGACAATTATCAGATTCGAATAAGGCATCATGAATTAGAAAGGAAATTGGGCACTAGTCAAAGTATTAGAGGCAGCTATCAGAGATGTAAAGAGGCCTTTTATAAGGGAAAGGGGCACTTATAGATTATAAAAGAGAAAAGGGACACTTATACAAAGTGGCATTTGTCAAAGTAAAAAGGGGTCGTTATTAGATTGGAATAGGGCAATCATTAGAGAGGATATGGGGCTCTTATCAAATTTAAAAGGGCACTTATAAGAAGGGGGAATAGGAAAGGAAAATGGGCAATTTTGGGGGTACAATTGTACTTGAAAAAGTGAGAGGGCACCCGATTGATATAATTACTACAACCTTGTGATAATGACGTCTTTGGGACCAATGAAACTACCTTGTTATTTAAATGAACCATGATGTATCAGGAACTTGGTACCAAAAACTTCCAAAATAACCTTTGAAGGGTAATTTCAATAGGCCTACAATAGAAATCATGTTTGGATTGCAAAATATGTCATTAGTACCAGGTACATGTACGGTATGCACAATTAAATGGGTTACGAAAAATACTGCTAAAATTGCTTAAGGTGGATTTTAAAAAAGAAAAAACGTTGCAATCATGTTCAGGTCTAGAAATATATAAACTACTCAAAATTTGGAGCAGATAAATCATCATATTCTTTTAACAAGTGTGTCTTACATCGGTGTTCTTTATAAGGAGGTTTGACAGTATAAGAAGAAACACAAGGCACAGAAAAATATTTAACAAGACAATTCAGCACATTTCAATTACAAAGAAATCATTTTTATTGAGTTCACTCTTCAGGCAGGGTTGTCTGCGATGGCAAAAATATATTAAAAAAGGCAAGAGGAATGCAACGCTATCCAGAAAAAAAAATTACATGTACGAGAACATTGTATCTAATTGTCTTACTTTGATTTAATACATTTAAATGTAATGTTGGTTTAAAACGGGATATCGAGTCAGTGGTGGCATTCTAGATATATTCTATCTATTCAGTGCAACTGTAATACATCTATTCAAGGCTACTTCAAGTTTTAAATATTTTGTTATCTTTTTTAATCAGTCAAAAACCTCAAAATCATAAATTATTTGTCAGAATCTGAGAGCAAATTTGCTTTTAAAGGCATTGTTTCACGAAAAATATTTAACAGGACCATTCAGCACATTTCAATCACAAAGAAATCATTTTTTATTGAGTTCACTCCTGAGTCAAGGGTGTCTGCGATGGCAAAAATACATTAAAAAAGGCAAGAGGAATGCAACGCTATCCAGAGATAAACTTACATGTACAAGAACATTGTATCTGATTTTCTGTCTTTGATTTAATACATCTAAGAGTAATGTTGTTTTAAAACGGGACATATCAGGGGTGGCAATCTAGATATTTGTATCTATTCAGTTCCACATTTCAATTACAAAGAAAGATTTTTTTTGAGTTCACTCAAAGGCCTAGATGTGCTTCATGAATACCTTTTGTTTGACCTCTTGAAAAAAATACTTCCATCTGCGTATCATAGAATGTACCGTTGGTGCATAAATGAATAATGTTATATAACTTTCATGAGCGCATATCCAGTATTCATCTCAGTGGGTTTTACCATTTTGGTACAAATGACCTTTATCTGCCCATGCGCAGATTGTATCTGTAAACTCCCTTATTTTGTGGAACAATTTGCTTAACCACTTGACTGCGGGCCACGTACATGTACATGTACATGGTCTCGCTCTCACATGCCCTGTGCGCACCACGTAGATCTACATGTACGTGGTTAGGGCATTGCACCTTAAAGACTGTAGCACTACATACTAATTAGCACTGCAATGATGTTATACAGGTCTTGAACAGTAGATGGCGCTCTTTCAACAGAATTCTGCCTTTTTGTGTACAGTGTACACTTTTTGAACAGTACAAAAATGCTGTAGCACAGGGGGTATGCCGCGCGTTTTAAGCCAATAGCAGTCAAGTGCAGGGTTAAGTACATCGCATACAGACTAGATACAGACTCATACTAGATCATAGAAACATTTGCTATGTTCTTTCCCATCTCAACATAAACAAAAAGAACTTGTAGATAAAAATACACAGAGTGATAATTCTTCATTCTTGTTTTAGAATAAAGTGAACAGTAGAGAACAATACACAAATATACAGAGTCATGTTTACAGCACACTCCAGCTTCATTTGCAAATGCACTCACTGTCACTGAAATGTCAAATACTGTATCAAAACATTTTTCATAAACAACTATACAGGGATCTTGTACATCTAGTTTCCTAAGATAATTATGAACATGTACAATTGCTTGTATTGGAGTGAAAAACTGAAATGAAAACGCAAGTAATTTAAGAATTTGCAAATATGAAACAAGGGATACGCTCTCGGCGATCTCGCCTGCATTACGCAATTCTATATGATGAAAAATTGAGGTTGGGACATTATTTATAGGCAGGGTGGCCCATTAGCAGCCCCCCCCCATTAAAACCTTATAAATATAATTGTCATTTTTAAGTGACTATTGACTAAGAATCATCAGAAGAATTATTTATTATAATTTGTACCAAGATTGTTAACTTTAATGAAATATGAACAAATAACAAACAATGATTTATTATTAATTCTCATATTAAGTTGTAAAAACATAATCCAAGTCTGTTGACCTAAAATTGACTCTGACCTTGACATTGTGACCTTGACGTTGTGTCATATGATTTGTGATAATTGATAACCCTTGGGTACAATACAAGTTTCATTGAATTTGAACAAATAATTTTGAAATTACCGGTATGCTAAAAATTCAAAATCTTGATGTTGATGCCACAACAAAGTGTGTGTGCTTGCTTGTGACCTGTGTCATGTTTTCTTGTGAGCAGACTTCAGCTTCGGAAGAAAACAAATTTCCACATTCTAAAACCTTGTCGAAACCAGCCCTATGATGTTTTATCTAATGGTGCACAAGTGGCCTTCGTTGGATTTATTTTTTTTATTTTTTTTTTATTTTTTTTTTATTTTTTTTTGGGGGGGGGGGGCTTTTAGATTTTAGAGCATTCAAAAGTTTGTTTTTACCAGTACGTGTATACATGTACATATGTTCTCTCAAGTGACCAAACTATCTAAACTTCTTGTTTATTTTAGAGCGCATCTTTCTGTCTTCAGGGCCAACATTTGAAAATAAGAACTAGGAATTTTTAGCACGGTATGCCTTCGAAAATAAGAAATCGCACTTGCAGCGGCATTGTAACTGGCAATATACGCGGTAAATCTGCACCAAAAAGCGAATACAAATTCGCTGCTCGATCATGTAGCTATTCAACGCACTCAATACGTGAACTCTCAAACCACGGCACATGATGAAACAAGCTTAATGTCGCAACAACAAAAAAAATATTTAAAAAATAAAAGAAATCTGGATTATTTGGAAGGGTTGGCAAGTATGTCTAATGGATGGTGAATGCTTCCTCTGAACAAAATCTGCGGTACCGGTAAATCTGTACCAAAAAAGGAATACAAATTCGCTGCTCGATCATGCAGCTATTCAACGCACCTAATACGTGAACTCCCAAACCTCGGCACATGATGAAACAAGCCTAATTTGGCAACAACAACAACATATAAAAAAATAAAAGAAATCTGGATTATTCGGGATGGTTGGCAGGTATGTCTAATGGATGGTGAATGCTTCCTCTGAACAGAATCCCTCTCCACATTCACAAACCTAGCCGATTATAAATACCTGCATGATGCCTCCTTAAATGATCAACGAGCCAACTTTGATGATAAAAGCCTTGGTTACATTCAGAACATGCAAACGGTTTAAAAACTCCTTTCACAAGTTTAATAATGTTAGACCCTGAAGCCGGTAGAATATTACTTGATTCATTGCCCTCTTCTACCTCACATTCTCTTGCAGTGAGGTTTGACTCAGGTAAATCATCGATCAACTTTGCATTTTCTGTACAACTTGCACCATTCTCAGAGTTGCTAAGTCTTTTTGCATTTACCAGTACACTCTTCTGTCGATTTTCATTCAGTTCTTCTCCATTAATTCCTCCTACGGGAACACTCAAAGACAACCCTTGTTCAAGGCTATTCTTTATGCCACTTTCTGAATCGCTAAGTCCCTGCCTTGTGCTATCCAAACAATCATGTGGGTTAACATTGGGTTGTTTTCTTTCACATTTAATTGATAGAGCAGCATTTAGAGGTAAAATCGACACATATCCAGAACAAAACGGCCTTTCTGCGTTGTGTACCGCCTCGAGTTGCGTCAGATCTATCCCTCCAGGGATTTGGTTTTCACATTGAGCACACTGATTTAACTTCTTTCCCTTACATGTTCTCCTATGGCCGTCGAGTTGCTTATCAGTAAGTATATCCCCGCATTCACAGGTCGTTTTGTAAATGCTCCTGTGGCGTATTTTGAAGTGATACTCGAGATCCCTCAGTCTTACGAAACCTTCCTGACATTGAGGGCATTCGTAAGGTCTCTCTCCTGAATGTACCCTATACTTGTGTTCTTTCAGGTGATATCGCTTAGAAAAGCTTTGACTGCACATCGGACATGCATATGTCCTAGGAACAGGGACTTCAACCTGAACTATCGCTACGTCAGATTTTGAAGTTAGAGCCACATTTGCTTCACTGCCTGCTTCACTCTCAATGCTCCTGTGGCGTATTTTGAAATGGTACTCGAGATCCCTCAGCCTTACGAAACCTTCCTGACATTGAGGGCATGCGTAAGGCCTCTCTCCTGAATGTATCCTATACCTGTGTTCTTTCAGGTGATATCGCTTCGAAAACCTTCGATTGCACATCGGACATGCGTATGTCCTAGGAATGGGGACTTCAACCTGAACTATAGCTACGTCAGATTTTGAAGATAGAGCCACGTTTGCTTCACTGCCTTCTTCACTGTCAGTTATTTCCTCTGCCTTGATATATCCCATCCCAACATTACTGGGCAGCTTAGGATGCTTACTTCTACCGTGTTCTGAGTTCCTTTGCCTCGATTCCTTGAAGACATTTATACAGCCCCCTGAAGAAACTTGAGATGCTGCCTGTTCTCCCTCTTCTTCAACAAAATCTTGTTTGGTATCTAAGAGAACATGCCTCGATTCCTTGAAGACATTTATACAGCCCCCTGAAGAGACTTGAGAAGCTGCCTGTACTCCCTCTTCTTCTTGGACAGAATCTTGTTTGGTATCTACAACCTCAGTCTCCTCCGTTGGTTGAGCTTCCAAAGTCAATTGCTGTAAACTACTTTGTTCCGAGGCCATGGCTCCTCTGGAACAGGGATCTGGTGAAAATGTACAAATAGTTGACAAGATGGCATTTTTTTCATACAGGGTAATAATAAGGCCATGTAAAATTGATTACATGTTGATCGTCCGGATTTTTTGAAAAAGAGGAGGGTGTACCATGTTATTTGATATTTGATATTTCAAAATGGCCGCTCAAAATGGCCGCTCGGTACATTTTCCCTGACAGTCGAGGCTATTTTTTTTCAAGATGGCCGCCGATAATTTTATTTTTTTTAAATCAGAAATAGAGCCATTTTAGCAGTGTTTTTCATGTTTTTTTTCTAAAAAAAAAAAAAATCAAAAAAAAATTCAAAAAAAAATTTCAAAAAAAATATTAAAAAAAATAACAAATAACAAAAAATAGGAGGCGGCCCCCAAAAAGGAAGCGGGCGGGGACGATCAACATGAAATCAATTTTACATGGCCTAATAACAATAATAGTAACAGGGATAATATTTACATGTACATAGGACCTCCAAATAGATATCATTGGCCAGTGTCCAGGGGCAGAACCCTGGAGAGGGTTCAGGAGAACAACGTCTCCTGGGGGGTGTTTCACAAAGATTCTAAGTCAAACCTAACTCTAAGTTGGACTTAAAAGTTATGGAGAGCCATTTGTAGCTTTATAATGAATATATTCAAAAGCAAAAATTCAAGTATTTTAGACTTATCATAAATTCCACATCAAGAACATGAAATCTCCCATGATAATAGAAAATATGAATGATTTGAATCAACATTTTATGCCTTTTAAAATACCTTTCACAATATATTTTCAATGATGCTAACGGCTTTCCATAATTTTTAAGTCCAACCTAGAGATAAGTTTAACTTAAAATCTTTGTGAAACACCCCCCTGAAGTTTCTGCCTTCTGATGTTCAATTTCTATTGGATTTTAAATGCTCATATATATTTACAACATATCATAATATCATGCCTGTAACAACAACAACAATAATAAGATAATAAAAATAACAATAATAATTTAAAGAAGTAGAAGAAGAAGATGGAGTATTAAATAATTCTTACCAGTCTCTTGATAGAAAACCTCTTCCTTGGGTTCTTGTTTGATGAAGTAAATCTTAAATCCATCGCTTCTCTGGAACACCACGTTCTCTTCTTTGTCGATCAGAAGGCTTCCTACGACAAGAACACATCACCAAAAAGAAATGCATTAAAACATTAGGAAAATATATATAATATATATATTATCAAGAAAGACTGCATTGTGTACAAACCTGAAATCAAGAAAGACTACATTGTGTACAAACTTGAAATCAAGAAAGACTGCATTGTGTACAAACCTGAATAGTATTTCATAAAATCACATACTTGGTATATTTCACATTATGCACAAAGGGGGACTTTTCCACGTGTAACAGATCAATGGATATTTGGGGCCATTGGTACCCCGAGCTAACTACAAACTGGTCTATTTTCTCTGGGTTCTCAACCTATGAACACCATCTCAAAGCCTATCTAAACAAGTTTGGCAAGGAGGGATTAGACATCCCTGCATGGTCACTGACAGGTGGTTATCTCGACATCAAATCAGCTCTCAATTAACATAAGCAAAAGGGGATCATGGGGGACCAACCGGTACCGCTTAATTAGACATTGTTTGCTACATGTATATAGAGGGCGCAAGTAGCTACCGGTACAAGTAGTGCAGTGGGGCTTTAAGATACGATAAGAAAAGATATGAACTGATAAACCATGGTTGTTGTTTTGTAAAGTGTTTAATGGCAACTGTGCGCAACAAAGGTCCTCCACCTATGATCACTTGAGATCTGTTCCTAGGCTCTGTAGGAAGATACAGAAATATGAAGCCCATTACACTTTATGGCATTATATATATATATATAAAACAAAAAGTATTATGGTTTACTGCATCATATCTAATTGAGGAAATGACGAGAACTTTGGGACAATAATTACCTTATACAGTAGGCTTGCGGGTGCACAATGTGAGAGATCAAGGGAGGTTTGAGGAGTCCTGAAAAGGACTCTCTGTAATCTTTCTTGAGGGTGTGTAGTCCTGAAAAGGACTGTTGGTGTAGTCTTGAAAAAGAATGTTGGTTATCTTTCTTAGCTTATAGCGCTTGGAGAGGATGGGTAACGGGAGTGGCTCAACGTTTTGACAGGTTGACTATCCGTCGTCAGGAGTGACAGGACTCCTCAATCCTCCGTCTCTCTCACATGGTGCACCCGCAAGCCTACTGTATATCTACATCACCATGTAAGCCGATACTTACAAGCAGCATCTAATAATTACCTTCTTGTCCACTTTGTAGCACTGCACACTGGCTGTCACTATCCACATATTCCAGGTCATCCTTCTCTATTTTGATGACAACTGAAAAATAGAAGTCATCAAAACATATGATTACTTTAAAACCCCTGTCGAGTGTCGGGGTGTTTCACAAAGATCCTAAGTCAAACTTAACGCTTAGTTAGACTTAAATATTATGGAGAGCTATTTGTAGCCTTAACTCTTATCAAGCCACAGGGCTAATCCCCATTGTGCCAAGCCCCAAATCCCTCTGTGCCAAGTTTATATTGAGATAATCTGATTAAACCGATGGATCAATGAATAGCGAGTGCAAAACACACAGCACAGTCCAATGAGCATGAACAATAACTGCTATTAAGAATGCGCCCTTGCACGCACATGGCACTCAAGCGATGGCTCTCGTGATATCCATACCATACACATTTTCCCCAATAGACTGTACTGTTAGTACAAAAACTGTTAGGATAACGAAAAAATGAAATATTGATTTCCAATCATAACTATCTTAATAATCAGACAGTCGATCGGCTTGTTGAAGTCATGGGATTCCAACGCAATGCAACCTCCCCCTACTAACTCGCTGCCAGCCGAAGATGGCCTAATCCTTAAATTAGGATGATACTTTTTTAACCTAGACCAGCCAGCCAGCGCAAGAAAAACAGGAGGCTGAACGCAAAGGCCTTGGGCTCGTTTCTCGAAACCAACGACAAGACAGTCATAACAAAGTCCTAAAGTAATAGGCCAAACTGACAAACAGTGGAACACTCATGGTGCATGACACATACCTGATTGCCCAGAACTTTCTAGAAACACTTCATCCCCCTGGTGGTAATATGGTGCGTCCTCCAGTACGTGACCTGAACAAAATGAACATTTATATTTTTGCTTGTTAAGACAGACACGAAAGGTAAGATAATTATTCAGTGACACAAAGACGTATTTTAAACTCCATATTTTGCCAAAAATGAGTATTTAATATCAAAATGTTCTGAAAAATGTCCTAGTGAAACATAGACTTATCTCCTTAAGGCCCAAGTGCTCAGCGACAACATTAACCACTTTTTCTCAAAATGGCCAAAATAGAGTTACGTCTTTGTGTCACTGACCCCTCGAGGTAGTGTATAGTAAACAAGGAGAGGAAAACTCATCAATTAATTCATCAAGAAATGAAGGAAACGATGAGCACAGAGATTGGTGGAGAATAAAATAAAATCATATACAGTGCCTCCCAGAAAAAAACGAAACCGAGAATTATCAATGTTTTATCATAACTTAATCACAATTATAATTTATAAATGACATGATATTGTTCAGCTTTATAGATCCACTTCTTTCATTCGATGCAACTCATATGATGCATATTTCATGCATGAGGGATTAAAAACAATTTAGAGGAAACCAAAAAGTCATTTTGCGGGCGGTATCAGAACTCCAAAGAGAAAATAACATTTCTAGAAAGTTCAATTTCTGCCCTTTAAAATGACACCTCAGTCAGGAAAAATGAGCCAGGAATAACAAAGTTCTGTTTGTATAAAGTAATGCTTGCATTTCCATAATTTGATTAAAGGGGTTCATTTTCACTGGCTGCCTGCCGTAGCAACAACCAGAGTTGACAAAAGACTTAACTCTGTTTTGTTGATGATCAGCCATGCACAAAGAAGACGAAAGACTTGATGCATGGCTGATCGTCAACGAAAGGGAGTTAAGATCATGGATTGAATATTAAAAGAAGTTGAAAATTTAAAAGTTGTTGTTACAGGACAAAACTTTGTGCCAACCAGCCACCTGCACCATCCAAATAATCCACTGAAGAGAGAGTAGGCCTACAGGGCCCCATTTCACCAAACTTGTCTTTAGTGACACATTACAGTTGTTGTTATAAGCTAGAGAAATTCTTGCTTCTGATTGGTTATCTGCAGATTTGGCACTGATTTTTGTCATTTGTCATTGAAAAAAGGCTTTGTGAAATGAGTCCTGGAGTTGCATGACATAAATGAGTATCAATCATCTCCTACAATATGTGTTGTTATATCATGCATCAAAAATTTATTGGCTTTTGATTGGTCGAGAGCTCGTCACGTGACCAGAAATATTTCATCTATTTTAAGGTTGCTCTGAAAATATGAGAGTACTATTTGGGAGTTGAAAAAACTTTTTTTTTCTTTCTTCAAATCTTAATTTAATGAAAACAAAATATTTAAAATCTTTTTTTGATAAAAATTGACACTTTTTTTTGTTCTAAATTTGTTTCCTCCCAAATTTTTTTTTTTTTAAATTTATTTTTTAAAATAAATTGTTGATGCAGGATATACGGTAGAACAAATATACCATGCCTTCTATTCGAGGTACTGGTTAAAACAATGGGCCTCTGTGACTTCAAAAGTACCATTTGCTTTGGGGCTGCGAACTACTATTGGAGTCACCTCTTGCGCATAGTTTTAACCAGAACCTCTCAAGACAGTGTATATTTGTATACTATAATACCAAAAGAACTGATTAGGAGCCGATGACTCATGCCACATCCACATGTTACTAGAATATTTAATTGTAATGGGGACAAAAGGAAAATAAATACCATTCAGAGTTTCCATCTGTGGTACTTGAAGTTGAGCCTCTGATTCCCCTTCTGGTGAAAAAGTGAGACAATATTACGATTTACGACGGCATGCTATAAACTGAGTCGCAGGTTCTGAATTCAAGAACTGAGCCAATTGTAATGGGGAAAAAAGGAAAATAAATACCATGCAGAGTTTCCTCTGTTAATTTTCCGTTATATACTGCAATTAAAACTTGTGAGACACCATAAGAAGTGTACGAAATAAAACACATAACCTGCACTTGACGTTCATAGCGGCAGGAGATGGGGAAAAAAAAAAAATTATTTATTTTTCTTTTCTTTTAGCATGTGAAGTCATGTCTAAGCTCTTAAAATAAATCAAATGATAACTACGGTACCAGTACTTACTTCTCTTTGGGGCTTTTCCTTTTCTCTCTTTTGACCTTCTTTTGATAAGCCCAGTTTCAGGATCTGGTCTATTATAGACCCACACTGTATCCTTCTTGCGTTTTTGCTTGGGTTGATCGAGTCCTAGGTCTTGAGCGAGTTTCTGGCTTGCTGCTTTAAATTCTGCGTCCCAGTCTTCTGATGTCCAACTCTGATTAGGCCTACCTTTTTTCTTCCCTACATAGATTAAAGAATATCACAGAGAGTGTGTAATAAAAGCACACTTCACTTTAGTCTTTAAATGAATAATAATAATAGGCATTTGTATAGCGCCGTCTATCTAGACAATGCTATCCGAGGCGCACAAGAAAAATAGAAAGAATGAGAAAGTTTGGACGACAAAGTTCGGATGAGTGTCATAGTGCCAAGTACAGGTATTGTTAAAAAATATAGGTTTTCTCTGAAGACACCAAAAGGTATTCTTCAAGAACTACAAAGATCATACTAGGCTAACAGATTTCAAGAATATGATTTGTCATCAAATTTGATAGCTTGTTCTTAACAGAACAATACTGTAATAATAATGAGAATAATCATAACAATAGCAATAAAAATAGTACAGTAATAACACTATGATGATGGTGATGATGATGATGATGATGATGGTGGTGGTGATGATGATGATGATGATGGTGGTGGTGATGATGATGATGATGATGGTGATGATGGTGGTGGTGATGATGATGATGATGATGGTGGTGGTGATGATGATGATGATGGTGGTGGTGATGATGATGATGATGATGGTGATGATGGTGGTGGTGATGATGATGATGATGGTGGTGGTGATGATGATGATGATGGTGGTGGTGATGATGATGATGATGGTGATGATGGTGGTGGTGATGATGATGATGATGGTGGTGGTGATGATGATGATGATGATGATGGTGGTGGTGGTGATGATGATGATGATGGTGGTGGTGATGATGATGATGGTGGTGGTGATGATGATGATGATGGTGATGATGGTGGTGGTGATGATGATGATGATGATGGTGGTGGTGATGATGATGATGATGATGGTGATGATGGTGGTGGTGATGATGATGATGATGGTGGTGGTGATGATGATGATGGTGATGATGGTGGTGGTTAGACTAGGTGATGATGAGGATGATGATGATGATGATGATGACCATAGTAATAACAATATGATAATAATAATAATGATGATGAACATCATCATCATCAACATCATCACCATCATGTGGGTTTACATGGCGAGATTGTTTTCTGTTTTTTCACCTCCATAAATAAAGTTTGTGTGAAGGCGCTCTGCACTTTCAGAATTATCATCATCATCATTAAAATATCAAAATATATGAAAAATAAAATATATAACTATTTCAAGTGGAAATGTCATGCACACTGTACCTGCAGGCATGCTGATAAAAAATGGGTGAAAAGTCAGTTCTATCCGGCCCTATCAGCATCCACGTCACTCGGTCAAACGGATCAATTCAAGTATCCAACTGAAACATTGAAAAGAAATATATAATTATAAATGACATGTGCATGCTTGCATCATATCACATTTCATCGATTTTGATGCCACATTTTCAATCAATTCTGCAGCTTAATTCAAAGAAATTCCCTTTTCCATAAAAGGCATAAGTCATAAGTCATAACATATATGATAACATTGTAAATAACGTTTTGAAAGGGTGCAATGTTATTTCAATTGATTGTGAACGAATACTATGATTGTTTGATTTGTTCAAAAGCACATATAGATTCAGACAAAAATAACCTGGGTCATGACATTTGTCAACATTCCAGAGCAGCCGTCAGAGGAGCCAGATGTAATCTTAGCAGAACAACAGTCGATATCAGAGACTGATCAAAGCTTTCGGTCTAATATATTCTACATTTATCAATAAATTCATTTTACAAAAAAAAAAATATATATATATGTGAAATATTCAAACGTGAACAATAACAATGAAGATATTACAAAAATATAAATTTAAAGGTAAATACCAGTAATGGTCATGCGATTGCATTGTGAAAGAAACGTTGTGGAATCGATCAGAAAAGGTTGATCATCTAGCATCTAGCATCTGCAAGGTTCTGGAATCATCAAAATGATAAGAAATTTGGCCCATTCTTCGTAAAGTTACAAGCACTATACACAGAAAGATGTATATGGGACTACCCTATCTCTCTCACCAGACCATGAGAGAAATAAATTTACCAAATATATGAATTAGTAGGCGGTTTCCCGGCAAATTTTTTATCATCATGTATTAGTCAAAACATATTCTTTCACATGATTGGTAATGAGAGCTTCCATTTCATTTTTTGAAATTGGGGCATTGCCAATACTGGTCTTTACCTTTAAAGGTACTAGATCTATGTCCCTTTTGCAGCCAACCTCAAATTCTGTAGAACTTTGCAGGAATTATGAATATATCATGTATGTCCTATCTTCGAAATTTAAACGTTAGCAGTGTCCTCATATTCAAATTATGCAAGGAAACCCGTTTACTTGCTAGACTTCACTGTCAGACACTATTGAGTGACTGGCTTTTTTCTTCTTTGGTAATAACATACATGAAAAGAGTTGTAAAGGGTACATGAGCATTTGTCTACATCAATAACCCACTTCTTGTGATGGCCAAGATTAAACTGATTGAATCTTTGCGCAGCATAAAACGTATGACCATTCGGTACAATTGTCTGAAAATCTAGACTATTACTTTTGGGCTCTATAGCCCTAAAGTCGATTTGACAACTAATAGTCGTTATTTTCCCACTTGAAGACATTTTCAAGCCCCACCTTTTTTAAGGAAGTTCTAAATTAGTATTATCTTTCAAATGCAGTTGGAATTTAACTTTTTCATTTTTTTGGCCTGCAAATGGGACATAGGGTCTAGTACCTTTAATACATAAAAACCACAAATTCGATATAATATATTCTCAAATAGATCTAGATCTTATATGATAAGGGTAAGGGCATATATTAATATCTACATACATGATGTACATACACATTCTAACGGGAAATGAAACGATTGCAGTGGTGTTTTTGTTGAGCTATGGGTGCAAGCCCGAGAAGACAGGTGCAACCTTATGAGAGAAGCGCTGCAGCTGCACCGAGCACAGCCGAGCTCTAGATCCCGAGGCCGCTGAAGGAAAAATCCAAGGCACGGGTCGCTGCCGCTGCCAGCTGCCAAAACAAAGGGAACTTGCATTTGTTGTAAATGTAATCTCACCTCGGTTGATGTTTCTATTTTCATCGATTTTTAACATTCTACCATGCCTGTCTGTGGAGCGGTGTAATGATGGTGTGGCCTACCGTCGAAAAAAAAATCGGCACTTGGCCTGCGCCTGGTTACTTATGTTGCCAGATTCAGTCCGTTCTTTGTTTTTATTCTTCTTCTATCACACACTAGTTAATACGCACCGTTCCCACACACATGCACAGCAAGCGCGCGGCCCTCCCACTGAGGTCAGTGGTCTTTCTACTGATGCGATCCCCAAAGCAATCGGGAGGATTGGTATACTAGGGCTACTTTCAACGTTGAGGGTGTGTTATTTTATCAGCTGATTGGAAGCGCCACACGAAAACGACAATCAGCAGAACGAGGCATCGAACGGTATTTGAAAAATCACCCCCCAACAAAATGTTTACAAAAAACACCCCCAAATCACCGAATTCAAAAAATGCCCCATATCAATGCCAATGAAGGCTATACTTATCTTAGGACACGTTTATTCAAAATTGCTTTTGATCTGATGATTAATTTATTCTGTTCATAGTGATGCATACATTTCATATGTCGGCCTGTAAGTTGTACTTTTGTGTATTTGTATTTCTTTTGTTTTGTTAAATCTCTAATTGTTTGTCATTGAAATTGTATTTTTTGTTTGTAATAGCGCTTAGAGACTTTGATGGAAAGCGCTTTATTAGAAACGTTTTTATGTATATTTTTTTCTCCAATTTAGACTTTCGGCTTTTGGATTTTTCTCCCCCGCCCCCGGCCAAATGAAGGAGCCTACTTTAGGATATATTGTGTGCCAAATGTCCATGTGAACTCCCCATCGGATAACAGCGAGTCAAAAATTTAACATTTCCCTCGTTACTTACTTAATTATTCATTTATTTCATGTAGTATTTTTGTTTCCTTCCAAATCGCCCCAAAATCACCAAATTTAAAACAGATGGGAAAGCACTTTAACAAAATATTTAAAAAAATCAACAACAACAAAAATTGACCGTGAAAAAAAAATCCCATTCTTTATTATTAAATATTGCAGAGCGATAGAAAGGGGGGGGGGGCTGCGTAGCAATAATTTCATTTGGGGGCGGTCTGAATACGATGCGAAGCGTGAGCCCTAGGGGAAGGGGGAATTTTTCCCCTTTTGCGGACGCTCAATTTATCGATATACATGATATATATTTTATTGCTGTTTTTATATACCCTTTGAAATGCATTTAATTTAAATTAAACAAAAAAACTATCAACGCGGGGGTGTGGTGCGCAAAGTTGGACGTGTTAGGCAACAGTTTTCCTTGCTTTTAATAATAAGACCATTTGTTAATTCAATACTTACCCAAATAACACTCGTAGACTAATAGAAACTCCGACCTATATATGGTACGTCATAAAAAAAAGTATATAGCCAATTTGCAAAAAAGCGAATAGTTCAATCATCTTGATTTCAAAATTACTTAACTGTCAGGAAAACAAAATTTCGCGATCTTTCAAACAAATTGTGCTTGTTAAAATTAAAAGTTCATATCAATGGATGAAAACTGTAGATACTGTAAATACCGTCATTATATCATTTTTAATAAAACAATTATGTAAAAAAAGACCGTAGGTCTATTTTATGTATTGTGTACATGCATCGATATTTTAATTATGATGTGGCCTTTTTGTTTTCAAATAATAGTGTTTCGAAAAATGGATCGTGTCAAAATATCACCCTGACAGTGAACCTTTTGTATTGCGATACCCTTCATGGCCCCGTCTTATAAACAGTTGCAATTAATCGCAACTTATTTGCGACTAATATCAATCGCAACTGTGTACATAAGAGACAGGGGACTGCAAACTTACGATTGATTAGAGGACTTGCGATTGAATCGGACCAATCGCAACTCTTTATAAGACGGGGACCTGGTCTGCGCAGTGCAGCTACAGGTAATACATCGACCACACCCTTTAAACCCAAGGTTGAACTGAAAAATATTTCAGTCAGTGATTCAGACACCTTTGACTATCAGTAACATAGGCTACAACAATATTATATGTCTCATTTAGTGTGTTGAATACAAATAATGTTTTACTCTAATAACGAAAGTTAATAAATATCTTAAATTATTAAATATTTCGCAGTCAGACTTATGTTCATTTTGTTACAGCTCCGTGGAATCTATAGAATATTTATTTTGGGATTGCCCAATCATTAGAAGGTTTTTTGCGGATGTCCGACATTTCATTTTAGAGGAAAAAGTTAGCTTTGAATAAAAATTAATTTCTTATGTGGGTTTTATGGAAACGTTGGAGTTCAATTTTATTTTATTATCTTATATGCCAAATACTATATATTTTCCAACAAATGCAAAAATAGCGTACTCTCACTAAATTATTTTAAATGCATGGGTATTATCGTTCTCTAGAACAATACATTTGTGTTAAAAATAACAAATTTGTATCATTTGATAATAGGTGGAAAAAACATTGTGTTGCTTTAAAAAAAAATGTACCACCATGTCTTGTATAATCAGCTATATTCTTGTTGTTGATTCTATTGGTTATATTATGTTTGTATATTCATTTGTGTTTTGCAAAGTCGAAAGCAATATTGAATACAAATGATTTTATTAAAGAAAAAAGAAAAGAAAAAAATAACGAATGTCATTTTTGTTGGCTCACTTGCTTTGCCCACTCGCAAAATTTAGAATCAAATATGCCTGTAGTACAGTACGTAATGCAAAGTGAATCTTCTGTGGTGAATTTGGGATTGGGGTGAACCGAAGCTTACTATTTCATTCATTCAAGGGCGCCGTACTGGTAAAAACAAAAGGGTTGAAAAACAATGATCTAGTAGAAAAAGAGTACTCAGCCCCCCCCCCCCATAACTGAGCCCACGCTACGCGAGTTAAACGTACGACGAGATACACTCTTCTACCAAAATTCGATAATAACCCATAACTCATGGATAATATAATTTATGGCACCCAAAATTCTAAAGATAGCGATGATTAACTGCCAGCGTTTGTTTGCCGATTTTAAATCGACAAACAAACCACTATTTATTGAGCAATGCGTTGGATGTCCACTTGCGGGAATTGTGCGTAAACATTGGATTAACCAAGCTATAACTTGCATGACGCTCCGATTCCTATTCACAAAGTTGACATAATTTACTGGCCTTTTGCTGATTATATGAAACGACGGCGGAAATCGTAATCGTTTTCTTCCTTTTTAAATTTTGGGCATATTAAGTTAAGGCCCTTTGTGGAAATTAAAAACTTCTATACTATATTTTGTCAGTTATGAAGAGTTGACCATTTGGTCACGATTTGGTAATCTGTATTATTTTGTATTGTATTTATTAGCATTTATTTCCTTCACAACGGTACAATATGAAACACAATTTATATATGAATTATATATGTAACAATGATTTCAACATTTCATTGAGTATACAGTAAATAATTCAGATAACAGAAGGAGGCGAAAACCCGAAAAGCATAGCTTGAATTGGGAACGCCCATAATAAGTTAACACAGTTACTAAGACAGAATTTGAGATATTGTTATGAAAATTACATATTGGATGAGAGAGCGTTGATAGGAAAGAACAAAATGGTAAATGGAAGAAAAACTGAGCAGAGAATTAAGTATAGGAACGCATGTTCACTTATAAAGAGAAAGTAAACTCAATTTCATATTCCGAACCCTCATGAGCTGTCTTGGGCTGTGCATGTGTCTACGATGACATCATAAAAATGACAAAGTACTATGCAGTTTCGAAATATACAGCACGATTATTATCATTAACAAAAAGCAAAATGAACAAACAAACAAACAGCAGCTGCATCCGACAACATTGTCCTGGGAATTACAGATGGTACCTATAACAACAACTGAGGCGTGAACGTAAGTCTGGTAACGAACACCTTTCTGAATAGATTTTTCTTCAAACATTAAGGAGGTCTGATGGAAATCAACTTCTGTCAGATATATTATTAGCACAGATAAATTACATAAATTCTAAAAATAGCGATGACAACTGTAAGCGTTCCCGAGAAAGGTGAAATATGTAACGTGCAAGTCCATTGGTTGAAATTTCATGCTTTCGTTAAGGGCGTTTTCATCGCGCAGCGTTAAGTATTTAAATCGGTAGTATACTGATCGACGCGTCACTTGTGTTAGCAGCATCGTATTAAAACAACTACATCTGTTCCCGCACTTCTTCTTTTTCTTACGACTGTCATTTGATATCAACAATTTGTCGGTAAGAAATGTACTTTCTTCGTATTACAATAAGCAAGCCTGGATGAGAGTAAACGCAGGAATAACTACGTGAAATTTGAGAAATGATGTATTTCAAAAAGTCTTTGTCCTCAATCAAAAAGAGGAAAATATCATTGCCATGAGGGAATTAATTTGTTTTCGGAAAAAGAAACAGAGAAAAAAATGTAGAAATAAAGTCGGAGGAAGAGGGAAATAGATAATAGATGCAATGAGAGATGGATATACATGTATATTATTATATATAAACATAATACATGTTATTATAAATTTGTAATTATATTATATATACATATATACATGTATGCGAGCAAAAGATGATGCAGGGTATTTCTGTTCAAGCTTTCGTCCTTCATCGGACTTCTTTAGAAATTATTCTAATCTGTTAAACAGACAGATCTTGTACTTGGCACTTTTATTTTATGATTAATCAGTTTTTGTTAACAACAAAAAAGAAGGGTACAAGTTAACCTATAACTATTTATATATTTATATATAAGGTTTTTCACACGCAGTTTCATTTGTTATAATGCCGTAGTATAAACATTTTTGTGATAAACAATTACCTTGTCGTTTCAAAAATCGTAATTCCAAAGTTTTAATTAACAATAACAAATACTCAATCTACACTCCTGAAGTTTAATAATCGACGTCTCCGGTATTAAAGAATATGTGGAGGTGTTGTGGTCGAGTGGATAGGTAGCCAGAAAAGGTCACGAGGTCCGCGGTTCGAGTCCCGCCGCGGCACTCATGTGCTTTGGCAAGACATTGATCTACGTTTGCAACACTGTAAATGGGTACCTGGCAGGAATTCATTCCTTGAAATGCTGGAGCGCTGTAATGGCAGCTAGGCTAAAGCTGGGATAATAATAAATGCGCCTCGGAATAGAATTTCTAGATAGACGGCGCTATAGAAATGCCTGTTATCACTATTATTGATATGAAAAGCTTTCTTTCGTTAAAAACCCTACTGTAACCTTAATAATAGTAATTTGTTACCTTGTAGCGAGAAACCTATTGCTTAATTGGAATGTGAAAAGCTTCTCTTCATTGCAATGTCATATACATTATGTTACTAATACGTGATGTTTACAATCTAAATCCTTTCTTTTTTGTCTTTCAGCTATGAAGTCCTTCATCATCGGAGTATGTCTTCTCGCCTGCCTTTCTTTTGAAATTGGTAAGTTATCGTAAATATATTATATTTAAGTTTTAGTGATTGTATTATATATCAAATAATTTTTGTGGTTCTTTTTTATCTTTTCTCTTCCTTTCTCTCTACCCCATTTATTACCCTCATCCGCTCTCTTGTTATCTTTTCCCTATAGCTTCTTTGGTTATATTCAGTTTCTCTTTCTTTCTCTTTCTCCCCTTCCATTGCTCACCCTTTCCCTCTATCCCTTCTCTTGTTTTCTATTTCCTTTCAATTTTCTCTTTTTCCACTCGATATTTGTCTTTCCTCTTCGTATTCTCTCAATTTTTTCTCTTTACTAAACACTATTAGGTATCTAATGCGTTGTAGCGTTAGTATGATCGCTTTTGCGCTAAGTGCACTTCATTAAGTTGCTATGTTGGATGATTATCATTACAAAAAGAGAACAAGTCGTGATGGAGCCATGCGAGTGAAAATTCGAAGTTTCAGACGTTTCACGGAATCATTTATTTATATCTAGCTTATGAAAGCATTTATCAATCAGTGACAACGATTACTTTACATCCTTTTTTACAATGGTAATAGAAAAAAGAAAAAGGATATCCTTCACAGCAAATTATAAAATTGATCGATAAATTCGACATATTTCTTTGTAGTCAATGTACATCAGAAAAGTAATTTAAAATGTACCAGCCACTTAACATAATTGTGTGCAGCTCGAATGAATTACATCGACCTTCACCTGGCATTGTATGGGATAACGGATAATGTGTAAGAAGAATATAAGGAATAGCATTACAAAAACCGCGCACATGGAACGCAAGTCGGACTACTGTTCCGTGCATGTGGGCCCTATTTTATGGAGCGCGTACGGGTCCGTCGAATAGAAAGATGGATAGATTCTTTTATTGATCCATATTCAAAACATAGAAAATTGGCCTCCACTGGCAGCACATAAACAAAATACAATGTAGTTACAAAATAATTGATAAACACTTAGGTGTATACGTCACATAATGTACAAAAAAATTCACACGAGAGTCATGACATTAAAAAAAAGCATAAGTATAGATTACGTAATAATAAGGAAAACCTAAGAAAGGAGTCGACATCTAAAGATTGAGAAGAGAGAAAGAGGTCGGAAGGAGACTAGATTGAAGAGCGAAATAGTAAGAAGAGAGAGAGAGAGGGGAAAGAGACTGAGAGAGAGAGAGAGAGAGAGGGGGGGGGGGGAGAAAGATAGGAACGAAAGGTGGACACAGTGGAGGAGGGAAAGGAGAGAAGAGGATATAAACAGAGGGAGGGGGAAAGAAAAGGAAAAGGAAGGGGGACAAGTTGTACACGACACCTGCATATAAATTGTTTACTGACTATCTGAAAAGTAATAGACCAGTTTCGCAACGTGTCCACGTCGGATGCACAGGTCCCCGCGAAGCGCCCGGATGCGTAATTTTTTCCCACTTGAGCTCCGGACCCCAGTATGAACTCATCTGCATACAGCGAATCAGAGCTTATCTTGTCAATAACTAGCTTGTAAATATTTTACGGATGCGAAAGGGTACGGTGCGAAGCTCCTCACATACACCCAGCGCCTTGCCTATGTCAGCATGCATGGTGTGCGTGCATAGCCATGTCACAGCTAGGCTTGGAAATAGTTTCATTTGTGCTCTAGCATGTTTACCTTTAGCAAATTTATTATAGGTCTACACCTCTAATAATAATATCATCTTATGAAATTGCGGTGAAAAGTTTTTACTTAGCACTAAGTTAAATTTATTCTGGCAATCAATGATGGGCCTTATCGTCATCAAAGCCGCTATATAGGGACTCATTTCTAAAGCTTTTACGGTTGAGAAATTTAATATAGATCTACACCTCTAAAAGGCTCTAATAAAATTAGCTTAAGAAATTGCTGTGATGTTCATATAGTCCTCTGGTAAGAATTCCTGCAATAAAAGAAGTAACAAAATAAAGCTGATAATAATTATTAGAGCCATTTAGAAGTGTATATAGTCTAGATGTATAATAAATTCTCAGCCGTAAAATCTTAAGAAATGAGTCCCTATATAGTGGCCTCAATGACGATAAGGCCTATCTTTGATTACGAGAGTAACTTTAACTTCGTGCTAATTGACAATTTTTGTAACAGCAATTACATGAGCTGATATCATTAGAGGTGTAGATCTATAATGAATTTGCTAAAGGTACATGCTAGAGCAAAAATATTTGCAAGCCTTTGCCTATGCACGCCCACCATGCTGTGTGTGTGTATGTGAAACTAGAGCTTCGCATCACCGTTTCGAATTTCGCATCCGTACAATCACGCGTAAAGCTTGTTATTGACAAGATGAGCTCTGATTGGTTGTATGAAAATGAGTTCATACTGGGGTCCGGAGCTCAAGTGGGAAAAAAATTACGCCGCCCGGACACGACTGACTCCACCCACTCGCCAGGAATGCGAATCGCAACTCACACCGAAACACAACCACTCCCAACAGATGAATGGAGCCACCCGCATCCAAGCACCCCGACAAAGACCCCACGCACCCAACCTAAACACACTACGAAACTGGTCCATTATGTGGCACATTAAAAACATCGGCTTTATGATACCTAATTATGCGTATAAACAGAGCAGAGGCAAGATTGAGCAAGTGGTCAATTGTCAGGTGTTAGAATTACAAGGAAAATATAACTGGCTGAAAAGTAAAAAAAAAAAAAAAAAAATAATAATAAAAATAAAAATCGCTTTAATAATTTTATATTTGTTTTCTTTTGTTTTCTTACCATCTGCTATGCATGTTGATTTCCCTGTCCACGTTGTGTATTCTACTGAGGTTTCTCTTTCAGTTGTGTGTGTTCTATTTCATGTTTACTTTGTCACAGACATGTATCGCTCTACTAAAGTATTATATTAATATCTTATATATATAATATATGTGTGTGGGGGTGCGTCTGTGCGTGCGTATTGATGTATTCTCTTTTGTGATTCTACTGACAGGATGTTTATTAGATTTGTCAAAAGGAAATAGATCAATAATTTGATTCGATTTTTTTTGTTTTTTTTGTGCATTAACCAACATTGTAATATTTGATTTAAGAATCAAGGATTGCTTAGACATGCACGGTAAACAGGAAAAGAAAACCACCGCGTTAAAAAAAAATGTAACTGAATGGCACCTGCGCGCAGACAAAAATCCTATTTAGTGGGCTCTAGTGTTATAATATACATTTAAAAAAAATCCGCCGCGGTTTACCTCTTCATATAATCTGAAGACAAATTATTGTGGTGGGGGTTTGTGGTGGAAGTTATTTTACCTGACTGCTAAGAAAGCATAAATGCTTGTTAGTAAGCAACCAGGCGGCCGCCGGCTTTAGGTCCTCTCCAGAGGACCTGGTAATGAGGATTAATGCCCAAAGGGCACTATAGCGAATCGAGTCTCCTCTATGCATCCATACAAATTGTATACCGAATACTTGTTGCTTAAGTATTCACTGTTTGTTCTTGTTGTATGTTTTCTTCCAATCAGGCCAGGCCCTCGAGTGCTACTCTTGTGGCTCTTTTAAATACCAAACTGTCGACCTTGGAACTTGTGGAGACGATCCCCTTGCGAAAATAACTTGTGAAACCAATAAAACCAGATGTGCAAAGGTAGAGTTTGCAGGTAAATCGACGTAAAAGAATTTTCAAAGAAAAACACTGGGGGGTGTTTCACAAAGATTGTAAGACAAACTTAGCTCTAAGTTGGACTTAAATGTTATGGTGAGCCATTTGTAGCCTTATAATGAAATATGTTCAAATTCAAGTACTTTAGACTTTTTATAAATTCCACATCAAGAACATGACATCTCCTCGATAATAGAAATCATGAATGATTTGAATCCAAATATTTTCAAGGATGTTAACGGCTTTCCATAATTTTTAAGTCCAACTTAGAGATAAGTTCAATTTAGGATCTTTGTGAAACACCCCCTGGTCTCCTTTTATTCTTAATATAAAAAGTGTATATCTTCTCAGAACTTTGTTGATCAATGTAAAGAGTCATCGAGGGATCTGATGATGTGGATACTGTACTTTGTCCCTTAGGGTACATATTATGGTTCGAGACCACCTTGGGCAATGGTTTTAACCGTGTCCCTAAAAACTGTCAATTGTATGATATTAAACTCTGGAGCATTAAACATATTTAAAATACAATATTATCCATAACGACGGGGTTAATCATACGCTGGAAAGCATTTTTCCTCTGTTGATTTTGCCGGAAAGGTTTAAAACCTTTTATTGTCGTAACACCATACTATCATAATCCGTCGCTATAATCCTTTTTACCTTTTTAATTATCAGTATCATTATCTCAATAATATAAGTGTCATCATTGTTATTACTTTTTTTATTATCAGTAATAGTATTATCCTTAATGTTCATATAAATATTAGTAAAGCTACTACTTCTCTTACAACTACCTTCCTCATTGTAATTATCTTAATTCATTTTGATGTTATTATTATAATCATTAAAATTATTATTATCATTATTACTTTTACGACTAATACCATTAATTTCTTGTATCATTATTAGTAGTAGCATATCATCAACGTTGCTGCAAAATATAATTGTCATAATGTTTGCATTTCTGTTACTATTATCGCTAAAAGTATTATTAACAAAGATATTACATGTAATATAAATGTTGTTATTATTACTAATACAACTACTACTACTAGTACTATTGCTACTTATACTACTCCTACTACTACTACTACCGATACTGCTATTACTCATATTTGTATTACTTTAACTATTATTATTGACATCATTATCATTATTACTAGTATTGTTATTTATACGGATATCATGATCATTACCATTATATTACAATCTTCTTCCCAATCCCTTAATGTAGGCAATTTGGATGGGACCCTGAGTTCTGAGACCTTTACATTCACCCTTCGAGGTTGTACGGACGTTGAGGCCACTACCAGCATGGATGGATGTTCCAAAGAGTCCGCCAAAGCCGATGAAATCGTGGAGGATGTTGGTGTGGTAGGTTACAGCGAAGCTAATTACCTGCTCTACAAGACGCTCATTGGAACTTCGCCCTCGTATTCCAGCGTGGCTGCCTGCACCTGTACCGATGAGCTCTGTAATAGTGCAGGTGGTCTTCAGGCGAGCTTTGTAGTTATCTGTGTGTCTCTTGTAATGGCGGTCTTCACTAAAGTCATGTAAACTCCCATCCAATCATCTGATTTCTGGCTGAATGAGCTTAAATAAAGTACGATCACCGCTGTATTCATGCAGAGGAATGAAAATCCACCCTTTGGTCCCTAATATCACTCCCAAGCCTGTATTTTTATAACAATTTTTAAGGTTTTTATTTTATTTTAATTGTTTAGTTTTTTTCCTTTCCAAAGCTAGCTTGGTCCTCAAACTACGGTATCTTACCAGCAAAAGCAACTTTGGTTTATTCCTGTCAAACCCAATTTATTCAAAAGCACTAAAGCGCTTTCTGATATGATTTTTGCAAATTTTCCCATTTAATCACCAAACACTCCAATTTTATACCGATTTTATTGTTATATGATTTTTTTTTTGCCTATTTTTATGCTTGCTTTGCCCAAATTTTTTTTTTTATTATTCTCATTATTCTCTACAGTCAACAAAATATTAAATGTTAAAGTTTATTTCTTTATTTTATCCATTATTGTAAACATGCTAATATTAGGTTTCGGACAACATTAATGTATCATCTTTTAATATGTTATTGTTTATGTCAATAAAACCCAAAATCTATTTAAATTCCATGATATATGCGTCAACCAATCTTGCGCAGGTAAAATGCGGTCAACACATACTTAGAAATTCAAGGTAGACGAGCGGAGACATATTTAATGTTATGGTAATCGTTATGAAGTAATGTTCTAATATCAAGTATTTGCGACACACAGTTAATCATAATTCAATTCATGAGTATTCCAAAATATTATCTCAGTGGAAATTAATTTTGAAATCAAAGTAAGAACTCGTTACAGGGTTCAAATCATCAAATGTTTTTTAATGTGGTTGATATCTTATTTCTAAGAGGTGTCGTAGTCGAGTGATTTGAGCACGTCACTGGAGATGTAAAGGTCATGGGTTCGATCCAGCCACATAAATTATGTCCTTAGGCAAGGCATTTTATCTACATTATCCATCTACGCCCGCGCGTATTATTAGGTACCTGGCAGGGATGCCCACGTCAGCTTAGGTGGACGGCGCCCTGGTGAAATGCTCCCCAGAACAGTGTAGAACACGCACTATATATAGTGTAGGAAATAGCAATTGAATCCAATCATCGGGGTAACAATGATTAAATGTAAAGAGGTTAGAAAGTGTTGTAATATTTAAGCGCTAAATTAGGAATGCGATCATTATTATTTTCACTTTTTGATTTCGTAACGTTTCGATATGTTCTTAATGTGTTAAAGTGTTAAATAATTTGTAAGTGTTAAATCAGTACGATTGTTCTCCATGAAAAATTTAAGTTTTCATCGACATGCACGGACTTAATTCCATAGAGTGAACTTTTGACAAAGCACAAATATTTGATTTCAAATGTGCGGCTATATGAAGGACAGAATCTTATGTGGACTAAAGATATATGTTTGGACGCCGCGCCCATTGCTTAAAATTAGTAAAATGTGAATTGCAGTGAGAATTAAAAAAAAATGTTCAAGTCATGTAAGGTAGACATTTCCGTAAACCTGTAGCTAAGTGTAGTGTATTATGTCTTAAAAATACATGTGTTTTGTATTTTCTGACTAGCAACTTTTAACTGGCTGAATCGTATAATAATTAGTTTTGTATGAATTTTTTCCCCCGAATTTTATTGAATAAAAAGGAAAACCCTACAAATTAAAGTGACGATCGAGTCTGTTGTCATTTCTTCTCTAAATCCACCTCAGGCAAATGGCGAATTTCATAAAGAAAACATAGTGTTTATTGTACCTTCAACATGATCGTTAATATTATACAAAAATCCACCTAAGGCAAAGCCTTTACCTTTGAAATGTGCAAACATTTACCAAGACGTATAAGGTAATCCGAACATGATATCTATGTGATAATATCAATATACAAGATATTGGTGCAGCTGGGTTGGTTTCCCGAACGTCTTTGCGTTTGTGGTTTCAAAAATTAAATCTTGTTATGCGCATTAGAGAGTTTAATTCCATAAGGAGCTAAATCCATCTTTGTAAATTAGGAGAGAACAAAATTGTTTACCAGATTTTGTAGAGGTGTCTATGGAAAAGCGATATTAGAAGGTGCCTTTTGTCTTGAACAAGGTTCTGATATCAATAACTCAATTTTCATCAAAAGTAGATTTAACTCCTTTTGGAATTAACCTCTTCATATTATGTAAAAGCACTATGCCTTCAGATTATCACTCCCATTTTCACTATGTCACGATTTTTGTTTCACTTGGGAAAATTGCCTTAGGATATCACTGAACTTTTGGTCAGTGTTGTTCTGTACTTTTGGTCGAAGAAAGGGAGGCTGGGAATAGGGTTTGGATTGGTTTTTCGTATACAAAAAAAAACAACATATATACATATGAGCAAAAACAAAAATGATACTTACTTAAAAATAATACGGATGGATCGCTACGTTAATTTAATAGCTCTGTTCTGTTCATTCAAGAAGTATGAAAGGAACAATAAACAAGGAAATAAAGAAGAAACGAATTAAACATACGTGATCATAATCAAAATCTGAAATGAACATATCAATGTATAAATATAACACCAAATATAACAAATACGTTGTATGCTCTGTACTATAAAAAAATATAAAATCCTCCTCAATACCTGATTATATGATAAACTATAAGGACTGTACCGCCCCCCCACTCTCCTAACCCTTCCCGGGTTACGCCAAAAGTCAAAGGATTAGGTCCGGTATACCTCAATTACACAGCCAACCCGACTCCATATCGACTTATTGTTTTCTTCCATAATGTAACGTTTTTTTTTTGGGCCGGTCTTGTGTCGGTTAGAAAATACATCAATCAGTGAAGTCTAAATAAAAGAAAAATTATTGTACACTTCAAGAGTAAATACCATCTTTAATACCTGTAGAAGATTACTGGTCAAGAAATTTCCTCCTATTGTCATCATCCAAAAATGTTTTTTTTTTAATTTTTTTTCTCTCTTCAACAGATGAATCTTCAAAAGGTAATGAATTAATCAGGAAATCCCTTGTTCATAATATTCTTAGAACAATTCAAATGACTCATCATTCCATCAGCTTTCAATAGTTGCTGGACTGAAAAGAAAAGAAAATTGGCCCGATTCCAAACGACGCAATAATATTTCAGTCCCACCGCCAGACAGACTCCAGAGACCCGTTTCACAAATCTTGCCATCAGTGACAAATGACAGTTTTTGTTATAAGGCTAATAAGCTAATGAAATTCTTGATTCGGATTGGTTATCAGCAGAGTTGTCTCTGATTTTTGTCATTTGTCATTGAAAAAAGGTTTCGTGAAACGGGTTCCAGACAGACTCCAAATCGATTGGTTCTTTGCCATTTGTGAACATGTAATATATTTTTTTATTTCTCCAAAGTGAGGAGAGGGTTCCATGTAACTTAGCATTTGCTTTTTCTCTTGTGCATACAAAAAATGCTATCGAGTTTATATTAGCTAAAATTAATGTGTGTTAAAACACCAGACAAAAAAATCAAGCGGGCTGAGAGCCAATTAACGGGGACGGCATGGCAATCAAATTGTCACGACGACCGGGTAAACATTATTTAATTGATGAGTCCCTGTCACTAAGGTTACAGCAAACTTACATTGGTAGGGCATACAAAAACGTGAATCACCTTCACATTATATGCATACAAATTTCATGAGCAGGCTCGTGCATGTATTATTGCAAACCTAATCACATACAACAAAGAAATATCATTGAAATATGCAGCACTTGCATATGCTTGCGCAGGCCTAAAATATGAGGATTTTCAGATGAGACATGCGAAGAGTATTATGAGAATTATGAAATAGTAATAATGAATATATATTAATAATAATAATAATAATAATGAGTATTATAATAATTATAATAATAATAATAATAATAACAACAACAATAGTGCATTACACAAGAGCTATAGGAGCAGTCCCTTCTCAGTAATTTTAATTAAACCATGAGGTTCAGAAATTATGAGGAGTTGAAAGGGGGGGGGGGGATAGGAATAGATGTTTTTATTAATTTTTGTCATTTCATTTCCTCTTAATTAGTTTTTATTCCTTCATGTAATCATTACGATATTCTTTGATGGTTTCCCCTATCATGTTATGTTTTCGTATGCCCCTTTTAAAAATCGTTTTTATACATTTAATTCTTTCTCTCCCTTCACCCCCTTCATTCCTCTTTTCCTCTAGGCCTACAATGTAGTTCTTTATTTTCTGCAATTCAACTTCCCCATCTTATTGTTAATTGTTAATCTTCTGGTGCATTTTATCTACATTTTCCATTAAACCTATAATATACTCTGTTTCTGTATTTCTCTCTTTTCCCTTTTCCTCTGTATTTTTTTCTTTGTTTCCCACAATTCACCTTTTCTTTCTATATTTCCATCATTCCTTGTAATTTCCATCCTAATAAGTTTTATTCCTCACTTTATTTTCATACGTCAGTCTTTAAAAAATATTCTTGCTACTCTTTATTCCATCCCTTTATTTCCCTTCTCTTTTTGTAATCATGTTATTCTTGATTTTCTCCACTATTTTCTTATTATCTTTATCACTGTAAAATCTGGCTAATGATTTATTTCAATTCTTTTTTAAAAACGTATTTTCCCTTTGTATTCCTCTCTTGGTAGATCATTCTTAGTTTTCCACAATTCATCTTCTCACTCTTTCCATTCTTCTTTGTTTCCATCCTATTAATAGGCCTTTCATAATTTCTTCTAGTATTACACTTTCTCTAAAATCCACCTATTATTGTGTTTTTCCTAATGTCAGCCTTAACTCTTGTCTTCTTATTTTGTAATCATTAACAAAAAACAATCGCAATGTTGATTAAATAATAACATGATTTCATCAACGGTTTACTTTAGATGTTTTTATTTCCTTTGCAATTATTTTCACATCCTGGCTTTGTAGTACAAACCATGTCCTTTCATTGGTAATATCTTAGGCCATGTACGTGCACTGTGATACATGTAGGCATCCACCTGTCTGTGTGAAAAGTTAACGATTAAGTACATTTTCAGTATTCATTTTGTATATATATAAATATTTGGTCAGGTGGTGCCAGGGCTGTAAAGTAAATTCCTGCTAGAAAACTAAACAAAATGTTTCAGAATGCCAAAATTAAAGGCCCTTTTTTGTTTAGTCTTCTGTTTTAGCTCTGTTCTCCACAATTGCATTAATTTTGTTCATATATTAATCATAAATAACGATAATCATCAAATGATTATCACACCTTATGGATAATATATTCGGTCTGTTTCTTAGTCTATTGCAACAGCGTTGGGACCGTCGATACCTGTTGGTATGGATTAATGATTGAAACTAAAATTGTTACTGAACAAATAAAGCCATTGAATAAATGGAATGGTAATAATCGATATATTGCTAACAAGAACGAGTAATAATAGTGAGATGGACCTACTATTCCATTTTTCTTTATTTCCTCTGTTCACGCCCCATGACCCAATATCTGAGAAGACTAGACTAGTTTCCAACATTATCTCCCCAAGAAAATTAGGAATTTGATTTTTTAACGAACAAATTCCATTCATTCCTGGATGATAACTTCAGATCGGCAACTAGGCCTGGTTGCTGCAGAAAGAGATACGTAAGTGCATATACGTCATCATTGAGGTATACCACTTGTAATTCAACATCTCGAGAAACATTCAAAATTGTCCATTGATGGTAGTGAAAAAGCAAAAAATCTAAAGCAAATCTAAACAAATATTTTGGAGTATCAATTTTAGTAATTTTAAAGGGCCGAAATTTAAAATGTGTACCGATATTTTAACATAAATGCTAGATTCACATCAAATTGGTCATATAATAAAATACGTCTCTATGGTATTAAGACGCTCAATAACACACCATTGAGATTAGGTAAAAGCGTACGAATGCACATTGCACTAATTTCCTAAAATATTTGAATGTGTCACTAGGTCGCGAATTGAATGGCATGCCTCAGTTACCCAAAATACTTAACAATTTCTGGAAATGCAGATTATTTGAACAACCTGTGAAATATCAAACCAATTGTATGAGTCTTTGTGAAGAAATCATTCAATTTGCTTCTGAGATGAGTTTTTTTTTTATGTTCTTGTTCACAGTTGATGAGACCGTGATATCCAAATGAACCTTATTTTCTCATTATTAAAAATATGGTTGGGTTTATTGATATTCTAAGAAAGATATTATACATTTGACAACCCATGGTACGTCTTATTCAAAGCATTTTGACTGACAGGAAGCCTGTGAAACTAGCGGTTTTCTATGCTTCATTTGAATTCTACATCACTGTTTACTTTCAAATTTCAGAGACATGACCTATGACATACATATGATTCAGGCAAAGTTTTGTGTGATTTTGGTGCAGTTTTCCAAAGGGACAAAGGTCAAGTCTAATCTATTATGTTCTAGACAGAATGTCGATGAGTGTTTGCGAATAGATGCAAATTTACACAGAGCTGTAGGGGATTGGGGCAACAAAGGAATACAAAATCATATTAAATTTGGCCGAGTCTTGATAAAGTAACAAGCACTGTACACAGAAAGCTATATATGGGACAACACACATGGTGTCTGGGCTAGTACTACCTTGATTTCCTTGTCTTTCTATGCTCATTACTCAGTCAGTATACATTTTCTTCCAAAATTGTTTGGCACATGTCATTTATTTGTAATCTGGAACATTCAGTGTACGTTTCGTTTGATTCTGTGAAAATTAATTTTCTTTTTTTTAACCAGAACTGGAGTTTATCTTTAAGATATTATAAAATATATATCATATTATTAATATAATAATAATATCGATAATCTACCAATATCAAATATGATCAAGTTTATAACTGTCACGCTTGTATGGGCACGTTCATTTAAACAGTTAGAATGTTTGATTAAGAAAAATGCAAAAATAGACCAAGTAACAATTCAAATTTAAATGAACATGTGCATCTGTAAACCATATGGCTTCATAACGATAAAAATAAAGAGACAATGAGGAGGATTTAGTTCTGGATGTCAACTATAGTCTCAGGACTGCTTAGTTTTGACAAGCACAGTCGAGATGCCTCTCCTTTTCACCCAAGATTGTGGACGCGCCATAGAATACGTAGCCTTTTGACAAGGCCTCGTGACTCTGGCTAAGCGGCTGAGATGAGTCTAGATACCGGAGTGAACGCGCGGCCGAGTGACGGAACGTCACAATTCGCACTGGCGTTCACTGAGGTTTTCGCGATTAGTCTCTTTTTAGTCGCTCGGCGTCTATCAGACATGTGGCCTTGTTTAAAGGCTATAGAATACGAGGTATAGGTCAAAATGGAGAATATATATTGAAGTGTTTATTTCAATATCAAAATGGAAAGTGGTACAAATACATCATAATCATACAGACATATGTCACAATAAAGCATACATGGCCCATGACAAGGGATTGGCCAAAGCAGGGCATAACATTGAAAATACTGCTTGTAATAAAGATTATATATTTCTGTGTTATCTGTATATGTTGATCTATACCGGTCATACTCAATAGTTAAAGTATTCTTTCAGGCACATTGAATTTATGTTCAAGTCTGATGTGTGCAAAATAATATATTCCAATATCTCGTATATCTCGTTTAATGAATGTATTGGACATGTAGGTGACGAATATATTCGATTACCATGTCGGTAATCGGCACGTATACTGACTTGGTTTAATTACAGAATCATGGTATTATATATATATATATATATTTGTGTATTTAACAAAATTCTCAGGTAATTTTATTGAACTAAAAAATTTGTATTAGTATCTATAAAATCACTTATATAATAATAACAATAATATTCCGCTTTTATATAGCGCCCAAAACATCGATACAACGATGTGCCTAAGCGCTTTACAGATATATACATGTATATTGTCATGGTAACAGAGGGTTGCGAAGTTACTTCATGTTATATAACTCATTATCAACCAGATAATCTGGAACGTCATGATATTCTGCGTTCTGGTAGACCGTTCCGCTTTCACGGTCCACGTGATCTGTGACGTCAGAGGCAGAGTACAAAGCATTATCGACCATGTTGTCATTGTCCTCCTCAAAGGACACCTCCTGGTCATTTTCCTCGACTTCTTGGTACGTTGCATCATCAGGAGAAAGGGCATAAAACTCGTTATCAACCATACCATCGTTAGGGGCGCTGTTCATTTCAGTCTTCAAAGTAGGGGAGTCTTTGAGGTCAATGCCAGTTACTTCATACATTTGGTGTCTTTCACTTTCGTCGCTTTCTCCGTACAGTTCATTCTCCACCATTCGGCTTCGAGATTTATTGACACGCCCATAAGTCGGAATGGACTTGGATAAAGCCCCTTCAAGATGTGCATTCGAGATCGGCTCATCATCAGTGGGGACAAACCTTGCAGCAGCAACCCCAATCAACTGCACCTTCGGCGTGCCATCTCGAGACCCGTGCCCTGACGCCGAGTCATTTGCTTCATAGAGAGCGTTTTCCACCATGTCTGCACCAACAAATTGAGTTTCATCTTCAGATGGCGCGGTTCTTGATTCTTGTTCTGATTGGGCAATCACAGTCACGTGACTGTTCCCTGTGGTGTCTCCTACATAGGCCCTGTTGTCTGTTCCTGCTATCGCAGGATTTCTATTGTCGTCTATGAAATAATTGTTTGCCTCTGACTTTAACTCCCGTTGATTTCCTAAGATCATCTCTTGGCCATTTTTCAAACTAGGCCTTTTGCTAACGAAAGAATAAAAAAGAAACGTAGACATATTGTTCAGCAATGAGAAAGCCATCATAGTTCCTTTCATTACAATGGCAATTATTAATTAAACTTTATCAAGATTTACGAAACGAAGATTAAATTATGAGTGAGAGTGGTTGAATAAGACAAGACATATTGCTTTATCAAATGAGATTAATGTGCAAGCAAATCTATAAACAAAAATCGAATTAAGTGGATAAAAATGACATGAAGTATTTCTTTAGTCGAAGGTGAATCAAGGGGCTTTACGCCATCTCAGAGAGATTGATGCTAAGGGGTTTTACAAATAAGCTAGTCCTAATTTCTCATCGGAAATAATGCTACTTCGAATAAGAATAAAGAACATAAGTCCTTTACGACCTGTCAAAAAAAATGTATTCTTCAACAAATTATCGGAATTTGGATTTTTCTCCACGAAAGATACTATCAGGATTCAGGAAGATCGTTCGTTATGTTTCTCTCAGATAAAGACGTGTCGAATGATATTTGGAAATACATAAGCGTTTTACTCTGGTTATAAGACGAGTTTTCTGCGTGGCTAAGATAATTAGTTTTTAAGTGTTAAAGGAAAAGAACCCACTCCCCCCCAAAAGAAGATAATATATGGTTACCATATTGCAATCAAACTATTCCAACCACAAAAAGGGATATTTTCCCAATGGATTAGAGTATATTAAAAAAAGTGTGACGCGTTTCAGAATAAGAGGAAACTGGCAAATCAATAGAAATAAAAATAGAAAAGAAATCATGGTGTTTCGAATTTCGGCTATTTTACTACCTTTTTCTGGCAAGAGCAACAGCTAAGATGAGCAATATAATGACAATCAGAGTCGCTGAAATACTTCCAGCAATGGCAGCTTGATAATCGAAGAAAGGGAGAGAAAAGGATATAGAAGAGAGAAAAATCATCATTGATATGTGCCCTAATATTTAGTTTCTGAAGACCAAATATACACAATGAATACGTCATATTTACCCTAATATAGTAAAGAATATAACATTAACCTAACATTTAACATTAAGGTCACCTTTTTTTAGGTCACCCATTAACATAATACAAAAAAGGGGGGGGCATTGTCTATGGGGCATATCGGGTTCACGCTATTGGCCCCCAGAACGATCTTTATTGCAATGACGAACATGCCCCAAATCCCATTGGTTTTTACACGCAGTGCTTGCGAGCCCTTTCTAGGTTCCCCTATCCCAATTTCTTTCAAGCTTCGTAGGCATAGCCACTACCATCCCATCAAGGTCACTGTTGAGGCCTTTCTTTCGTCCTACCTATCTCCAATATCACAGAAGCTACAGACTTCGTACAAATTGTTCTGGATAGTCCGAGAGAAGCTCTTTCGTTTGACACGTAGAAACATGGCGTCATTGCACGCACATCGTTGTGATACAATTGCATTTCTAGTTTACATTTCGAAATGTGGTAATTTTTGTTGAATTTGTGCTGGTTCATAGGTTTTCACACAAAAGTGTTGGAAATACTTGAGAAAAAATGTATGGAAAAACTGTTACGTGAATATTTAATATATAAACTAATGGTGTGCAGTAGACCGTGCATTGTGTTTAGTATCACAGCGTAGACACTCTGTTACACACACCGACTGACAAGGGTTTCTGCAAATTGTGCTGATGTAATTAACCAATTCTGACCACATTATTGATAACGCTTTAATCACACTTACCAACATTTGGCTTGGGCTGTGGCTCACTTCCAGAAGGCAGTGTTGATATTCCACCTATCCCAAGAAATTAAGTGAAAAGAGTTTTAATTTGTAAATATATCAAGTGCTTTCTTAGGAATGTACAGAAAATGAATGGGTCCTTACACTTCCCCAGGACTGCCAGGTAGCCCTTTAAATACACCTTGGTCTGGAGGGGCAAATGTGGGTAAAACGCCTTGTCCAAGCATTTCAGCACCGAGCAAGGATCGAACCCGTGGCCTTTCATATGAGAGTGAAGCGTTCCAGTAACGTACCACTGTGCTCCTACACAATCATGATCCCACATTTAGGCATACGAAGTAACAACGCCGTCACCATGCACTTGAAAGTCCGCTATTAATTGGGTCTCGTTCTTGCTGGGACTCACTGTAATGCCAACAATTTTTTTAACGACCGAATAGCTGAGTAGGAGTCGAAAACAAAACAAAATTTAAGGAAATATTATGCAGTAAATCATGAACAAAAGGATAATAGAAAATGTGAAAGATTGTTGCCGGTAGATAAATTCAGTATCAATATTTGCATCATTCATTTCGGAACCACAACAGATATTTCAAGCACCATAAACAGATTGGCCCTGTACTTTGCAACATGATTGTAAAAGACTGAAGTGAAATCAGTGCAAAACCCTTCTGTATATACAAAATATATCACGTTCGGATATCGTCATAGGTCGTGTAAATTACCAAATGTAATGTTCACTCATTTCAAAAAGGTGATGGGCAATGCTATTGAAGACGCCTAGGTTGGCTTTACGAAAGTATTTTTTGATCGGGCTTTTCTTGGAGTTTCTTTTTATCTAGTTATTGTCTGTCATCTCTAGGTGAGACCTCATGACTCCTATACACATAGCTGTTTAGCTCGATGTAAATTACTTTTCTCAGTATTCATAGTGGGACAAAATTCATACTCAGGGACACAATCCTGATTTCATATTTACCTGTAGAAGGAGATGGAGCAGTAGACGACACAGTATCAGGTTTAGAAGTCGTACTCAATGGGTCAGTTTGGGGCTCTGTAGGTGGGGTTGTCATAGCTGCAGTAAGTTGAAGGTGACGCACATACCAAAGTTCAGAACCACCATTTTGTTAAAAGATTTTAAAAGTCTCGGGGAGACTTAAACAGGGTGAAAAGGACATTTATGTAATGTAAACTTTGTGGAATGCCTAATTAGGCTTGTACAAATTCTTGTATCTAAATACTCAGAATTCAAAGTGCATAGTTGACGTATGTCTAGGCCAGTCTTTAAGTGTTAAGTGTCTAACCAATCTAGCAACAACTTTTATTTCTGAAAAAGCCTTAGGTGACTTATTCTGAGTTAAGAAACCTATTATCAATAAACAGATGCTAATTTTCTAAGACAAACATTCTCTTAGCCAATCAAATGCCGTGATTTCAGTAGCTTATACAAGTTATTGTAACTTGTCTTGGGGAACTTAAAGGATCAGATTATACGTACCAATGCAGGTAAAATTCGGATTGCTCCACGTCCCATCGGCCTGGCAGTAACTGACAGGGGAAGCATCGGGAAGGTACCCCGGTGAACAGGTATAGAGAGCTACTCCTCGATACTCCTGTGATGTAACGGTCACATTGGCAACATTGTCCACTTCAGAGGTGTTATTTGGACACATGATGGCTTAAAATAAAAGGGATGAAAAAGGTTTTACAAATACACATAGTTGGCAACATTGTCTACTTCAAAGGTGTTCTTTGAACACATGACGGCTTAAAGTAAAAAGGATGATTTTTTTTTTAAATATACACATGGGTGGCAACGTTAATTGTCTATACTTCAAATGTTTTCTTTGGACATGTGGTGGCTTAAAGTAAATGGAATGAAAAAAAAAATCGAAAAATACACAAAGTTCGCAACATTGCCCAATTCAAAAGTTATTTGGACATGTGGCGGCTTAAAATAAAAGGAATGAACAAAGGATTAAAACATAAACATATATTGCGCGATTGTACATAAAAGTCAGTTCAGGTATCAAGAAATAAGTGTTGACAGCTTGGCACAACATCAGTCCCTACTAGCAGAGAGTCTCAAATAGTCCAATCACCTTGATTCGTTTCAGCTTTGTTAAAGGTGATCACTAATATATTCAAATAACTTAGCGCAACTGTTTTTCTAACACATATAACATAAGAAATATGTGCAGCACACCATATCATTGTGTTGTGATATACATATATCTGCGAAAGGCGAACGTTGTTACGTTTTTGAGGTAGTTATCACAGATACATATAAAATCTAATTGACCAGAACTGATTCTCACCTGTCATAATAATAAAAAAACAAACAGAATCTTAAGAAGCATGTATCGCCCGGTAAATAAAGTTTCAGTCATAGCTTTAGGTATATATATTTTGACAACACGCCTACTCATTTTACATCTATCACAAATTTATGAAGATTTTAGAAATTAATCTCAAAGACTTTCAAGAAATAAGGGCACTTGTTTTATGTTGTATATACATCTACTATGGAAATCATGGTCGAATTACGTAATAATGTAACTGTTATGTTTGCACATTTTAATCATAGGTCCTACAGTACGGTAGGCCTAAAGATAGATTTTTTTTTTTTTAATCTAACCTGCTGAATAAAATTTGTTTAGAACCATATGCAATTTTGATTCTATTCTGAACTTGTGTAAGTGTTATCCTTGGAACGGGTTTTCACTCGTCCTTCCTTCACTTTTGTCGATAATAAGAACGACTCATCACACAGCCTACCTTTACATAAGGGTCTTTCTGTATCCCATCTGCCGTTCAGCATGCACGTAGCGGATGTACTACCTTTTACCTCGTATCCCAGGTCACACTGGTACTCTATGGTGGCTCCATCTAGAAAGGTGGAGGTGTCTGAAGGAGTCCTGGATCCGTGAAGCGGCTCCCCAGGATCCCCACAAGACGGCAATCCTATAGGAGAGTAAGTGGATACCGTTACGTAAATGTGGGTCCCTATTAAAGCTTTTTTTTTTTTTTCAAGATTTGATGTGGTAGACTAAATCAAACACAAACATAAACAAACATGAAAGACTGCTGCGTTTTGATTTCAAACTATGTAATAAATCTCAATTGTGGGCATAAAAGTTCCTACGCATGTTTTATTAATATACAGTCTTACGAAATTTTTCTCACAGAAATTACATAAACCAATGATTTATAATCGCCCCCAAAAAATGAAGTTGCGGTAATAGGATTTGTCACTATTCCGAATGTTACCCTATCGTAAAAGTTCATGACATTTAAATTAATCAAATTAATCCATGATCGTTTTTCAAAGAACACATATTTATTTATATGAATAGGGTTTGCAATTCTGATAATATGAAATGGTCTATTATCACTAAAAAACTGAGTGGGATTCAAAGCCTTCAATTGCGGTTCATGTCGGAATAAAAAATCCCATTTCATCGTCGAAATTGTGATCTATTCTTTTCATCTGATTTAATAATGCATTTGAGAATTGAAATGGAGGAAGGAAGTAAACATGTAGTCTTTATTGTTGTAAATGAGAGGGGGCAGTTTTGGTGAAGCAAATGCTCTTATCGTCATTGTCGTGATTGTGCCGCCACTGAACAGTTCAAATTGTTAATAATTATTTAGATACAGTTTCAATTGGTTTCTGTATTAAATAAAGCAAGTACTTTTTTTTACCAAACTGGCAGACATGGCGCCTTTCTTCGTTACACTTCTCGTCATTCCATTTTAAATTGGTAGAGCTGGAGAGTTCAATGCAATCTTCGTTTCCCAAGTAGTCGTTCGGTTCACCATCTGCCCATTGGTCGGTTAAAATTCTTGTGTCTGCGGAAAAATAGAAAATGATAAAAAAAATGTAACCATGTGTTATTTGGATAGTCACTGCAATTATCTCCAATTTATTATTCATTTACTTCTTTGTACTCTCAAGTCAATATGGTCATGGTAAAATCTCTTGCATTACCTGGTTCACTGAACTATACCACAAATATAGTTTTCCTTTTTCAGCAACAAGAATAATGCCGTACCAGGAAAACCACTAAAATTAAATGACTAATACAAGCAAAATCTCCCAATTTTCAATGGTTTAATAGGTCAGAAAATTTTGTGTAAGAATTTGAAATGAGCACGCACACATAGACATACACAACAAACGGGCGCACACACACAGACACACATACCACACACACACACACACACGCACACATACAACGTACACACACACATACACACACAAAGTTTCTTACATAATTTTTCAATTATCTTTTTGTGTGTGTATTGAAAAAGAAATGGTATTTGATTCAATTCAGAACTTCTACTCACTGTCTACCCAGAACCATGATCGTTGCTCTTCCGGACCATCCTCATGTCCGCCTATCCACCACTGCTTGCCATCTCCGTAAACTCTCACCTCGTCCGATATAAAGTCTTGGGCGCTCCTATCCAGGATCTCAGCCAGGTATCCACCCATGTCTTCGCAATAAGTCCTCCCATCATCCCATGTAGAGCTGTCATCAAAGAATTGGTAACAGTCTCCACGGTACAGCACCCGGTGGCTGTGTGCATCCTCATGCTTCCCGGAGCATGCCGAACTATCTATGTATAGAAACGAGGAGTGAACACCAATTTTATAGGGTTATTGGGAAGACAAAAAGATAATATATGTATATATATATATAAATATCCCGATGCTTTCTTCATCTGAACATGTGTGAAAAAGTTTTTCAAAAATTAATCTTAGGGCAATTTTAAATCCCCTTTTTAATAGCTATAAAATGCACATTAGGCTTACGTATTAAAGACGTCATCGAAATATCTTAGAAGATATATTCAGGGTAATATTTATGGCCTTATATCTCACATACATGTATATAACAAGGAAAGTGATGAATGAGAGGAAGTTGTTCTTATCAGAATAATTGACATTCTTGGTAGGCCAATTTAAAAGACAGCAAAATAGTAATTAAGAAAGATTATTAGTATCATATTTAGAACTTAAAAGGTCAAAGCATACTTAATTCTTAACGAGTCAGATTTAATATATTTGGACTTCACTTCTTTGTTTTTGAGTGCCGCTTAAAAGCTCAATGTTACCCTTGCGAAAGAGGCTCCTGTGTCATGTGTCGGTATACTGCCCGAATCAACAACATCATTTATCGGAAATACGAAAATAAAACAATTCTTTCTATGTTAGTTATGACTCACTAAATTGGCATATGAATCTGTTTAAGCTTTCACAGTTATTATCATTCCAATCATTCTGTTGTCTTCCTTGTCTGATTTCGATACAGCCCTCATCGCTATTGGTATTGCTTGGCTCACCCTCGTTCCAAAACAGTCGAGTTATGTCTCTCTCGTCTGTAACAAACACAAAATTATTTATTAAAAAAATACAGACAAAAGCAAACAAAAAAACAGATAAAGCGGCACTGCAATCTAAAATGACAAAATTACCTTGTACTTGTTATAGTTGTAAAATTATTCTTGTACTAAATCAATGAAACAAATTACATGGTAGGTAGTACAATCGTTAGACCTACATATTGTGCTATAAATTATTTCGATACCTGTACTCATTGAGAAGTTCATACACCTCAATAGGGGTTTGAACAATTAATTCAAGACTTGTCCCTGTATAGTGCCAATTAAGATTGTCTAAACTAAAAAGGTTATAGTATCTAAATATTAAAACAAAAATATAGAATAGTATGTGAATCTTGGCCGGTTGATAAACATACGATTCGAATTAATAACATAATCTCAAAGGCTTTCGAATAATCAGCTTCGAACTTTTTTCAATAGCCTTGTCCAACATTTTTAGAATGTGCAATCATTACAATGATGTCATCTGCACTTGATTTTTATTGGATATAGACAATTTAAATTTCCCTTGAGTGGATTTTATCGAAAGTTTTTGCGATCATGTAGTTTTGTTATAGATGTGTTTTCATGATTATTTACATTACCAGGATATTACTGTGATAAAATGAAGGAATATATATTTACCACTTCTCCACTTCCAATTTCGTCCCGCCTTTCCACCTATCCAAGCATTTTCATTGATCGTTAAATTATCCTTGAAAAAGTTGTGGGTTTCATTATCTTTGACCAGAGACAGGAAGCCTCCTTCGTCCTGGCAGTAAATCCTGGCATTGCTCCATGTTGCTATATTGGCAGGTATCTCAAAGCATGTATTTTGACCAGGAAAAGGTATGTGATCAGCATGGCACTGGACTTTAAAAGTTTAATTTTGTAAAAAAAAAAAAAAGCAAAGAACGAACAAACAAACAATCAATCACAGAAAGAAAGAAAGAACAAACAAACATACTACAACAAAATTATCAGATGGACATTGTACCATATTCAATGAAAAGTGAGTTCTAGCCTCGTTTACATCATAGGACCGAAGACACCATTTTCATTAAAGTATGAGCCGGTTTAAAATGTCTATATGGTATCATCTTCGAAAACAAATCTAGAGAAAAGGGATGATGGTGTCAAAGTCTATCCTTCATTTTAGAGATTCTGTGAGCATATGTTATTCTTGATACAAATTGAAGATATATTCTGTCACGCCAAACCACGCGACATAATTTCCTACTTTATCATTTCCTTGATCAGTGCATGAATTATGAATTCTGTGCAATTGGGGTAACGACAAAGAAAATTACAATGTCCTTTTGCAATCTTCACAAATGCCCATTTTCTATGTTTACAGTAAACAACTAAATTATTCATAACCTTCCAAAGTTTCATGATTTTATAAGAAAAAGAAAAACCGATTTGTCCCGATTTATGTTTCTTGACAATATACCATATTAAGTAACGCTTACATCTACAAGTGTTCAACAAAAGCTCTTTTTCATCTAGTTCACCTTTCATTCTTGATTTACAAAAAAAAAATACCAATAAAAACCTATCAAATTCTCATGGGACATGGATAATTTAATTGTTAACTGTATATCCTAAACTTAATATGGCAATGTGGCGTGCCGGTGGAGGCTAATGCCCTTGATTGACACCTATCCACTATACCACTTCATAACAGTACGTTCAATTAAAAATAATTTATAGTAACTCTGATTTTTTTTCTCCAATTGTTTGCTCATATCAACAAAGTAGTCATGTAATAAATGTTTGCATATACATAATGATGAAGACATTTTTAAAAGCAGCTGTAACATGATGAAAACAGTGTGAATCCTGAAAAGCAGAGGCTTTTTTTGAATGGGCCTTATAAAATGATAAATTACATATACATTTTATAAATGTAATGCTTACTGTGAGAAATTTCAATTTCAATTATTGAAACATATTTGTGGCTTACACCCAATCCTTTGGCGGACTAATAAATATAAATAAGTCAGAATGAATCAGGAGAGCTTGGGTATTTGTTTCTAGTTCATCGTGACTGTGCCATGGACCAGTGATGGCCTGGTGGTAGAGTCGCTGCCCGGCAAGCAGTAGATGCAGGTTCAAGTCCCGCTGGTTCCACGATTTTGTTCTGACTTGTTTTTCAATACAGATCGATCAATCGATCTTATTTACTGGGTGTAAGCCACAAATATGTTTCAATAATTGATACATATACATTGTATGAGAACGAAAGAGAAGAATATATGAATAAGGGAAAAGGAGAGGTAAGCAATGGAAAAGGAATGAAGAGATTAAAGAGGCTGGAGGCTTATTGAAAACAAAAATTACCTCACTGCTAGGTTATAACTGAGCTGTATAAAAGTTATTATGTATATCGAAATGCAAGATATTGTAGTAATATAAACGCTTACTTTTACAAAACGGTTCCAAATAGGTCCATGTACCATTTGGCAGACAAGTGCTGGTATCCATTGTCTCTGTGTTGTTTAAGTTATAGCCCGTATCGCAGGTATATTGGATCGCATCACCAGGCGTGTAGTAGTTCCCCAGAGTCCTATTCTCTACCAGACCATTCGCTGGGATAGGAGGACTGGAACACGTCATTACTGCATTTCGTAGATATAATTACGGTATATATTTTTCATATAAAGTACTTAAAACAGGGGGAACATGGTTTCTGTTCCTATGTCCCATGTCAAATTTCACTTTAGAGGGTTTGAAAGATCTAGAACTTTTAAGATGAATGTTAAAATGATATGCACTGGCGTTTTTCTATGAAGATGGACTAAGTTTAGGCTACTAGCAGTTTATTTTAGTCCACTTTCTTGTGGATAACAAATTAGAGCTCTTTATTCTTAAACAAACTGTAACAAAATGATTTGGGCAAAATGTATCCCGTCATAAAATGATATAAACAATTTCATATAGGCGGAGAACATAGAAGTATGTTTATATATTTAAACAAAATATTTTTCAGGACAGAACTGTGAGGTCGACATTTGGCGCTCCATAATAGTTAGTCGAAATTCTAAACCTGGACTGAAAATAGTGCGAAAGGGTGGATCAAGAATTTGGTAAAATATGGATGAAAAGTTTGAGAGAAATTTGTGACAAGCCAAAAAAAAAAAAAAAAAAAAAAATAATAATAATAATAAAAAAAAAAAATCTTGTCTTTTCTCCAAAATTCACTGACTACCAAGAACAAGAAAAAAAAAAGCAAAGGCATCACCTCGAAAGGGCGAGGGCGAGGGCGGCACAGTTTTGGAGTTGTGTTCCTTATAGGTATGTCGAATGGCTAAACAAATAGAGGGGGAGGCAGGCTGCAGGTCTAATTTTCTTTACTTTAATTCGCCATGGGTGCTATCAAGTATCAATACCAGTTATTGTTCAGAAACTTTACCTGTACAATTAGGCTTGTCACCCAGCCACTCTCCATCTATTCCGCAAACCCAAACGATGGCGTCAGCATCACCCTCCATAGTGAATCCATCATTGCATGTCCATGTTAGGTACGAATTGACAGGAAAAGAGTCTTCACTTTCCAGCTGTTGGTCTGGGGTACAGTTGGAACAGGGATGGTCCGGGGGAACGCAGTCCGCTTTTGCATCATCTATTTGAAGAGTACAAACATAAGTGACTGCGAAAACGATATTTGTGCAATTTTAGAGGAAGGGGAAACATCATGGCAACCCAAGTAGCCATGAATATCCAAACATATTTTTGTCTTTCTTCGCTCCATAGGTAAATGGTATGTTTTCACAAATAGTCATTTAAAAAAAATAGTTTAAGTGTTATACCAAATGGAATCAAAAAATTCTTTATGATCTATTTCATTTAAGACAAAACAGGTACTTTAAATGGTATGATGGATTCCACAGTTTATCACTATTTTGTTTTATTCATTCTTATTGGAGGGGGAAATACCCTCCTATTTAGTTAAGAATGAACTAGGTATGATAATCTCGCAACGTAGATAAATGATAATAACTTAAACATACATCGGAAATATAGTTTGTATTAATATTTAGGATAAGACATGCACAAACTGTCAATCTGTACGTGTTTCGTCTTTGATAGTTACTCTTGTAATTTGTTCTGGTTTTAACATCTATTCATTTACTTTAACATGTAGTAGTGAGCTAAAAAAAAAGGAGCAATTGTCTAGATTCTAACAAATTGAAAGACCTGAATAATTTCTTAACAAATCTAAAATTATTATTATTAGTAGTAGTATTACTATGGCAATGATTACTTTTTTCTAGTATTATTAAAAGCGGAAGTAGTTGTAGCAGTATAGTAATAGTAATGTATACCTACCAAAACTCCGTCCGATGGTTATGAGAACAATGATAAGCCACTTGTAATTGTCCATATTGTTATCATCCGGAACAATTCGTGAAAAAGCAACTAGCATAAGCCTACACAAAAGTTGCCAGGCAAATCAGATTTCTTCAAAGTAGCACACAATCTTTTTATAGCGGAATAAAACTGACAAATGATGATACGGCATAATCCGTTTATGCCTTAATAAATGAGGGCATTGCTCATTGCGCTCTTCCAAACCTAGTCCTCGTGAAAGCTTTACAGCGATTCAAACATCATCTATTTCAAGAGCATCGTAATATCATACAGGGCAGACCTGTTAGCAACCGAAAACCTAAATATATTTATTTCGGAAAACTGTGTCCAAATTTTTTACTAATGGGCAAGACGGAACCGAGAGGATTTATTCAAGAGTCCAATGTTTAATCGCCCTGTTCTTGTTTTACATATTGACTTTACACGCAAGATTATGATATTGTTTGCAATGGACTGTATTGATTAAGGTCAGTCTGAGTATGTTTACTTACTCATTAGAGCGTCCTTGAATGTTTAATTATTTCAAAGATGCGGTAACTTTATATCATATGAGCTGCCGATATTGTCTGTTTCAAGCTCCACCACACCTTACCTACAAATTGAGCCCATGTCACAATTACCTAACTACCACAAAAGTACACTACCAGTACAACGATCACCACCTATACCACCACTACCACAAAACCACCGCCGTTACATCCACCGTCACCTGAATCAACCTGTTTATAAAATGTTGAAGACTTGATAACAAATAAATTATTCATATCAATTACATGGAGCCATTTTCTGTTTGAAATCATTTTAAAAATGCAAAGGCTCCTCAAATGCAGTCAGTCACATTACAACAACCACCACCACTACCAGTACCACCACAACTTCTACGATCATGATTATGTAAGAGTTGATCTCTGACAGATTTGTCAAGTCAGAACCTTTGGACCGTCCGGGTAAATAAGCATTACAAAAAGGGGAATTCCAAAGCCTGCCCAAGCTTTTTTCTTCTTCAAATATCCCTTCCTGAAAATCACATTCAACAAAATGCAACCTGGCCGTACGATAGTTGAAGAGGTGCGGTTAAATTTCATTAAAAAATCATGTGTTTAGTTTATTTTTATCCTTTTTGTCTGTTAAGTTTCTTAGTCACTTGAATTATTTTTATCAAGTTATTTTCTTCACACTTCTCTTTTATGCCCAATCCTCTTCTTAACCAGCAAGATCACAAAGACTATCGGAAATAAACCTGAGACAATTCAATATCACTCTACATCCCCATTGCCATGTGCGAACATTGAAATTCCGCATTTCGTAATCCGAAAATGAATTCTCTATAAGATTTCCATCTACAATTTAGGGTGTTGAAATTGCCCTCGTGTTGGATTATTCTAGAGTCTCTGTATTCATGTTGTACATGCCCACTTGAATACAAACATTCCCGCACCTAATATACGTCCATATCCTAAATATATGGGAGCGATGTGGTATATTGATGAAAGCTCTTGGTCCTGAATATCGTAAAATAGGTCCTAAGTTGATTGATTGTTTGATTGATTTTTATTCGCCAAGCTTACAACTTACAACAAATATACAAGAATAACAGATCAAAATTAAGTCAGGGTGAACAGGATAACCCACGAAAGCTCGAGAGCTTATTTCCAGTTCATTATTGTAGGTGACTTAATTTGGCACAGTTGCAAAAAGGGGTTATTTGTTTTTGTCCTCAGGGTTTTAAATATATGACAAGTGGGTTTAGAGCCATTAACCTGATTAAGTATTGCTATGATCATCTTTAATAATATCATCGCGTGTGTCTATAGACATTTTCTCCCAATTCGAAAGAGGAAGAACGGGACACGCAGTTAATTAGGCAACAAGTTGTAGGAATGTGGGCAATTTATTCTTCTCCGTCTTTTCGTGTATCTTGGACTAAGCACCAGTTCTTTATCGGTGTAGGTAAACATGAGTTATTTTCTGGTTCAACTTTTCATGATAATCGTACAGAAAGTTGATATTTGTATTGATATAGGTCATAGACACAAACGATATATAAATATAATTACATCTCATAAGACCTCTTCCTTCTTCACTTGAGGAAGATGACTTCCACAAATTCGTGTACTTGATCAATAAAAAGTGGGGAATTGAAAGCATGACACTTGCAAGAATGTTTATTTTTTTTCAACACACAACCATACCCACGGTCCTACATGTACACACATAGGCACGGAAATTCACACATGTACACACACACACGAACACACACACACTATATATATATCTATGAATATTCAAACTTAGTTTGCAGATTTCTTGTTATATCGAATCAAATAGGTTATCATGTGGAATAGATATTTGAAGACAAATATAAAATGCTCTTTGATTGTTTACCCAACGATGTTTTGGTCACTGGTAGATTTAATCAGTAAACACATTAATCATGAACATCTGAAACTTCGTGTCACTTAGGCAAACAAAACCTTTGACCACTAACAGTAGTTAACTGAATATGAGCTGATTGCAGTTCTCACAGAGAGAAACATTCGAATTTTTTAAAATTGGTTACAGGAAATGTATTGAAGCTTTGCAAAAATATGGCACACGTCGATATACAATTTATGATACACATGATTTATAATCTTTCGCAGTACAAAATAAAAGAGAAAACAAGTATGACACTTTATTCTCCAATAACACTTTACCGTATGGAATTTAAAACCGAGGTTGAGTTCTAGTTGACAAAATATGAATCGTATACTTTTTTCATTTTCATTTCTTCGTGAAATGGTGTTACAGAAGTAATGAACAATAGTCGTATGGGTCTTTAAATGGTTCTGGATTTCAAATATGACTAAGATTAGTCAATAACTTAAAACCAAACTAAATACCGGTCATTGCTGTGCCTTACAGCGAGATTTTAGTCAGTAGTTGAATACTTTAGATACTTCAAAAACCTTCATATTTCTCACATAAAGAACCATTCAGAATAAATTCTAGACAGTTTCAGTTACAATGAAATTGCATGACCATTAATGAATATTATGAATAGTTGTGAAAACGCAGTCATTTAATAAAATTTCATTTGTAATAAACATTTGTTAAACTGGTCGTGGCGCATGAATTGCTAACTAACATATTCGTTCTTTCGTTATATCATAATATGATATATTGGATCTCCCTGTCACTATCTATAATTTATGACATCAGAGGAAGTGATGCCGTGGTTCTGTCAACAGACAGTAGATAAAATGGGTCGCAGTTCGATTCGCACCGGGCAATAATGTCGTTTGAAAAAGCATTATTCTACGTTTGTCACTCTCCACCCAAGTGAAGTAATTGGGTGCGCGGTAGGTGCAAATTTCTTCAAAGCCCGCCTGCACTAGTTTGGCCAGAGGGATTAGATCTCCATGCAAGGTCACTTGTAGGCGGTTATCTCATTAAATCAGCTTTCAATTACCATAAGAAAAAGAGGATCAGGAGGGACCAACAGGCACCGATTACGCATTGTTTGCTATACAGTGTGAGTCAAAAAAAACTTTACACCTAGAAAAATGCTAATAATTTTAAGAATCATTTATGAAAAGTAAATTATTATACACCATATGAAAGAGTGTTTCATCCCAAATCGTTTGGTACCATTTTGGGTGGCATGTGTTCACGCTTGGATAAATAGGAGGCATTGTTTGCGAGAGTGCAAAAATCGACTTGCGCCAAATAATGCTTATGTGATGTTTGAATAAAACAATTGGGATTTCGGTATTAATTCGGTCTTTGCAGATCCAAATAACATCCCTACCAAAATTAATCATGTCACACATATCAAAACACACACAGAGTCACACTCAATAAGTCACACAAACACACGCACACACTCGCACATACACACACACACACTCGCATAGCAAATTTGGATGTGACAGTTTGGATCGGCCTTCTTGGAAATGGAAGTCTTCTTGGACCCTTCTTCTTTGAACAGACAGTGAATGGGGAGCGCTATCTAAGAATGATAGATGATCAGGTTGTCCCGGCTCTGAATCAGATGGCACGATTTAGGCGTCAGAGAAACGGTCCTTTCAGGCACATTTGGTGGGCACAAGATGGTGCCCCTGCTCACAGGACAAGGATTGTGATGACCAGGTTGAGAGAACTCTTCGGGAACAGGATCATCGCTCTGAAAGAACCTGTGGAGTGGCCACGTCGATCCCCGGACCTAACACCGCTTGATTTTTTCGTCTGGGGTTACCTCAAGTCTCGGGTGTACCAGAGCCCACCTGCGAACCTCAACGACCTACGAGAGAGGATCAGGATTGAGAGCGAAGCACTTGTAGAGACAGGCGCATGCTTCGTCGAGTGTTTCAGGAGATGCTCCATCGCGCTAGAAAGTGCATCGAAAGGGACGGAGATCATGTCGAGGAGTAGATGAACGGACAGTTACTTGCTGGTCACAAATGAAGCTTCAAAGGATCCATGATGATAAGCATTTGAATTAACATTATCATCATAATTATGATGATCGTTAACAATTTGAAGATCAAGTAAAAAAATAAAGTATTTTACTCCAAATGAACACCATTATCATATGTTTGTGTGTGTGCGCGTGTGTGTGGGTGGGTGTGTTAGTGTGTGTGTTTCATATGTGCGTGTGCGTGTGTGTGTGTGTGACTTTGCTACTGAAAAAAGCATCTGCAATGCATCTCATTTCATACATTCAATTCATTCTCTCACTTTAATACTTTGGCGCAATTCGATTTTTGCACTCTCGCAAACAATACCTCCTGTTCATCCAAGCGTGAACACATTCCACCCAAAAATGGTACCAAATGATTCAGGATAAAACACTCTTTCATATGATGTATAATACTTTACTGTTCATAAATTATTTTTTAAATTATTAGTAATTTCCTAGGTGTAAAGTTTTTTTTTGACTCACACTGTATAGAGGGCGCAAGTAGCTATACGTAGTGCAGTGGGGCTTTAATACTTTAGGGCCTTATCATGGCGGCTCCGCTACAGCCTGGGTAATAATATGCTACTTTGTATCAAGCGCTGTAGAGTACATCGGTATAGACGCTGCGCCCTATATTAAAATAGACATATTGCTTTTTGTTATTATCTTCTTCAAACTTTATCATGAACTTATAATAATGCGTCTTGATTATCTGAATTGCAAATGGAATATTAAATGTCAATTAGCGAGTACGATTCTGTTTGATAAACCTAATGAAAAACTGCCCTACAGTATCAGCAATTTTTAAAATGTCTAACTGGAGGGTTCCAGGGTAAAGTATTGTCGTCCTTCAACATCCTCAACATTTCTATTGACTTGTTCTTTATCGTTTTCTTCTCTTATTTTGGCACAAGGTTCTACACAAGTAGTTTGTGGATATGTTCCTGCAGGAGTGAAACCGTTTGCCATATTTGTAATGTCTAGGTCTGTTGCATCTTTGTCTTTGGAAGTGTTGAGGCAAAAATAATACGGATTAGGAGACATTGGACAGTCTGCTGTTGGTTCAGATGAGGCTTCCTCTTGTGTGCCGTCATTCCGTAGGTTCGCCTTTGGCATACCTGACTGTCCAATACTATTACAACTGACTTGACCTTTAGCGTCTCCTCTGACATGGGCTTGCAGATCGCGAACGTCGTTGTCGTTGACGTGTGTCATTCTATTGTCTTTGTAATGCTTCATAGCCATCTCTTTCCGCTGGAGATCCCCATTGTCCTGATGCAAATGCATATGTTCTTCTGTCATAGTTGAAGGTTCGTAAAGGTTGTTAAACATCAAGGTGGTATCATCTACCTTATCATTTGTCGATGTTCGTTGTTCGTCACTTTGATCGAGCGAATGCGACTTCGAAGCGGTCTGATGAACAACGTCACTTCCGGAGGGCTGATAGAGGTCATTGAATATCATGTTAGGGTCATCAACTTTACTGTATGATGAGTCACCTTTGTTATTGTCCCTTAGAGCTATGTTAGGGGAAGGTGTGGCGCCCTGGCTTGTCAATGGGTCAACAGCATTATTAGGGTTGATGTTCATGTTTTCAAGTTCTTCATAATCGTTCTCACCAAGACTACCCTGCTTGCGAAGGACTCCCATGTCTATGGATGGCCGCGGGGTATCCAAGGTTTCATACAGATTGCTGTTCGTGTCTATCGAACTCCGATGGTGCGCTTCAAAAGCAGATCGAAACTGATCAAAATCCGCACCCTCCCTACCGCCCACGTCTCCTTCTGAAACATTCTGCCCTCTCCTTTGGTCAGAATTCCCCCAGCGTGAAAGAGGCGTGTAAGGTAACTGTTGAGTACTCCGAACTTCCCCGATCCTTAGCGACGCATAACCTTCGTCGTCGACAGCTACAAGTGCTGTGGTACTGCTGCCTGTATTTGAGCGCCCTCTAGGGCTACTTGATCCTGTAGCTGTTCTTGGACGTCCGGTTATGCCTTCGCCCAGAGCCATATAACGTGATTCGTCCGTTTCAACGGATTGCATGCTACCTAGGTCGAGACCGATATAGGAATCGTTGTTGTTCCCGGCTGTGCCCCCAGTGTTCTTTGTAAAGCATACCTTGTAATCATTTCCTATGCAGTCGTATGTTGGTGTGTCAATCGTTGATGTATCAGGGGACTTCCTCAATTGTCTTCTTCTGTTGACAGAATGAACAATGCAAATAATAACATATAGATGATTCCGTATCTCTCTATCGATGACGAAGAACTGATACAAAATTAACATAAACAATGCCTTAACTACCTTAAACATAGCATAAAAAAGGGCAAATTCTTCGATATCGTATGAAAAGAGCAAAATGAATAACCGTCCTTTTGATAAATAGTAGCCAATATACAATTGCTTTACCTTTTGCACTCATCAGCAAGAATGAACTGAAAGCCGATATCAGAGAATGCAAGCTGAAGTGACCGTGCTATCGTTTAAGCCACTTACACCTATCCACAATTATTACAGCACTAATACAAATTTAAATTAATGAATTTAGTCTCAAATGCGCAATGTTTGGATCTGGTATGTTATATTATGTGAGATGATGTGATGTTACTGGTCTTAGCTGCTGCGTGTATACCCCATCTCATATTAGGAATGTACATAGTTTTAAACTGTGTCATGTCCATAAGCTGCCTAAGGGTTTATACTCTATGTACAGCTAAAATTGTGACTATTTTATAATACGGAACAGTATATTACTGTGTGGTAGGTGATTCTAGTTATGAATATATATAAAGGGATATCTTCCTTACCTCCACACTACTATACAGATGGTAACTGCAATGCCAATAATGACGACTGCAAAAATAGATCCAGTTGGTATCATAAAATCTGTAAATTGAAAAAAAAAGAATATGGCAATTTCATTAAATTAGTCCTTGCTCAGGCCAATCGATTATTATATCAGACAGTTTTAAAAGAAGCAATAACGTGTTTCTAAGTTTGCAATCAACATTCCAATTGCTTAAGGTAAATATTATGTTAATGATTCAGCATAGGGCGCTAGCTCATCAAATGAGTTTCGATCCCGGAGTCTCTTGTCTACGAGACCACTGCCCCATAACGTAACTGATCTGAGCGTGTTTTGGGGGATTAAAATTAGTTTCTTTGACCATTTAATGAAATCCAACCAGTGACATCAAACTCATTAAAAATAACGAATTAGCCTAGACATGGTTATAGTACCTGAACTATCTACTTTATGAAAGTTTGGTCCTTTTCATATTTTAGGATACCCATCCCTTCAGGTATTGAAAGTGGATAATGACAGTCGATATATAATGAAATACACCCCTAAACACCTTCTTGGGTCGTTAGGTTTTCACTTCACTCATAATATATTAGCGTTTTTGATGCAAATAGTAATACGACGTTTAGGTTTAGATTTTTTAACGAAAATAGAATTATCCCTGCACATGTAAGTATTTATATTTCTTCGAGCAGAAGAGCATCTAATAGATAAGTCGATACGCAAATCTGTTACTATAAGATATATCAATCTTCTCTTTTGCTATCTGACAATCTGTAGCTCTTTTGTAATTATATCTAAATGATTTTTTTTAAAACCAAAAATCAAATGTACTTGTATTTGTACAAAATAAGGACTATGTTTTTATACATGCAGTTTGCCTAAAAAATTACCGAATTTAAATGCTTGGTGGAAGGTTTATGAAACCCTGTAGCTTACCCATCGTGTTAAGTCGTAAAGCAAGTTGTTCTGTAGTATTCGGCCAACTAATGTTTCCTGTTAATGAAATTGAATGAAAAATTCAACCATTATATTTCGAACATTTAATAACATTACCAAATCTGTTTTGTCTCCAGGACATAAGATTATTGAAGATAACTAAGCCTTCATTAGGTTACAGAAATAGATTTAACGAGTTGAGTTGGCCTATGTAATATAAGCAATTCTTACTCCAGCTTTTTCAAGACTATTATCACAACAGGTTACCCTTTTTGTTGGGGGGGGGGGGAGAAATTTCAAAAATTCGTACGTATTATTGGATTTTATAAGATTTCATATAAAACGCCCACCCTGCTGTTCTCGGATAAAATAAATAAGCAATAGCTGTTATCTTGTTATACCTAAGTCCTAAGACGTACTAATAATTCTGAACTCGCGACAGTAGGAGAGTGTGGGAGATGTGGAGAGGGGTGTGTGGGGGAAGAAGATTGACGGAAACCTGGTCGGGTAGGGGTGAGGGGGGGGGATAATCATTAACATAAGCAATAGAAGAACACATTTAAAAAAGACCTATTATTAGTCATCATCTTCTATGCTCCTGTGAAATTCTGCTTTTCTGAATTACCTTCACTAAAGCCTATTGTTGTGTTGGTTGGAGAGGGCGTTGTGGTTGACGGAATGTGAGGCTCCACTGGTCTCACCGCAGAAGTAGTTGAAGAAGATGCTGATGGTGAAAGAGAGTAAGACGTGGATGAGGAGGAGGAGGAGAAGGAGGAGAAGGAAGAGGATGCTGAAGAAGACATTGATGTTTGTAGAGTTGTTGTGAGAGAAGCTGAAGTAATTTTGGTCTGGGGAGCCGTCGACGTCTCAGGCGATGGCGTAGTCGTAGTAGGAGTAGTAGTAGTAGTAGTGAGGATTGTGGTAGGCCTTGTAGTAATTGGAGCCGATGTGACTTCTGGAGGAAAAATAGACATCAATAATTTCAATTACCGACAAGTTTCCAGGAAAGCACAACGCAACCGTTAATATATTTACACAAATAGTTTGCACAAAACTGCCGCTTTCCTTGACAACTAAAGTGCAGTGCTTCGTTTGACATCTCACTCTATCATGTGTGTTTCTGTTTCTCATTCTTTCCTTTTTATCACATTTATTTCCACTTGTCCCTAATAAACTATAGAAAACATAGAGAACACAAAAAATACAAACAAAAAACATGAAAAGGTTAGAGAAAAAGGAAGAAAAGGGAAGGGAGCGTCAAAAGATGTCAGAACCCTCCCACATCTTACACCGAACCGTTTTTTTTATTGCATTAAACCGACCCCATCAGGCCGATATCCCACTCCCACGTCGCCCCTGCCCCTCATTAGCAGGACCCACTGCACCCCACTGCCCATTTCCAACCACCCACCCTCTCTCTGCTAATTTAAACCTGCATGTCATATTGTAGAATTGTTATCAATTGAAGCTTGCCGTCTCAACAACAATTCAGAACTGAATTCTTGGTTCGATATGTTTGTGGTATTAATATCCCCTGTATACATGTATTAAAAGTATTTTTCAAATCTCGGAAACGAAATTGTATGGAGATTTATAAAACTTCTATGTATTCCCAAGACATGGTTTATATTGTCTTGATAATTCAATAAAAAAAAAAAAAAAAATGAATGAAGTGACTAGATGTTCGATAACCTACCGGTGCACTGGAAATCTGATTGACTCCAAATTGCGTCTGCTTGACAGTGCGAGAGTGGGTTACCAGAAGGCAATGACCCTTCGTTACAGGTATAGACTGCAGTCCCTCGGAAGGTATGTGAAATCACCGTGATCACCGCGTTGCGGACTTCAGGAGGTTGATCCCCACACGATATCACTACAGTGAGAGAGAAAATAACATCGGTAACAATTTATCTGAAATGAATATGGCCGATTCGGAAATCAATTGTGCCGAATGGATGCCAGGCAAGTCTAATTGCTATCTCCTTTGCAGGCTGTGAGTTATAAACAGTTATATCTGCCAGAAAAATTAGGGAAGATAAAACAAAACAGTAAGCATTTTCTTTCGCCATGATGTTTTGACATAAAAAAGCTAATATATAGAGAATATCTATTTTTGAAATGGCAGCCCTGCCCGGTCATCGGCAATTGACTTCGACATTGACGATGTCTTTCCAGGGTCCATCGTACACCCTATAACTGCCCTTACCTGTACATAAGGGTTTGACGCCATCCCAGCTCCCATCGGGTTGGCAAGTGATCTCTGTGGCTCCTTGTAGTTCGTACCCAGGATCGCAGGAGAATTGAATGGCAGCTCCATCTAGGAAGGTGGATCTGTCTCCTGGACTCCTGGTTCCGTGTGTTGGAGCTCCAGGGTCCCCACATGCTGCGATTCCTGTGAGGTATAGAGATTGCCGTAGGTGAATGAAATATCCAAATGAATATCATGAACGTTTTTTTGTTACAACGGTTGTTGTTGTTGATTGTATTATATATATAGAGTACGTTTTTTTCTTCTTATAATTTACAAGTTGTTTAAAGTCTTATCGATCGTCCAACCATAAAGAGTCTATACAGGCGCCATTGCTTAGTGGTAGTCCAGTGCTGTCGTAACTAGGAGCTACCGGGCTTGAAACCAAGTCGATGCGCTTATGCCCTTTCGTAAGTAATCCCCATTAGCAAGTCCACGGGGAGGATTTAAAACCGCCGCGGCGCGCCGGTTCCCTGATTACTTACTTTTAAGACTTTGGACTTTTAAATCATCCAGTTTGTCATTAATCCCACTAAAGCCTGAAATGAACTGGATCTTTGTGGACCACATATGATTCTGTCTACTTAGCCGGGGTATTATACAACCGTGATCATTGAGAAAGATTGTAGAACCACATCACTGGCCTAACACCGCCTTTAGAAGACTAAGAACACTTAACATTTGATCTGTATCATGTATTTCAAATTACAAGCAATTACTCACCGATTTGGCACATTGCTTGTTGTCTGGAATTGCAACCTTTGTCATTCCAGTCATTGTTCATATCGCTGTTAACCTCCACGCATCTCTTTGTAGTTGAGCTTGGCTGGTCATTGTTCCATGACATGTAAGTAGCCCTTGTATCTGAACAAAGAAGAAGAAGAAAGCAATAATAAACGTTTGGAGAAAATAAAATCGAAACATCAATCTAAGGTGATTTCAATAGCCTTTTCCATCACTTTAGAAAAATTTAAACATTAAACTGACATATAACGTTTTCTTTCTTTGATTTTTATGGACTTGAGCTGATTTATCTGAAACCTTACGATTGTGTCAATGGATACTTTGTAAGGCCATTGGATATTAAGTAAGACTATCAAAATGATCAGCAAGATCTGAAAACACCTTCAAACTTTGTTTAAAATAAAGAAGACAGATGAAGGAAGAGGAGGTTATATGGTTGTTATGGTTGAATTAAAATCACCAACACGAACATAACCAAGGCAGCAGAGGGAGCGCCTGTATAAATGTTTCTATTGGTAAGTAGGGACTAGGTGAAAACAGCTTCAAACACCTCTTGATAGAGTGAAGCCCTTCATGTTGCACTCATGAGGCCTGTCTGTCCGCCATGCTTACATACCTTCCCGTTTAAGTTGCTTGATTTAAGTTCCCAGTCCATTCTTTCATTTCACAGTTTCAGCTTGTCTGCATTTGAAGCTACTTTAAGATTTCGTTGTACTTAATATTTTTCTAATGACTTACTATCCATCCAAAACCAAGCTCTGTCTGTTGCAGAACCATCATCGTATCCTCCAATCCACCAGTTAGCTTCGATTCCGAAATTTTCCTCAATGTTCATCGCTTGCTGGGTCAAAAAGTTTTGCAGGCTTCCATCAATGACTTCCACTAAAGAGCCACCTTCTGTCGTACAAGTATGTCTGGCTGTGGACCATATCACTTTGGTGGTGCTGAACCGGTAGCACTTGTGGCGGTGATCAAGCCAAACTAGGGCATTATTCGAAGTCCTTCCGGTGCAACTTCCATCTGATAATAAAACCGAATAGGATTTCACATGGATTCAAATCGGTAGTACAGTAATAATACTACTGTAATATCCAAATTCGAATCAGCCTCGCTTGAGGTCCGTGTATCAGTGGTAACAATAATTTATAGTTGGAGAAGTTCTCTCAAGAGAAAGTTAAGAGCATAGTTTACAATAATATTTTCTTATCAAATGTGTAGAATTAATGGATGATATCAGCAGTTGTTGTGCATGCTCTCAACTCTGGACATGATTGGATAGGGTGATCCTCAAATCACCTTTGCGGTTTACCCATGGCTATAACAAGTTGACACAAATAGCTTTACCCAGTAATTTCTAGGTAGCAGACAGTCACAATGTATTTCTAGAAAAGAAATTATATATATTGATTTTTAGACCTCATGTTTAACTAAACCAGTCAAAGGTCTTCTGTGTAAGTTTAGAAACAGACCAACTATCTTCATCCAGTTACATTTCCTTTACTTTTTGAGACGCCATTAGTCCCATACGTTTGTCGTTGAATGATTGAGGAAAGAAGATTTTTTATCTACATGATTTAAACCAAATACAAGTGTACCGTATTGACAGATGAAACGACGAGTTCTGGTACACGCGATCTTCATCCAGAGATAGTCTTCAGAAGAATTCAAGTAAATGCAACTGGATCCGGACCCAGGACTAGGTTGGTTCCCGGCCCAAAACAAGCGCTGTATGTTCGAGTCATCTATGAATCAATTACAAAAATAGTTAGTGTCATATAAGAGAAATAAAAATCGGGAAAGATCTTATATAGCATCATTAATTTTTTCAGGATTTCCTTCAGACCGCGTTATTGAATTCAAATGGGGACAAAATCATTACACACATTGCACTCTGTTAAGGTGAGGTATCTGCAAGAAGGATCCTTGTTTATCTGCATGTATATAGAAAACAACGCGTGAAAAGAGGACGAAAAAGCTAATAAAGGAAGAAAATATAAATGATAAGATCTTATGGATATCAGAGTTTCAGCCACCATTGTTTTTAGCGGTATGGTCGGGAAAATACTTTCCAGGAGTATCCCAAATGACAGAAGAAACAAGAATTGTAACCGAACAGCTCGAGTCGATAGTTTTTGTTGTGATAATTTTATACAGATTTACCATGTTTTGTGAGACGAAATTAATGCAAGTCATGTTATCTTCATATTCTCTTTTGAACACCTAGATATTATAATGATCTGAAGTTACGATTAAATCGCTTGATACTTATGTTTTCATTCATGTAACATAGCAGTTAGATTCTATATCATAAAACATAGTATTTAACATAATGTATTTGCAATGGTTTATTCAGGTATAACTTCTAGTTATCTTTAAATCCTCATAACGGTTAATACTCAACAAATACCCTTCTGCCATTTCTTATGTTTCCTTTTTAACATTTTAAACAGTCATGATCTTTTCAAATAAAGTTAACAGTTTTGAAATCTAATATCTAACATCATTTCTTCAATATCTATTCACTACACAATTTCATTTACTTTTATTGTAGTTTGAGTTGTAATAGCTTTTCCTCGCCCTACAGTTTTATTTCAGTTAGTTATTCTTTTCTATATTTGTTGTGGAATAATAAACTTATGAACTTATTTATGATTAATTTCAAGAAAGGGCAATCAAAAATCAGAAAATACCCACCACTAGACCATTTCCAATTCCGACCTTCCTTGGCTCCTATCCAGAAATAGGTATCAACAAATAAATTGAAAAGATTGATAAGATCCCGTACATCTTCTTGCATGGTCTCTGTCTTGATCATAGCCAGTTCACCTAAATTTGATTTGGAATTGAATTGAAAATATTATTTATAAAACAAAAACCATGGTATCCTCAGCGGTGAAATATATCACACAGTTTGATAAACATTCATGTCACAGCCTTAGTGTAGTAAAATAAGAATTGAGGCATAACATGAGAGAAAGAGAGAGAGGGAGAGATAATGTACAAATAAAAATACAGGGGGCAGGGGAGGTTAAAAAGTGCGAAAGAAAGAGAAAGAAGGGGAAAATAGATATAATGAGATATGGAAAATACTAAGGATTAGAAAGTCAGAGAGTAATAGAGGGATGGATTGATGGAAAGCGAGAGAAGGAACAATTGTAAATAAATGAACCTCCTAAACATGTTAGTTTTTCAAAATTCAAGTTTAACAGAACTAGAGAGAGCGAGAGGGGGAGAGAGGGGTAGAGAGATACAGAGAGGTTGGGAAGAGGGAGAGGAGAGAGGGGGACAGAGAAGGGCGGGGCATAGAGAGAGAGAGAGAGAGAGATAGAGAGAGACAGGGAATAGGGAATTTCGAGAGAGTAAAAAATATATAACTAAAGAGGAAGATGCCGGAAAAAAAACGAGAGATGAGGAACGAGAAAAATCGTGAATTAGAGTGATACAGGGTGAAAGAGAAAGGGGATGTTAAACCGTTTGACCTTAAAGGCACACTGTCCTACTTGTAACTACTTGCTCCCTCTATATAGAACACTTCCCAAATCGGTGCCTGTTGGTCCCCCATGATCCTCTTTTTCTTATGTTAAATGAGAGCTGAGTTAATGAGATAGCCACCTGTCACAGTGACCTCGCTGGCTCTCTGTGTGGTCTAATCCCTTCTGGCCCAGTAGTGGTGACGGTCTTTAAATAGAGATGGCTCACCTGGGACAGTACTATCTAGATCCCGACAAGCGGCCTTAGCCTCATCCCATGTCATGGTATCTTTGACGAGCAACTGACCCGCCTTGATGCAACTGTGCAGCGATGTCATGATGTCATATCGTAACGGTCGAGGATCACACAATGTCTCGGAAACTATAAAAATAAAGTACATACAAGAAAGCGGTCATTGGAAATGTTATAGGCAAAGTGTCATGAATTTAAATGCATTGTTGGATTTAGAAATGTTATAGAATGACTAGAATGGATATAAATGACATCTTTTTAAAATATGAAGATATCCTTATAACGAAACTGTGCTTTTCAAAGGGGGAAGTCCACTCTGATAGTGTTTTAATAGAAGCAGAAAAATGATCAAAACAGGTCAGTGAATGTTTGACCACAAACTATTAAAAACTTAGAAAGTTATGAATTTATGAAGGTGTGATCAATCAAAGACAAATTGGCAACTCTGTGACGTATTTTCAATTACTTGTATTACTTATATTCAATTAATATCAGTTTAAAGTGTACAATCTCCACTCCGATGGGAAATATTCCAGCCATTGATTTCAGCCAGTCGCCTTTTTAAGCGCATGTGCATGCTAATCCAAACACATTGATTTTTACTTCCTAGTACCGGGCACTCATTTAAAACCTGGGTTGAGAAGAGCAATGTAAACAAAATGCCTTGCTCATGGACACAATACTCTCCTTCAAAGACATAATCTGTTGGTCCAGGTGCCGCATCTTGGTTCGAACCTTCGACCAATGCTTTTGTAGTCAAGTCATTAAACCATCGTCTACGACAACAGTACAATGATAAACCATCTAAGATTGTATTCATACTTCGACACGTTGGGGCTTCATTGGCCCAAGACCCGTCAAGCCCACATGTGTTGTCGGCACTCCCGGCCAGGAGGTATCCGTCCTGGCAAGTATATTCTATGGTATCACCGTAGCTGTACTGGTCTGCCTCCACCGGGTTCACTCCCCCATACGCAGGTATGGGAGGCGACGAACAGGTTAAAACTGTAAAGAATAGATGATGAACAGAAATATTGTAATGTAATATATTTTGTCGAGAATGGCCAGTTGGCTCAGTCGGTAAGGTGTGTGTCCGTGGCCTTTAATCAGCCTGATTTTTTTCTTCAAGTGGTAATAGGACCCCCCCCCCTCCCCAAACAAAAAAGATTCAAGTCACTGGCAGGTCGTTGGTGATGAAGTCATATGGGACATTGATTAAAGTATGTATAAGAAGCATTATGTATTCAATTCAAGGTTTTATTTCGAAAAACATAGAGTACAATGATGCACATGCTGCAGCTAAAAAGTTGGAATATATATGTTAACAACTATCGAGGAACAGAAAATATTGTAACTAGAATATGATAGAATTTATTGTTATGTCATGGTAATGATAGATAATAAACAAAACAAACATAGTGTAATTATACAAAGAATACAAAACCTGAACTGTCTATTAATATTGTACTTAGGATTTGTTTTTAATAACAATTATCGAAAAATTACCGAGTTCCACTCTTTTCTTCTATTTGCTATTTTTTAGACAAATCCAGAGTTCGCCTTTTTATGCTAATGTTTATTGATATCTCTTTTCTCGCTGTCTCCTTCTCTCTCCCTATTTCTATCGATATTGCCCCTCATTTTGTTTTCTCTTTTCTGTACATGCTCTATCACGCTCCAATTTTTCTCTCTTTCTATCTCTCTCTCTCTCTCCCTCTCATCTCTCTCTCTCTTCATACCTTCGCAATTCGGTTGCTCTCCGGTCCACTGGCCATCCCCACCACAGACCCGCACTGTGACGTCAGAGGGTCCTGTCATGACGTAGTTCTCTTCACACCTCCACTGCAGGTACGATCCAACCGGGTAGGTATTTGTAGACACAAGCACAACTGTACAGTGTGGACATGCCTTTTCGGGAATGCTACAGCCTGCGTGTACAACACCTGTGGAAGAATATGTTAATTATTTCGTTTAGAAACTTGTCTTATCATTTCTTCTTTTGTTGATGTACAATCATACACACTATGGCCCCACCAGGTGTAATACCAAATGTGCTGCTAACGTCATATTCATTCGTCGTCCAACTTACTGGTCCTAAACAACAAAGCCTGCGCATGAGGTCCGCCGCAAAGAGCTGGAGCAGAGTAAATTCAGTGTTGGGGCTCAAGTGATCACCACACCCTTTGTTATAGCACAAAATATTTTGGAACCTGTAACCTTGACAACTTGATAACTCTGTCCTCTAAAGGTATAAAGTCTGGTTGGTTCATACTACGAGGGGTAGGGGTGGGGGCTGTTCTAGAAGCTACTTGTCCGGAGAGGTAGTGAGAAGTTGTTTCCCTGGTAATTGTTCAACGTTGTGTAAATCATATAATACAAACATACATTTTTAATAATAATAACATAATAAAAACGGTGCTTATAAAGCGCTTACCACCGAAGTCTCTAAGCGCTATAACAAACAAAATACAATGATAAACAATTGCGAAAACGTATAAAACCTATTATGAAGCATGATCCTCGTAAAAAGGCAATAGACTAAAATAAATAAATGAAAGAATGAATGAATGTATATATAAATGTTGATAAATAACTTAATAAACTTTTTTATTTGTGATACTTCACAAATGATTTTTAGAAATGCTTTTTCAGTAGAGGAATACTGAATTTGACCGATTGCCAAAGTTCACAAAATTAAATTGTTTCAGTATGATTCTGATTGATAACTTGTGTTATTAATCAGTGGTTGATAATATTCACCCAACCCCCTCAACAAAGGAAAGAAAAAAAAAAAGGTGTGCGTGTTTGCTTATGACTCACTTTTAAAACCAGATCTCTGTTTCAATGAACGTTCACCAGAAAGAGAAGGTGATTATGATAAACGACATCCTGACACACTTTTTATCCTTCTCTCTCGTTAAAAATGTTTCTGTATATCCTTCTACATTAAACCAATCTATCTTTCCATCTCGATATTTTACTCTCTCTGTATAGGCATATTCATATAACCTCTATATTTTTGACTGTTTAATTGTCCAATAGTGCATTTTCGGTAACTCGATCTCAATCTTGCAATTAATTCATCCCTCTCACTTTCTCTCTCTCTCTCTTGTAATTAGATATGCTTATATATTATTTCCGGCAGTTTATTTGAACTAGTAGACATTGTTTTTACCAATGTGAGTTTGAAGTATATATTTACAGTACTCTCGTTTGGCCACTCATAATTATTATTATTCATATAAATTACTTTTCCGGCAGTACTATTCAATTGTAAATTTTTGCAATTTTTTTATCTTGATCCTGTTATTTTTTGTTTGTCTTGAATATTTCATTTGATGTACCATTGTCATTTTTATGTTTATTTTATGTATTTACATTGTTTCACATGGCCCCAATGGAAAATCAGTCTTGTAGCTGTTTTGGCTTTTTAACCGTGTATACATAAAGATATAAATCCAATTCACTTCAATACTGTATGTATATTACAATTCATATTTCCTTCCTTCCTTCATTATTTTGGTGTATCGGTTTAAAGCAAAGTATTTGCTATGATTTTGTTATTATTTCGTGCTATCATATATATCTTATGCTATTCCACATTGCGTGTGTTAGCATGCCCTTGAATGATGTGAGTCATATCAATGGATTGATATTACAACATAAAACAATCAATATTGGTTTCCTAAATATTTACTAAACGTCAGCACATCCGTACTATTTACCAGACCTTGACATTATTTGTATTGTTTAACTTTAATAACCTTGTTTTCTGTCTCTGTCTCTCACTCTTTCTTTCTATCCTCCCCTCTCTCTTTGTCCCTCCCTCTCCATTTCAGATATATAAAAGGATTTTATTCGCATTTAATGGTATACGTGATTGTTGTATGCAAAAAGGCATTAATGATAACCTATAAAAGAAAATGTATGGTATCATTCAAAGGAGATATGATCCTCTACTCTTACAGACATATATGCACAATCTGTTTAATATATCATTTTTCTGTCTGTACCGCTATCAGGCCATCCAGAAACTTCCCTCTCTCTGACCATATCTCTGTTCATTTCTCCCATCTCCTATCTAAATATATATGAACCCCTATTCTTCCCTCCCACATCTCTCTCTCTCTCTCTCTCTCTTTCACATTTTCGCATATCCCCGCCCCTCCCTGTTTCTCTTTCTCTGCCTGTCTCTGTGTCTCTCCCTGTGTATCTGTCTGTCTCTGGTTTGGTCTCTGTCTCTCGCCTCTCTCTCTGTCTCTCCCTCTTTAATATTTTTTTCATATCCCCTACCTTTGTCTGTGTCTCTTTCTCTGCCTGTAAATGTTTCTCTCTGTGGGTGTCGGACTGTCTCTGACTCTCTCTCTCTCTCTCTCTCTATCTCTGGCTCTGCCTCTCTTTCTTTCTCTCTCTGTATCACACACATGTACATACACGCTCACCCGCACCCACACACAGACTCACAATTATTCCCCTTCACACTCCAGACCCCTCCCACTTTGGCTTGCCTGTTTCTGGGTCTCTCTGGCTCTGTCTCTCTCTGCATCTTTCTGTCTCTCTCTGTCTCTCTGTCTCTCTATCATACACATGTACCAACACACTCACCCGCACTCACACACATACTCACGATGTCTCCCTCACCCTCCAGACCCCCTTCTCACCCTATATCTTTATATACGCTCAGCCACTATCAAACACTTAAAATCAACGTCTTCTCTCCCTTTCTCTCTTCCCCTATGTCCTTGTCTCTCTCTTTTCATTCATCATTGCACATTTTTCGGGTATTTTTTTACACAACAATGGGAAAAGGAAATACTGTTTTTCTACATTTCATCTAAGGATCTGCGTTATGCGCTAATCCTTTTTATTCTAGTCGGGTAGAGAACACAGAACCGTCATTAAATGCTATTATAAATGTCGGCAATGTTAGAATTAGATATGAATTCATCATTATTTGTGTTTACCTTTAAGACGTATACATTACAAAGCTAAAGCAATCAAAACCTTGGCAATTGAATCAGGGGAGGTAATTTATTGGTGATGTTTCTGACAACAGGGAGAACAAAAATAAATACGCATATAACAAATGCAGTGTGTGGAAAACAAAAAATCTCAAAAAATTACATAAATTATATTTACATCCCTTTTTTGTTCTTACATCGGGGAAATTCTTAAAAGGTATACTTCGGCAATTAAAATCAAACAGTTGAGAAATTTAACACCCCCCTCCCTTCAAAAAAATGTTTTAGAATAAAATGTGGTTTTGCCCTTCTCTAGGACAATTAAACGATGAATCGACTTGTACGTATGAAAAATATTTAAGAAATTGAAAGCATGACGTTATCTTACCTGCCATTCCCATCACGGCTATATAAAGTGCCAGTAGTATATCCATCGGAAACCTCATGGTGATGGCGTTAATCTGACACTGATAGATCACCAATAAAAAAAAAACAGCCTCCAAGCATCGATGTATCTACTCCGAGGAATATACCAGTGCCTGGTCGAATGTGTCGTCGGTGACACGGGTGAAGTTATGGATGAATATGTTGACGATGAGGTATTCGTTCTGAAGTCAACAACTTGAAATAGTTTAGTTCCTCAAATTGAACAATCGTGATTTTTTTTGGGAATATCGACTCTCAGTGCAATGCTAAAAGTACTGATTCATTGTAAATACAAATATGACAATAAAGTCAAGTTGTCCGACATATCAGCGATGACGTCCTTTTCTTAATAATGTGTAACGTTTCAAAATATGTTTGCAGCCTCTTTCAATTGTTGTCTGAATTGGTCCAACGGCATGTATCTATGATGTGATTATTTATTTTGCAGCATTGCTGAGCTCCTGAGCATGTCGAATTATCTGAAATATAAATATGTTTACTGATGTGGTCAAGAGAGTATATATAAACAAGAAGGGCGGAAATTAGTGAAAGATGGCGTCAGGCCTACCAAAAACCATGGTAACCGACAAATATAAAAGGAAAGACATGTTAATAATTTCTGAATCACGCACGCGATGGTGGTGAAATGAAGGTCTTTGCGAAGGTCGGTTTTATTGTAAAAAGTCCTGTTTTCGATACAACGCCGCCATGCATCATTGACTATGCATGAAAATGGTTATCATGATTATCAAATACGTATTTGATCTGTTCCGGTTCCGTGGACCTCGCGCTTGTAAAAAAATTATAGCATTTGTCCAAAAATCCCCAAATCAATTAATAATATTTACAGATAATCAGGAATTATCCTCAGCAATGTTACGAAACAGGAAACAAATGGAAAGGCAAAAATATGTTTGTTTTGATTCATTTAAAATTTCACCCATTCAAAGACAAAGCTTGCCTCAGGCTAATTAGAAGTTAATAATGTTTTCCTGATATTTATGTTTCTTGTTTTATCTACTAATCAACATAGAAATTAGGGGCATGATTTCAATAAGTTGTATTGCGTCCAGCCTACATTAGTTTATATATATCATTTATATCTCTTAATCCAAAAAAGAGGGGGTAGGCGAAGACGAATAGAAAACCTTTAAACCGATTTTACACCGAGATTCCAGGGTTTAACTTTCCCTTCTTTCTCTGTCTCTCTTTGTCTCTCTCACTGTTTTTTATCTATCTGTACCTCCTTCTGTTCGTGCGTGTGGGTGTATGTGTGTGTGTGTGTGTGTGCGCGCGCGTATTTGTGTGTGTGTCTCTCTCTTTCTCCTATTGTTTCTTACTGTCACCCTCTCTTTGTACTTAAATCAGACAAACACACACACGCGCGCGTAAACACACACATACGCACACACATACTTATGCTCCATCATTGTTTCCTTCTCTGCATGTCCAATTACACGTCTATTAAAAAAAAAGAAAGAAGATATTTCAATGCTAAATCACAGGAATTCAAAATGAAGGCCATGACTTCGAAAAATTACAAATCGATTTATTTGATTATCATGTATTGGTAAAATGTATTGAATGAGTTATCAACTTCATTAAAATCGTCATCCGTTTTCTTTTCTGGAAAAGACTAACCAACATTTACAACAAAGGTTCCGAGAAAGAAAGTGATACATCGATTTAATGCTCGCCAAATTATTTCACAACCATAAAATAAAGTGCTCATAAAAGAAAATAGGATTGTTTGAAACTGACCACTCCCCCAATAACAAATAGTAAATCAATTGAACAACAATAATAATCAAAATAATACACCGAAATTCGAGAATAATTATAGTCGATATCAACTCCAATTTGTACAATAAAAATGGTATTTTCATTACTTTATACTCATGATATTAGAGTATTGTTCCTTCTATCGAAATTTCACTGTAAACATTAGAGTAAAATATATATTTACACTTGCTATAGCGTATGCATGAGGTAATTGGTATTCTTAAATAACAATACTGTAGAAATAGTTTTCATGCACACACCCTTCCCAGTCGTTGTGTATCTGTACTGTAAGTGTATGTTAGACTACATATTCTACTGGGTAATATACATTGTATATAAATATATACATATATATAGTTCCTTTTTTGGAAACAGCCAAATAATGACAGAGGTAGGCTACTCTCAAGGCTTAATGGAATTATTTTTTAGAGTGAAAATAGAGACTGTGCCTGCAGACAAGCCTAATTCTGTCACCCATCAGTCCAAAATATACATGGTACATGTATGAATAGACGATTTAAATGCAAAGAACAATCACAACTGACACCCGGTAAGATATAAAGTATTCTGTAAAGATCATACCAACGCTTTTATGAAGAGGAAAATGACATCATTACATGTGTTCATGCTAGTAAATAATTTATTATTGATTAAAGGCAAACCCTGCATCAAATTCCGATGTATGAGCAAACTCTTATAGCACCATTCGTTAAAATATCAAACACTTTCAGGCAAAAGTGCACTCTATATAAATAGCCTGGGTGACGGTACTTTTTCACTACAACTAATTATATATCAATATACATCATAATATTTATCAATTCATTCTCTCATTTTAATACTGTTGCGCAAGTCGATGTTTGCACTCTCGCAAACAATGCCTCCTGTTCATCCAAACGTGAACACATGCCACACAAAAATAATACCAAACGATTCAAGATTATATGATAACCTTTCGTTCCCTTTACAGCATGACAAAAATACGAAATATAGTTTTAAAAAACCACGGCATTTGTTCTGTTCCATTCTCTCGAAATCCCCCACCTGAATATGACAATACCTGTCCCTATCCGCATTCTCCGCTTCGAGAAATTCAACATTGAGTGATTTCAAGTTTCACTCTACATTTGGGATGATTTTTTTAAAGCCTCTCTTCATATGTTCACAATGACTACATGAAAAGAGGTAGGCTAATATAAACTAAAATGTATTCCAATTTTGGGGGCAAAGTGTATTTTCTGATCAACCGGCCTTCAGACTACAAACGGATCGGTTTGCCATTCAAAATATTGAACGGCCCATGGGGGAAAGCTTCCTTCAGACTCCCGTGCCTATTTGATGTTTGCTGCCAATAATATTTTATTTAAAAAGTATGTCAAAGTTGTTTAATAGAATTTACTCCACAAGTTACGGAAATCCAAAGAAAAGGTCAGCGGTGAGGTAGAAGCAATCCATCGGGGAACCTTCCGGTGTAAAATCACTCTCCTGACCCTCGAATCCGGCTGGTCCAGCCTTCATACACACAACCGATGTATCCGGTATACTTCCGACGCATCTGTATAGTTTTATTTTCAAAAGGAAGCATCGAAAAGTTTTGTATTGATAAAACCAGTATCGATTGGTAATTTGATAACCTATTATCAACCAGCATAGAGCCACTACATTGTGGCCCGCGGGATAAATAGTTTGAAAGGCAATCCATTTAGAAAAAACACCCAATACAACAGGAAAAATAAACATCAGAATATTTTTAAAGAAAATATACACAAACATCCGAAATATCTGATTTATGATGTTCCAATCTAGTAACTATTGAACTTTTTAATCATATTTTCTGTCTTTGTATATTTTTTTCTTCAAAAACATGATTTTTTTGTATTAGGAAATTGTGGTGAGAAAATGAAAATTCTAGTATTACAATTTTGAAGGACAAGGGAGTATCAGTGGTCAAGGGAAAAAAAGACTGAGTGACAATAGAGTTAGATTCCGGTATCATCGAAGAGCTCTCATATTTTTATTAATGTTTTATGATAATAATAATAATAATTATTATTATTAATTTCATAATAATGATGATAATAATGATATCAATTGTAAAGTTTTTATAACGCTGTACTATTGTTAACCCGGAAAAAGCCTAGCGGAGTCATTGATGATATTATCACCACAACAACAGTTCCGTTTATAATGTTTTTGCTTCAATTTTCATTACGTGAGATAAAATTATGCAAATAAAAATCACCTATTTTCAGGACATAAAAATACCAGCTTATATCATGAATGATTGAGGATCGTTTGTTTAAAGAATCTCCCCTCCCCCCCAAAAAGGGAAGATAATAAAGAAATAACTTGAATTCACCTGCAATAGTCGTCTCGTCCATCTCTGTCCTCGTCCTTCATGTACCAAGTATTGGAGTAGCCTGGGTCAAACCATTCCTTGGAGGCGTTGGGTGAGGTATACGCAAGCAAGTTATCTTCTATTGAACCAGCGAGAAGACAAGACATGAACGGCTTGTCATCAGTCCTCACCACCCTGATTGATAGAAAATGCAAATAAATGTTTTAAAATGATGGTGATGATGACGACGACGACGATGATGATGCAACAAATACTTCTTATTCTCCCCCACCTACTCATCTTAATCCTCTTTTACCTTCTCCTCCAAATCCTTCTACTAATTCTACTACTACTACTACTACTACTACTTCTACTTCTTCTTCTTCTTCTTCTTATTCTTCTTATAATGATTACGTTGATATAAGAATAATTATAAAAGTAATAATTTAAATAGAATAATGATATGCCAATAGCGAAAACAATACAAGGAGGATAATACAAATGATAATAACGAGATTATGATCATCGCGACGCAAAAACAACAACAACGATGACAATGTTTATAGAATGGCTGATTTCTATCCAGAAATATTAGTGCATAAACATCATTGCATTCAAGTACTATTAGGTCATAAACAAACACAAACAACTGTCTATTTCTATGTTTGTTAACATCAAATACCATCGTGTTGCCTACCTGCAAAAATCATTTGGCGCCCCCTGTCCCTGAACGTCGGTCCAACCCCTGAAGAATGACGTCATACCCCGATCATTGATGACGTAAGAGCGCGCCAAAACGTCACCGGTTCCGTTCGCGGGGCAAATAGTAGAGGGCGCGGTTCCATTCCCTGGTAGTGTGGTTACGTTGGACCTGGTGGTGTTGTGGTCCAGGTTCGCGGATGTGGTAACGTTCGAATCTGTCAGGGGAAGATGGAAGAGAGAGAGAGAGAGAGATAGCGGGAGAGAAAGAGAGAACAAAAATAGTGATTTAATATTAAGGGCTTAAACCCATCCACACAGACTAAATTGGTGGGCAGCTCTCTTGCTGTCATTGACGAACATGTTGATAGCACATTCTCAGAATGCAAACTTCACATCCAGGCTATTTCAACGTTATTCTAATCGGTTTCATAACCCACTCTACAAACATCCGACTTATAAGGATAATAATCAAAATGTGAAATCCAAAATTTGTCATAGTTTACATTTTGAGTAAGTTCAATATGAAACCTTAGGTCAATCTGCACTAGTTTGGCCATGAGGGATTAGACCTCCCTGGATGGTTACTGACAGGTGGTTATCTCATCAAATCAGCTCTCAATTAACATAAGAAAAAGGGGACCATGGGGGAGCATGGGGGACTAACGTTCACCGATTAGGCATTGTTTGCTATATAGAGGGCGCAAGTAGCTATTAGTAGTGCAGTGGGGCTTCAATAAAACCAGTTATCTTTCCTTAACCTGTAGGACAATTCAATCTGGTGCAAAAAAAGAAAACGTTCCTTTCAGTTGTATATCTAACATAATACCAACATATACACAATCGGCCAATATGAATTCATCAAAATCAGGAGTAGAAATGCAGGATCTAGGGACGGGGGTTGGATCCTTACAGAATGTACCATCGAATCTTTATGTTTCCTATTGAAATATTTGTCATGATTCGTAAAATGATGGACGGGCATAAACCCGCTCTACCCTATGTCGGGTATGCTACTAGGGACCTTGGATTATGAGGAATGTTGTATGTGACGTAGTACTCCGTCAGCGACCGGCGCAGTCATTGACGCAATAGAATCATTCCCTGTGTCCAACGTGGTTTTAATAACAGTATGACCATAGGAAAATTCGACGAAAATAAATCCTACCTGTCGCTCCTGATTCCATGGTGTAATTCATCATCATTGTGACGTTACGTGACGTATCATTTATGGAGCCTGGTGTGGGCTGCACCGTGTCATTGTAATTCATCATTGTGCCGTTTTGTTTTGGAGGCCGCGTGACATTGTACGTCATTGTGGAGTTGTACGTCATTGTGACGTTGGAAGTCATTGTGACGTTGGAAGTCATCGTAACGTTTGCAGTCGGTGACTGATTAGACGTCGAATTGCCTTCAGACGGCGTTGACGGTGTCGTCTGAGTAACGTTTTGTGTTCCTGATCAACAAAAAAGAGAAACTTTGAATTTGTGGATAATTATCAGCTGGAAGTTTCCTCTCATACCATGTATTGCAATTAAAAAGGTCAGCTACACATTTGTAAATATCCACTTATTATTTATTTTAAAGGTTTTCCTTTGTTTAACATGATCTTAGAGCGGTTGGGTTTATTAGTATAATACGGAACATAATCTATTAAGCTTTCCACATACCATTTAACTTGATGAACATTGTTTTCTCCATATTCTTAAACAAGCAGATGTATTCGCCAACCCATGATGAATTCAATGACGTAATAGTCAACATGGAGGTGAAAGTACCGACATTGGTGCTGTATACCTCTCTGATGCTGTTCTCCTTCCCTGTGTTGAGAGAGAGAGAGAGAGAGGTAGAGAGAGAGAGGTAGAAAGAGAGAGGGAGCGAGCGAGAGAGAGATAGAGAGAGAGAGAGGGGGGTGAAGAGAGAGAGAGAGAGAGAGAGAGAGAGATAGGAGCGAGAGAGAGAGAGAGAGAGGAAGGAGAAACAGAGTGGGATGAGATGGAGAGAGAGAGATAGAGAGAGAGAGAGAGGGGGGGGGGGGGTGACATGAGTTTTTGTGAAATGAAGAAAGGTAAGAAGAAGCAAAATTAAGAAAAGAAGACCAACAACAATAGACATAATGGGAAAAAGGGGCATTTTGAAACTATCATAGCCATTTATATACAAAGTTATGCCAACTCAGTTTATGGTGGAAAATTTGCCGAATATTGCTTTGGTGGACAATCACAAAACAAGAGAATAAACGCCATGTTGTGACCAACACAAAAATGTGGGCCAAACTCTTTGTTTAGACAGATAGATGGCTCTGAACAGATCCACATCAACCACATACATTTTCAGACAAAAATTACATAGTCCCTACCTCTCGGCTAAAAAACTAATTGTAATTTTGCCCTTTCGTTACGTCTGTAGTTTAAAAAAAATAAAAAATCCTTTCATTAAAAAAAAAACAACGTCGGACGTGTCTCATATAATTCATGAATATTCTTCGAAATCTATGATAGAATTGTTTAATCCTGAATTAGTGATCATTGTTTATATTTATTTGAAGCAATATATTTCATTTTTTACTTCGTGCCATTATTTTTTTTGCCTCGTAAAAGGACAATATGCAGCAAAATGAGTGAATTCCCATAGCCATGAAATTCAATTTTATCTTCTGAACAAGGTTCAATTAATTAAGCATTAAGTCTAAATCTAAACATGATGTAGCCTACCCTCAGCTGCGATTTCTATTCCGTTCGGGTCGAACCACTGCGGCCGACTGCAGTTCGTACAGCTGGCCGAGCAGAACGCGTTGACCTTGGACCCTTCATCTTCGATCACCTGACCCCGTCCGCCAATGAGAGGCCAAAGCGAGATCTGCCCTTCTATAATCACGTGACAAACAAACGAGTGAAACAAATCAATGCATGGATGATTTTTTTTTTCTGAAAGGAGATTTTCATGGACCTCACATCAAACTTGTTGACATTAGTAAAATTCAAGCATATGATTCTCCCTCTATTTTATATCAATAGTACTTTTCTTTTCTTCATTGTGATCGACTTAAAATCAAAACGTAATAATACATTTTGTTGCTCTTAAAAGGCATGATGCAAGGCTTTTGCGCCCCCTGTCCCTGAACGTCGGTCCAACCCCTGAAGAATGACGTCATACCCCGATCATTGATGATGCAAATGGTAATGATAAGGCACGTAGCCAGAGTTTGATGTTTGGGGGGGGGGGCACATACATGTAATCGATCGAGGTAACAAAAAGGGGTCTACAAATGTTCAACCGATCTTGGAAATTTTTTTGGGGCACGGGGCATTGTGTATACATTGTGTTCGGGCAAGCCTGAATCCCATGGCCGGGGTGACACTATATCTCTAATGCGCTTAGAGACATCGTCGATGTATTTAGCGCTATATACATGTATATGCTATTATATGGCTTATTATTAATGTTATAGCATTTAGTATAACGTTGAATAACCTACCGTTACTGTAACATATCGCACTCTCGTCGTATATGGACGGGTAGTCATTGCAACTCAACAGACGAATCTCACTGTAAAACCCCGCGATCGGGTCGGCGTTACAAGAATCCACGACCCGCTGACACAGCTCACGACAAGGCAGTAATGGTTCTGATGAAAAACAGCAACAATATACATTGAACAAAATGTATTCATACCCCCTTGTAAATTTGATGTTTTTTCCGTAATTTTAAGAAAGAAAGGTGGACTGGTTGGATAATATGTCTCACTCTCAAGAAACATAAATCAGGAGAATTTTTAAAATACATATTTAAAGAAAATTACAAAACTTGGAAGGGGTATGAATAATCTGGTTGTTTACTAAATATGTATTTTCATTTCTTGTATACATCAGAAATGATCTCATCGTTGAATAAAAGGGGAACCCGAGTACCCATCAAAGGTGAGAAAAAAAAACTTGGAATAAATGTATTAACGTATAAAGAGAGAGTCTGTATAGGAAAGACATGAATTAGAAAGGAGGGGGGGGGGGGGGGGTGGGGGTGATAGAATGTCATGATTTGTGCAGTAGTTCAGAATTCGCACACCAGACTCGATGGGAATACCATTGTGTTTACAAGTTTCGCACACACCAAACCCGTAGTCCCATCAAGAAATACCCCAAGTCTCTCGGAGAATTTTCGGGTTAGGGATTAGTACGATAATGACTTTTCTACATTGGGCGATTGGTGGGAAAATGCAAAACATTTAATAAGGCCTGTCGGTCATACCTGGGGAATGACAACACCTGTTATCGGGTAAGCACCCGTATGGTGTCAAACACCCGTATGGTTTCAAAATCCCCATGAGATTCACTACTATGCGTCTTTAAATTACATCAGACTCTCACCTACTTCAGGGCCCAATCTGGTGCAAGGGGGTGCATACACCGTGCATAAGAATTGCTTCATATATTCAGCGCACTCTGTATCCCGGTTCCGCAGTATCTTCTCCACTGGTGCGATGATGCTGGCCGCAGCCGCCTGAGATGTAAAGCCTGACCCGCTGGAATACTGCACGTGGCGGTAATTCACATTGCTACACAGACTGCGAAGTGTAGAATACGTAATCTCTTCGCAATGAGCTGTAAGAAAAAGAAGGAGAAAGAAAAATGGCAAATGAAAAAAATGATATAAGCAGAGAGTAATAATGGGAATGTTGGAAGAGACAAAAGAGAAGAAGAAATATAAACGAAAACGTGGTGCAGTACATCTATTTAATCTTATACTTTGATATGATTAATTTTGTTGTTGTGCTATTGATAGTAATGATAAGGATAATGGGGGACGGTTTCGGTGATTTAGTTTGCCTGCCACATTCCTGGCAACTTGTAAACGCCAATGGGAATCACAACAATGATTTTTTGTTTTGTATGATTTGTTCTTCTATGTAATTATTTTGTACTTTGTTTTGCCGAATAATAATAATAATAATAACAATGATAACAATGACAATAATAATAAGGATAATAATATAAAATAACAACAATGACAATACTAGTGATATTAAAAATACTGCTACTGATACTAATGATAAAAGTAGCATATATAAGGCGCTCAATACTATCACTCCGGCATATAAAGCCGAGCTACCCTGATAAAGCGCTCCGGCATTCAAGGAATTTCTTCCTACCAGATATACATTTGCATCACCTGGGTAGAGACGGGCGAATGTAGATTATAATGTGTTTCCAATTGAAGATAATAGTGCCGCGGTGGGACTTGAACCACGAATCATGTGATCCAGAGTCAGGGGACATATCCACTAGACCACACAATCTCTACATTATTCACGAATAGCCTCAAAGGAATTTAATTTCAAAACGCCATTTCTATACAATCAACGTGTAATCTACGTAAGCATGAAATACCTTTAATTTTGTTTCATCCTAAATCAGCGGTAGATTGACATGGGGTTGTATAGAAAAGACTTCAAACCATGAGAAAAAGTCAAGGTGAAAAATGTTGTTCTAGTTTTCGGAATTCCGCTATTACAGACAAGTCACCTCAAGTGATTTCCGCATCTTCCTCCTTAGCCTCGTCTTCAGGCTCAATAAACTCAATAAACTCGACATATTAAACATTGAGAATGATCCTATGTTTGGATTTTAATCAATACAATTTGAATTGAATTGAATTAGTAAACGAAGGGAGGGGTGAGACTGCATAGAGAAGGCGGGGTGAGGGTACGGGTTAACGAATTATACTGTATATTATTATTATTATTTTTATATTTTTTTATAAATATTATAAAAGAGGGGGATGTGTCAGTTTGACGAGGCGCCCTGCCTGTGACATGAAAGGGGTATTTGTCTTCTCATTTGTGTCATTAGGAAGCTCTGAGAATGAGAATTTGACCCCTCCCCCAAGAAAAACTGCACTTGTTGTAATTCTTCAAAAGAGAACCGTTATACACTTGTTGAGGTACAATATGATTGGTCTATTTTTAAATCCCCTACTCAAATAAGGCACTATATCAGTTCTTATAGATGATCGATAACTTGCATGAAATCATACATTTATTACCAGGAAAAATCGCAAAGAAGTTGGTAGCTTGAATTTGCTTTTAAGTTGAATAGTTGTTGCTAGCAGTCTGAAAAACGGAGAGGAGGGATGAGTTTTGAAAACCAATTAAAACAGTAGGCTATAAATATGGCTATACCTTAGGTCCATGTCCGATAACCAATGGAATTTAAGGGTCAATCACGTATCAACTAAATGGACTGAACTATTCGTAGTCATGACCATAACTACTTGTTAGCCCTGACATGTTTAATCAAGGGGTGAGTTCACTTTTCAAAATAGTAATCATTACAATGTCTAGAAACCCTGCGGCACCAGGACTATTATGTCAAGGCAGCAAATAAATAGAGTTAACAATTAAAATATTTATACCCATATCGACTTTTGTAAATTGTGAGGTATGTGAAACTTGAGTTGTCTGGAGTTACGCTGCTTGAGAATGTGAAATATGTGAAATATTACTATAACATGCATCTAAAAGTATTCAACAAAGCCCTAACTCGAGCAGTTCAGCTTTATTTTTTGGGAATAATTGTTAACTGTAGAAGTTAGTTTAAATCTCTCAAAAATGCACCCCAATGGCGTAGTGTGAGTCCATCCTTTGAGGAGGAGGGGGGGGGGGGGGTGGGTGGCGAATAAACGATTGCGGGGCACGTGTCTTATTCGGAACGTGAAAGGCGAATTTACAAGTTTACTGGTTAAGGAAAGGGTGAGTAAGATGATTCATGCGTTTTCTTTTCTCCTCATTAACCCCTTCTCCCTTTCCCGTTCTCTCGTTTCACTGTTTGTTATATTTTGTTTCATCGTTTAAACGGGGGTGGGGCGTGCCCCTGTGCCTCTTTTTTTAAATTTGTTTATAACTACGCCACTGTATCTCCGTAGCTGTACAATATCCTATATTTCCCATGCAGTCCATAAAATAATGTTTGATCGTTCTCCATAAAGACCATATAGGATTGGCTATATATTCAGGTATCATACGTGCTTTGATTACGCGTTGGTTGGTCGCACTTTGATCAAATGTCAGTGACCGGCTTATACAATTTCAAGGTCGTCTCATTACCTTGAACTTTAAATGATTCCACATTACTGCGATAAGATGTCATAAATCAGAGAAAAGTCGAATAAAAACTAATTGCATGCACCCGGTTGTAGTATTGATGCAGCTACCCTTGTATTTATTAGGACCCAGTTATTTATTACATCATAAAACGAATGGAAAAAATAATTTGTATTTCCTTTCTTATGATATGAATCGTCCAAAGTCAAGGTTGAATTATATGCATAGGCGTATCGTTAAAAGAAACAACCTGTCATTTCATATTTTCTTCACGAAAGCAAGTGATAAACAACTATAGCTCTTACGTTGAATGTAGGGTTTAAGCCCCGGTCACAAATGCCATTACGAACTGCTACGAACGCCGTACGAACGATTTTCAGACAATGGAAATTCGTGAAGACAATGGAAAAACAGGGAGATTCGTACGAACCTTTGTGAGCGTAGCTTTAGTTACGAGCCCGATTTGAATTGATAACAATTTGTCTTTGTTTGTCATTAGATTTTGCAAGATAAATAAAACGTGAAGATGAAATATGTTAAATAAAAAGACATGTTCTTACGGTGAATATAGGGTTCCATCCGGGCATCTTCAAAAGCACCTACATCCGTCTGGTTAAAGGCTCGGGTAAGAACCGTGTAAGCCGCATCTGAAGTCAAATCAAGATGGAGCTGATCCTCAGCTACAATCACGCCCTCACCGCCGTCGTCTCCCCGATCGTTGTAGTAGATGACCTCGAAGCCCTTGACCTCTGGACTGAGGTTGGGTTTCGGGTCCTTGACCAGCACCCAGCCATCGTTCGACGCGGATCGCTCCACGGTGAAGATGACGGAAGGGACGTAGGGTTCCTCCGGCATGGGTGTGGCTTCGGTGCTGGTGGTGTTCATGACAGGTGTGGTGGTATTGGTGGTGGTGTTGGTGGTGGTGGTGTTGGTGGTGGTGGTGTTGGTGGTGGTGATGGTAATTGTAGTGGTAGTCTCTTGTTCTCTGTAGATTGTGAGATCTGAATAAAAACCAAGAACAACTGGTATTTATGGATCATTGGCATTTCTGAGAGAGGAATGCTAGAATTCTTTAAAAATGCACCAATAGAAAATATAAATACCCATTTAACACGATAGTTGGAGCACAATAAGGCTATTAAGAGTTGAAATGCTCAATAAACTCACCAGTCAGGCATCTCTTTTCCTCTCTCCTGGAAGGGTAGTTTCTGCATCCGAAGACTTCCTCTGACTTGAAGCCCATGCGCTTCATCTGCCCCTTGCACTTCTGGTTGATGATCTTCCTACATGTGTCCTTGCATGGGGGCATTCTTTCCCCCGTTTGATAGTCACATGCTGGTAGGTAGGCCCCGCAGATGAGGGCCAGAAGGCCTCGGGAACACCCGGTGTCCACTAGAGGCATCAGGCGTTCAACCTCCTCTGCAATCTCGACCTGAGCTGCCGTCCAGCCGAATATGTTACTCATAGAGATGTTGCGGAAGCCCAGTCTCCTGCAGACGTCCACCTCGTTCTGCTGGCAGAGCTCCCGGTCCTCTGGCGGATAGGGACCCCCTCCAAGGGTTCCTATGGACATATAAAGTAAAACTGGGAAGAAAAAAAAAGGATATTGGGTAAATCAACTATACCTCCATTTGGGAAGACAGCTTAGTCTGTTAACCAGTACAAGAAACTTTAATATGAAGTCACATTTATTTTGCTAGAGAACAATGAAATGTATTGGCTAAACTGGTCTTTAATCAAGTTAGTTTTTAAGTGGTTGTTTATATGGCCGAAACATGAATAACAATGTGTGCAGCATTTAGTAACTAGATGGAGAGGGCGTCATTTTAAAAACGTTGGACTGGCTTGGGTTGGGATAAAGAAGAAAAAGAGAACCCACATTTGGTAATAATAATAATTAAAAAAAAAAAAAAAAAAAAAAAAAAAAAAAAGTTATTTATAAAGCGCTTAATAGAGAGGCAAAAGCTTCACCTTCTACGAAACCCAGTTAGAGTATAGTGTCAGGCAAAGTGGAAAGACTAACTATTGGTGAACAGCTAGGAAAAGGCTTAGGATAAGTGTTACATTTAGTGTTACCTACAATCAGTGTTAGTGCTAGGTTTTGGATGTGGGTTACCTTTAACTTTTAGTGTTATTGGTGAAGAAAAAAGGAGCTGGTCTGTGAAATACAATCAACTTGGGTGTTTAAGACGTAACAGCCTATCTCCTGAGCTTGGTCAAAAGAGCCTATTATAAGCTCATGTAATGAAGCGCACATATTCTGCTTTCACATAGGCTTCACGTCCCCCCCCAAAAAAAAATTAAAAAAATAAAATAAAGAAGAATCGAACAAAACTATTTATTCAAGCTTCAACTATTCGCTTTAAATCTTTTTGAGCACTGATGTGTCCATGTGGAAAGAAATCACTCAAAGCACCAATTCAAAAGTCGATATCATATCCCTTTAAGAGTATTCAGTTGAATGGAGATAAACAACCCCCCCCCCAAAAAAAAAGAGTAAAACAAAATAAAACCAATACTACAAGTGGAAGAAGAGGAAACCATGTGACCGTTGAAAAAATAAGTCGAAAAATATAAATCGTTTATAAATCCGCTAAAAGGACATGAAAGAAGAAGTAAAAATAGCCCCTTTGTGGGTTTTCAACAAAATAGATTGACCTAGCCGATAAAAAACAGGACACTGAATGGGACTACGGATTAACCTGCACCGAGTTTAGCGAATCTTATACAAACAGAGGGAATGGTCTTCAGGAAAAGGGTCATATCACAATGCATTTTATAAACAGTACATTTCATAATATTAAGATTACTTGCATATGTAGTAAATTGTTTTTGCGCACAATTATTCCTTACCAAAGCAACATAAACATTGATATATGATCTGTGCACAAAATGATTCTAACAACTTTTTCGAATTGTTTTAAAAGAAAAGGAGATAAATTGGGCTATCATGAACTACCTGCAAGGTAATTTAAATTATTGCCAGACAAAGTTGACAACGTCATCAAACTTTCCGTGTTCAATTCGTATCATGTCAAATATGCGACAAATATCTTGGCTAATGTCCCAAAGTTGGGTATTTACATTTATTTGTTCACGTGAGTCACGTATATTGTGCCTAAATGTTTTTAAAATGTTATTATTATCTAGTTTTATGATTTTTTTTTATTCGCTTGATATTGACTCGTCCGATCGAACTCTCCATCTTAGATTTTTATGATATAAAATGCGTGTCAATTGTTTACACCATTATTTGCTCATTATAAGCAACATATAGGATGCCAGATTAATTTCCTTTACTCGTTTATTTTTTATGATTCTATTACATTATATCGTTTAAAATTCGTTATAGTATCAATTGTATAGCATATACAATTACCTCCGCGTTACGCCCCGTAAAGTCATAATGTATTTCACCTATTGTTTCTGTTACTGATATCCTTCTTGTTCTTCTTGTTCTTCTTGTTCTTCTCGTTCTTCTTGTTCTTCTTGTTCTTGGTCCTCTTCGACCTCTTATTATTCTTCTCTGCCTTCTTCCCCTTCTTCTTCCTTTTCTTCTTCTCCTTCTTCATTTTCTTTTTCTTCTTCTTCCTTTTCTTCATCAAATTCTTCTTTTTTTTCTTTCTTTTTCATCTCCATTATGATTATTATTGCTATTATTTTTATTATTATTATTATTATTATTATTAACAATGTTATTCAAATTCATTTCAGGAAACCCTAAATTGAATAATAAAATGAAAAGTGAAAGGGAAAAAATGAAAAAGAAACCATGACAGTATAATGGAAAATGTGATGGGATCCAATCTAAAGAAGTTAAACGAAATTGGGAAATTGTCTAAATTTTATGGATAGTAATTCTTTAAAATTTTGATATATTTGGATGCCCCTGTGGATGTATTATAAGCACTCGAACATTTAGCCCCTAAAACACTTCTGCTTTCGAGAAAATGTTGATAAAGTGAACGTAGTATTACAATCATGCAAATGCTTAGCTTGTAACTGCATTGTATGTGTCTGGTTAAGTAATTTGTACAAGTGCGTGTCAAATCTTAGTTATTGCATGGTACTAATCAGGAAATGATTGTTGTTTCATAATAACAACCTACTACAACTAGTTCATACGAGAGAGGTGACCTGATATTTTGCTCCAGCCCCTATTTGTTCAAAGGTATAGGGTCGAGTTCTGGGTTAGAATGTCAGGTTTTGGGGAAAGGGATCTGAATGGGAGAGAAATTTCAATCAGATATGCAAAATCAAACATTAATGCGGCCTGTATTTATGTTTTTCGTCTCGTCATACAGATGAAGAGCACCAATGGATGTATCATGTTTTATTAATTATTTAATGAAAATATCATATATCGATACATAATACATCATACATCGATATCATAATACAACAATATTTATAATTTTGCGAAGAGTTTTGGCTACCTTTAATAAAATAGTACACTTTTCAAAAATCTTTCATGAAGGAAATGATCACTAGACACTTAATTGCACCTGTAAATAATTATGAAACTCAATGTTTCATTATATAAATTCAAACTACATTGAATGGAGCACTGTTGACTTGGAAGGTGACAAATTATTTTTCTTTCCTTCATTAACATCTTTCTTCCATGTAAAGCAAATGATCTTACAAAAGTAACTTTTTTATAGAATTTCTTTAGTTAATAACAAGAGTTGTATGTTGAACGTTACTATTGCGGTTCCAATTATGTTTGTTATACTGATAATCTGCTTTTCCAGTTACTTTATTTGAAATTCTATGTACAAGTGTTTGTGAAAGAAGATATAAAATTAACTATGAACTATAAGGGGAAATGTTTGGTTTTAATGTTTGAAAAACCATTCTTGAAGGTGAAGTTTGTCGTTTTTAAATATTATGTAATTCCAAGCCAGACAACATCCCTATGACAAAATTTAGTCCATGGATGATAAAGGAAAAATTGAATAAATTCCTGATATTTTGTTTTAGTACAAATCAGATGGGAGAGGAGCTCACAAGATACGTCACATGATTGCAACTTGAAAAACTCATAACTTTCTTATTTTTAATCAGATTGTGCTCAAATTTTTACTGAACGGTTTATCTTATTTTCTGCTTTCACTAAAACCACCTTAATATCAAGGCGCTTTCCCTTTAAAGAGGTAAAAACTTGTTAGTGAAACTGGGGGACTATTCCGGGACAGAATTCTGGCGTAAAAGTCATTATTCAAAGTTAAATTCGACATCCTTTTGTATTATCATGATGCAAAGGCGACAATTTTACACCTATCGTGTTGATAGCTATCCAAATGTATTTAAATTATTCATCAGTTATTATTAATTTACAGAATCATCTTGAAGCAGCAAAGCTAACCGACGATACAAAAATAATCAGGGAAATAACTTGAAATCCGAGGTATACGAACCATCTAAAACATGCTTATACTCACCAAATGTCCAGACGAATATTGAAAGAAGTCGACTACTTTCATGATTATGCTTTGCCATCCTGACACCGTCTTATGTCTCGTAGAACTTCACTATTCAAATTATCTTCAATGTGACGTCAACACCTGGCAGAAGCCAACGACATGGCTCTTACTTTTGAAAAAATAAATATAGGTGAAAATAGTTCTGTGATTATTCGGAATGATGGACCAATAAGCTTGTAAGGCTCATTCAATATATATCAGAATATAATGAAAATGAGGCGGCTTTAAATTACAACTTCCTCCTCCGCAAGTTGTTCCTGACTCTCGATCTCTCTAAATCCTTCACTGTCAGTCTGGTATAGTAACCTTGTCGAGGCGTCAACGTAAAACTACTATGGGTCAATCGACCCCACTGATTTGGCTAAATCTGCTCTCGATTATCACTATGCTTCGGAAAACGTAGGATCGGAAGGGAGCTCAATTTCAGAATCGGTCGGTTAAAGTTGTCGGGATATTACTAGAGCCGTGATAGAAAAACAAAGATGGGTTCCATTCCGAGGTCAGATACGATGGGGACAAGGACCTAAACCCGGTTTAAATCCTCTAATGCCGGCCGGACGGAAGGTTGTTGGCTCTTCATATCATCATCATTTCAGTGGCTTCTTTCTATTGGCACTATACTATTGTCACGATGCTAGTATTTTGCAGTAGTGGATATTATGATGGTACTTCATAGTTTTGGGTAGCAAGTTTACTAAAGATAGGTATGTCTTGGTACGAATGATAAGCGATTACTGGTGCAAGTTTGCTATGTACTTAAGCTGTCTCTTTTTGTTCACAAAGACAGAGCCTGACAGAAGCATACCTCAAGACTATAAGAAATGTCGAATTAAAGCCCATCTGCACAGACTGCACTAGTTTGGCGAGGAAGGATTAGACCACCCTGCATGGTCACTGACCGTAGGTTATCTCATCAAATCAGCTCTCAATTAACATAAGAAAAGGGGGACCACGGGAGATCAACGGTTACCGCTTAGACAATGTTTGCTATATAGAGGGCGCAAGTAGCTACACGTAGTGCCGTTCCGCTTAAAGGTTGTGCCTGCAGACTAGCCTGTATAGGAATCTGATTTCTCAACACCACATTTAAATTATTCGGCAATGATAACGGAATAACAAAAGACCGCTCACATACATTGTTCAATTCAGATGGAAGAATCATGAGACAAAAGTGAGAAAACAAAATCAATCCAATATCCATTTTCTACTATATAAATGAATTTTAATATGTAATGTAACGTATATAACTTTTCATAATACAAACAAATGAGTGAGGTACCGTGAATGTACGGTTGTTTTCTACAGAAATAAAATTGCAAATATATATTTGAGGTTAGTAGGCCGCAGGATAACAAGTAATACAACCTGTTTAATACATTGAAACTATAAACATACAATTTATATACTTTTACACTCATTATAAGCCCTAAGCTTTGACTACATGTACTTTTTACGACTCAGTTTGTAGGTTATGTTTTGATTCTAAATACGCCATTCTTGAATTTCCCAGTTGATCAATGTCAGCTACCTTTCCGCTCACAAGATTATTAGTACGAGGTTATGCAAGTTCATGCACTTTTTTCGAAATGTCATTTCAACGGTGTCAGCCCAGTTTAATTCAAGATGCAGTCACCGTAGACCATGCATGGACGTCAATATTAGGGGTTGGGGTGGATACACCCATATACTTAGAGGGAAAGGTGGCCTGTACAAATATACTTCTCATTCTTCAAGGGAACAATTTTTTACAAATCAACCAGTTATTGACAATTTGGACAAAATCAATTTAGGGATTCTTAAAGTAATACAAATTTGTCTTTAATTTCAATGCAAAAAAAAGAGAAACACAATTTTAGAGCGTCTTAAAATGAGTCCTATTTATCTAGTTTCTTCAAATCTCACATCAATTTTAGTTAGAGGCGTGTTTTATAGTCTCACCTCCCTGGTTTGTGCAAGAGATCTCGGCGTCTGATTGCGACCCCCCCCCCCTTATTCCTCGGCACGGGTACCCCCCTACGGATCCTGCCAATCGAAAGGTTCTCTTTTAGGGATGGTGTATAGCATATGTAGGAGGGGGAAATACAAGGAAGCAAGGGGGCTGGAAGGGGGAGGGTAGGAAGGCTATTTCCAAACAAAGTGAACAGACACATACATACAAGTCAAACGTCATCTTTATTATTGATAATGTATACATTGCGATGATTAGACCTTACACCAAATGAACTCCATATTCATTTATCATTTCAATAATTGCAAGAATAGCTTCATTTACACTACACTTTTTATCACATGACGAATTATCGAAATCTAAAATTGCAACTTTGGAGTGTTTTTTATATAATTAAACGCCTGCCGAAGTTTCACCCATTTTTGCAATGTCAATGCAAACTTCGCAAAAAACACGGTGCCTAAGTTCCTGAAAATTAGTCGCTGCGTGTGGACGCACAGTGAGTTGCCATTGCAAATAGCTAGCTGTATATGCTGTTCGCTGGAGTTAGCTAGCTGCTATGTTTCGCCGAATTCACGCGAAAGTAAAGTTGTAAAAATCCAACATTTAAAGTTTAATAGAGATAAAAGCATACCTTATATTACTTATATGAATGAGTAGGCTCATGAACCATCTGTTATCCCAAACACAAAAACATCGCCAATTCAGGGCAACATTTTTGTAAAGACAGAAAGAGAGTTTCAAATGGAGAAGGCCGAATATTATAGCGCGAAGCAATAGACTGCGGTGCACACTAGCAGTCTGTGTTAATCGCCGTTCGTTAAGAGGCCGACATAATTATATCCTAAAAGGAGCCTGCCCGACTTCTCTGCGAGCTAAAAAGGGCATTGATTACCAGGAATAGAGCCGGTGTCTGCTCGATGACTGCGTGCTCTGAAACATTTTGTAGGGGTCGGCCGACGTTCGCAGGACACCGAAACCCGCTCCTAATAGCAAATTTTGAGGTCGTAGAGCTCGTAAATAGGTCGCCGTAGATCGCTCGGGCATCGGCAAACATTCGATCGATATTCGGGCGGCAATCCGACAAATTCATACCATTTTCTGCTTTAAAAATTCGTACAGAGGTCGGCAGAGCTGCGCAGCCGCCGCACGGGCTCACCCAACGATACTCGAACGTTCCCATCGAGCCGTATGCTGACCGCAACTTGTAAACAGTCGGGCGTGCTTCGTGCTCCAAACCTACGGCGGTATTCAGCCGAATTAACGTCGGGAGTCGAGCTAGTACGAGATGGCGTGATCAGCCAAGCAGAGCGCTTATTAACTGTGACGGCTTTGCTGACGTCACGCAAGCGCCTGCACATTATATCGCGACGGTAGCCAAAGTACGAACGGTCACAGCCCGTAGTCATCACTTGCGTCGCCGTGCGAAGACTTCCCACTAAAGACCATGTTGCAGTGGCACGCAGGGCACTGACATGTCGCGCATGTGCACTAATCACTAAAACAAAAAATAGGTATGACCAAATTTCGACAGTTTTTAATGGGTTTATCCAGTAGCGTACATAGTATTCCCTAAAATAGACAATTTTCCCACAATTTATCCTTGTTACTTGGAGAGATTTGTCCCATTTTTGGAAAATTATTTAGTTCCCAAATTACAAAAATATGACAGAATTTGCGTGGATAATTAGTCTTCTATTAAATCAGTGGAGTTGTTATTATTATTTGTATAAGTTTATTAGTTGCGAACATTCTTGAAAGGCAATCAGCACCAATCGTTTGCCGCTGTTTTTCATATACCGGTATAAACCGGTTCGGTACATCAATGCACATTAAGCTTCGTTTAATTTAGCCTGCTTTCTTCAAGAATAAGGACCAGTAAGCCTACAATGTGCCACATTAGTGTAATTTCAGACTCCGTCATTAATATCACCGACATTGGGAGGAAAACTGTTATTTCCTGCAGAGTTATTGTTGTTGTTGTTGTCTTTGGTTATGACTTCTTCTTGTTCCAGCATGTTGATACTTGTGAGCACAATTCCTTTTCCATTATGATCTTCCCCCTGATCATCTTCAGCCGTGTGACCTTGGATGATATCTTGAGTGTCTTCGTCATCTTTCCGGCTGAGGAATCGGGTGAAGACCATCCTACTGATGATTATCAACATGCCAATGAAAACCATGGACAAGAAGGCCAGAGTTGGAACGGATCTAGCCAGGTCTGCTTCAGGGGAGGGGTACACCGCCCTCAAGACGAGTGAAGTGAACAACCCATTCTGGACGCCTGTCTCCATAGATACAGCGATCACCTTCGCGTTGGGAAGTTGCGATAATTTTGCAATGAGTCCACCAAGGGTCATTCCGCAAAAAGGCAGTAGGAAAGCAGCAAGATAGATGGTTGGGGGAGACAAAAAGATAAACCATGAAAGGTATATCCCTATACCAGCAGAACCTAGCAATATGATTAAAATGACGGGTTTCAGGATCTTCAGCACCTTCTCTTTGACCTGTGGAAACTTGTACTTCAGGAGGATCCCAAGCAGGACAGGGGTCATAAGGATGGCTATCTGCATCGCGATTTGAGCATACGGTGTCTCGATGTTTGATTCTGTCAGGAACCGGGTGTAGATGAATATGTTCAGAGGCATCATAGCCAGGGCCAAGGTTGTTGAACACGCTGTCATTGTAACGCTGAGGACGTAATCTGCATCGAGGAGAACAGTCAGATCATTGCTTATCTTCCCACCTGGGCTACACCCTAATAGAAGCAACCCCAGCGCGTAACTGCCATCAAGTCCAACAGACTTCACGATACCAAGGGAAAGAGCGGGCATTACGACGAACTGACAGAAGAATCCGATAAAGATAGGTAGTGGATGCTTGAAGCATCCCGCTATGGCTTCAAGGTCCATAGTGGCTCCCATCATGAAAAACGCACAGACAAGAGGGGCATAGAAAACATACTGAATTACCATCTGGGTAATGGCATTGCCGATGTTGATCTTCACCGCAAGTGATGCTACCTGTTCCCTGCTATCCGATCCCACCGCTGCCACCGAAACATGAAGTTCCGAAATACCAATGTGTCTTCCCTGCAGGGTCACTGCGAAGGTCACGGGAAAGATTGTCTCGGGGTTTATTTCAAATCGCGCGAATGTCTTGTTGACGACCTCAAACGTATACGAGTCTTCACTTTCAAAGTAGACCGAGATTACATCGTTTCCATCATACGAAACAACGGAAACATTGACAGTCTCCTCCTGGCGTTCAAACATAATCACTTGTGTGACATCTCCAAATGTGATATTGATTGGCTGCTCACAAGACCCTTCGTGAAGAATGCACAAGAGAACTAAACTGATCATCCAGATGTATGTCGTACCCATATTGATGTTTGATGCAAATTTCTTTGCAGGGAAACTGTAGGAAAAAGTTAAAAAAATTGCCTGTTGCTTGAAAACAAATTCAATCAAATTTCTAAAGGAACTAATTTCTATATCGTAAACATTGGTGATTCTACGATGCTTCACGCACAGGTCTTAAATTAATATTTTTGTCATTATTGTTACTATTGTTTATTATCATTATTTAGTATTTGGTGTCACCTGTATCTGGGAGGGGAAAAGCAACTTTAACCCTGAATATATAATCTCCTCCCGGATTAGCGACGTGCCGGTGAACCGCTTATCTTTATAATAATAGTGCAGTGTTCTCCATTTTAACGTGCAACGGCAGTGACTCTCCTCTACACCGGCCTTTATTTTCACCCTATCTGAGAGACAGAGTGCTTCCCCCTTTTACCCAGCCTGCGTCTACAAAACAAGGGAGGGGACGCTTACACACAATGCAGGCTTTAATCATTCGCCAGGGTTTGATTCGAACCCACGACAGGCAGACTTACCTCTTATATCTATCTATCAATATATATATATATATTTTGACATCTTGTGTTAATCGGTCATGCTCATGCAACGACAACACAAATAATAACAGCAATAATAATGATGACAACAACAACTGTACTTATATTTGAAGTCATACGGATAATAATGATACTGATAATAAAAATAAAAATAATAACAATAATAATACTGATAATAACAATAATAACAACAACACTTGTAGTTACAGTCATAACAATAAACAGACAACACGATGTCTTGTTACCTTTAACTTCGTAGTTTCTCCCGGTAAAGATTGCAAGCATGCACACGCAGGAAACCGTAACTGGAGCTCCACCACAATATCACAATATCAATCGTCAAATATTTTTGAACTGTTTCCTTACGTTTAATGACAGTATTATCTTAATCAGTATCAATATTCATCGATCTAGGGCTCTGCAACTGTGTTATTACCCTTGTTTTAACATTGGATATACACTTTCCTCCTATAGGCCCAAATGTGCTTATGCGCAAATATTGACTAGCAACAACCTGTAAAATAATATACTTGGGCATGAACCTAATAATATTATAAAGTATTGGTATAAAAAGATGTTTGCACAATTTAGTACGAACATAAAATGTGAAGTGTATTTATACACGTAAGCAAAATCAAATTAAGAAACAATAACATTATAATAAAAACAGATATGGTGATTCTGAGTTGAAACTTGTACCATTCGAAATTGTTTGCGTAGTGTAGAACACAGTATGAATGTACTGCCAAGTTTTAAAGTGATACTGGACTGATGAACTTTCAGCCCTAGCGTATTATTTATTGTACAGCGTCATCCCATGGTCAACAGTGCACAACCCCAAACAATTCTACAGATTTCAGTGGAACCAAAAGCGCAGCGAGTTACGGGAACATATTACTACAGCTGAGAGGGCGCCAGCGGTAGTGCTTCTAGTTAATTTAAACATGTATGTCTCTGCTCTATATCATTTTGTTGTTGAATTTTCAGTATTTCAAAATACTTAATACGAAATGTATCATCTTCAGGTGTGAGTGCATGACACACAACAAAAACGCTTTATAGAAGATAAGAGTCTTCTGAGACCCGGTTCTTGATAAAGATTATCAATACATCATGGGCAGAACAGATAACAAAGGGAAGCTTGAGTACAACCATCACTCATCAGCACAATAAGAAAGAGGCAAATGCAAATAGTTGGTCACATACTCAGAAAAGAGCACACAGAAAAAGAAACAAATATATTAATATGAAAGATTGACAGAGGAGCAGGGTAAGGCAGCACCTTACATATTTGCAAAGCAAGAACATTTGGGCACTAAAAATTAAATGAGCAACGCCAGCTATTTAGAATAGCAGACAGTACACAGAAACGATTGGCCTTGACCGCCGATGTCTGTTATAGGCCTAGCACTTATGATGAGGATGATCATTTATTACCCCATTACTCTACTTGAAAGTGTTTGTGACGTTAAATTCTGCTGAAGTGACCCCAACAGTAGGCTTAAAGAAAGGACGACGACATCCAAGTTGAGATACGTGCATAAAATGCAGTTCATCTGTAATATCAATAAAACAAACAAGCAATCATAAGCATGTGTACAAATTCACATGAATAAACAAACATCTATTGTATCGCACAACTAGCTTGCCATAAATGACCTTAATATGCATAACTGAGTAAAGAAAACCTTCAAGAATAAACTATGTGAGTAAAGCTCACTTGTGCAAACACAAACTGTATAACTGCCTCATTTATCTTATTCTAATGAACTGTCTCAAATTCTACCTTTGTTTACAAATATAACCCTTACAAATCATACCTCTCTATCTTGTAGGTTAACGTCATACACAAATAAACCCTCGACCAGCCTTATTTCCTGCCTCTATCTTACACTCTTTACTTGGTTCCTGAACTAAATTCCTATTTGCTTCTACACCCTTGACATTCTTTATAACCAAGGAAAACAATTCATATTCTTTGTTTCATGACAATTATCATCACTCATTACACACAAATCTAGATTATCCTCAACACAAACTGATATATGCACAAATTGTGCATTCACACACGTTATCCTACGTTTGTCTATATGTGGTGCTACATGCACAGACAACATTTTAACGTACTTTTCATCTTAAAATTACAGAAAACTAGATTTATATCTTGTGCCATTTTTGGCCTCATACAAACAATTAAAGATTGATTTATACAAATAACAGCTTTATAGTACTTACAACATTGGGCTTGTCTCGATTGTCGGGGATTACTGATGGAATCACTGTCCACAAACATTTCAAATTTCGTGACTTTTAGGCTGGCGAACTACAAACGCCCTCTTACGACCAAATGAAATTATGGTTAATCTGAACCGACGTCATGACAGAAAACTTTCTAAATCTTACATCCCGGCCCCTTAAATGCGTAGCCACAGCAAAGCATTTATCCAAATAACTTCAACTTCCATTCAAATTGTCTAACTTTTCTGTTAATAAAACACAACTAAACATTCAGAATTTACACTTAACTCTGCATAGCACATTCCATTAATTGCATTTACACAATGTAGTACATTACAGTAAATGCCTTTAGGGTGAATTTATAGCCTATACACAACAAACACTTGTCGTCTAAAAATGTATACCGACAGGTCAATTAAAGTAACATTGGGCAAAACGATCAGTTGCCTTAATAGAGTACACATTAACTAAATCTCAACACAATTGTTGACACTCTGTAGCAAATAACAATAACAAGGATTGTTAAAGTCCTTGACATTCCTTACACACTTTGAGTTATCTAGTGAATTACCAAAGGAAAATACGAAATATATCAGCTCAAACATAATGATTCTACATGTACCTCTATGCACTAGAGCTGCTAACTACTCAGAACTGTGTATTTCAGTACTCGATTCTTGAAACTAAACCCCCTTTTTGTGAGTTTTCAAGCAAAATTCAGTAGCCCACCACTAAGTACAACAGGGTTACACACAAAAAATGATTTTCAAATTCAGAAAATGGTGCTTCTGTGATTAAACCTTCTCATCATTCGCAATCTTGAGTAAATTGTCAATTTACTTCCGGTATACAAAACTTTAGTTCAACTATCCCTTTCATATCAAATATCCTCTTTTGGGTCTATGCATCAAATATCAACACAATTCGGTTCTTTAAAGTTTCAACTTGAACTAGACACTACATATTTGTATGCTCATGCATTGACCAAATAACATGTTATCATGACAAATGATTCTCATTTGTAGTGGTCAAATATTTAACTCCTGCTCTTAGGAAAAAACATGTAAGAAATTACGTATGAATATCGTTCGAACAAAAAAATCTTTCAGCAATAGTCTCAGTTCAATACTGAAATGAATACACGTATTCTGAAGTCCATTATAGTCTTTCTTCAAGTATTGACTAATAAACATAATATGACATAGTCTATAACAAGGCTGAAATGTTTATTACTCTTCAAAAGTAGAGTCCACTGTCCTCAAATATAACGTGCCCGATTTACCTCAGGGGCACAATGTTACCGCAAATAGTCTTGTATAAAGTCCGAGGACTGTTTTTATCAATTTCTTGCGCTTAAACAAGTTTGTTGCTGTAAACGAGTTCTGTCTTGCGTCGACGTCAGTCTAACTTGAATATGATGATCAGGATCTTTCGCTTGTCACGGATCAGGATAATCGCGACATAAAAAATTCACAAGAGGCGGCGCTAGGCTCTCACCTCGCACGTTTAATTCATCGTGCATCAAATATAATTATCTCACATAAGAAACTAATGCTCCAATTTAGTCGTTCTTCGCTGTGGATCCATTTAAATTGAGACCGCTCTCCACGGTTCACCAATTTACGCTCTTTGCTTCTTCCAAAACTGAAACATGATGATCAGGATCTTACGCTCGTCACGGATCAGGAAAATTGCGACACAAAAATTCACAAGAGGCGGCGCTAGGCTCTCACCTCGCACGTTTAATTCACCGTGCATCAATATAATTATCTCACATGAGAAATGAATGCTCCAATTAGTCGCTGTGGTTCACCAATACGCTATCTGCTTCTTCCAAAAGACATAGTTTCTGCACAGGCCTGACTAGGATACCGGTGCTATGTTTCAGCTTCACCGATCGGACGAGCTTGTCCTTCCCAGGATAGGTTTCGATTACTCTTCCCGTCAACCACTTGTTCCTCGGCAGATTGTCGATAATCAGCACGATGTCACCTTCCTCCAGATTTCTCGTCTCTTTCAGCCACTTCTGCCGCTGTTGTAAGGAAGGTAGGTATTCCTTCACCCACCTGCGCCAAAATAAGTCTGCCAGGTATTGAATCTGCCGCCAGCGTCGACGTCCATACAGATCATGTTTCTGGAACACATCAGGTGGTAGAGCATTTTTTGACCTCAGGAGCAGCAGATGATTTGGTGTGAGAGGCTCTGCATCCCTTGCGTCATCAGATGTTATGGTGAGTGGACGCCCATTGATAATTGCCTCTACTAGACACATAAGAGTCGTTAAGCCCTCATCATTCAGAACCTGCTGCTTCATGACTGCATTCAAGACCTTTCTCGTAGTTCTGATTTGTCTTTCCCATGATCCACCCATATGGGATGCTCTCGGTGGATTGAATTTCCAATCAATTCCTTGTTGAAGGAGATTATTGTGGATCTTCTCCTGGTTCCATCGTTTCAATCCCTCCCTCAGTTCACGTTCAGCACCTATGAAATTTGTACCATTGTCTGATCTGATAATCTCTGGTTGTCCTCTGCGTGAAATAAATCTCTGAAGGGCATTCAGAAATGAATCCGTCTCCAATGAATGCAGTACCTCTATGTGTATTGCTCTTATAACCAGACAAGTGAATATACATCCATATCTCTTCACAGAGCTCCTTCCTTGTCTCACCATGTATGGGCCAAAGCAGTCAACTCCCACGTTACTGAATGGAGGTTTTTCTGGTACCACTCTATCTGCCGGCAAATCTGCCATCTTCTGTTCCACTGGTTTTGCACGTTGACGCTTACATGTGAAACACTTGTGTAGTACATGGCGAACTGCTAACCTCCCTCTGATTATCCAAAATCGTTGTCTGAGTAGGGATAGCACATACTCCTTCCCTGAGTGACCACACATAATGTGGTAATGTCTCACCAAAAGCTGTACTACATGATGCTTGGAAGGCAAAATCACTGGGTGTTTTGTCTGCTCTTCTAGTGGTGCATTGTGTAGTCTTCCTCCAACACATATCAATCCTTCGTCTGTGAGTTTCACGCTCAATTTAGATAGTGGGCTGGATTTTGCTATTCGAGTGGGTGACCGTTGTGTAGTCTTATTTTGCTGTAAGACTCTGTACTCCTCAGCATAGGTCTGTTGCTGAACGTATCTGACAATTGCTTCTTCAGCTACAGTCATCTCGTCAACTGTTACTGGCTGCTTCATATCCAGTAAATTCATATCTTTGCGTGCCTTTCTTCTCAAGCACTCCTTGACCTTCAGGATCCATGCAATACCTTTCTTCAGCCGGAACCAGGACGAGTAACCTTCAAGGAGTCTATCTGTCGCCCTGACTTCAGATTCGGCTGCAGCAAACACTCCAGTCTTGTCTTGCTTTACCTCTGGGTCATGCTCTAAGCTAGACTCATTCACTGTCAAGCTTTTAGGCCAATCGCTTTCTTCTGACCACAAAAATTTTGGCCCTTCTTTCCATCGTCCAGTCAATTCCTCAGCTGTCAGTCCACGCGAGGCATCATCGGCTGGATTGACATCAGTGTTAACATGTCGCCACTGCCTTGGTTCAGATCCCTCATGAATGGTTGTAATTCTGTTTGCTACAAACGTATGGAAACGTTTATCCTCATTCTTCACATAATGAAGTACTATTGAACTGTCAGTCCAAAACACTGACTCTTGGAGCGGCAGATCCAGTTCCCGTTGTATCATACTGTCTATAGTGACAGAGAGTGTAGCCGCCATCAGTTCAAGCCGTGGGATTGTCATCCTCTTCAGGGGTGCAAGACGTGACCTTGCAAATAGTATGCTGCAGTGCACCTGACCCTCAACATCCTTCATCCGCAGGTAGGAAACGACTCCATAGGCTTTCTCTGAAGCATCTGCAAAGTGGTGTAGCTTATACTCTGCTACCTTGCCAAAGTCATGTGGTTTGATGCATCTGTTCACCTGGAATTCAGTCATCTTGGGTAGTTCCTGTAACCATTCATTCCATCTCTCTATTTCCTTGCTTGGAATCTCCTCATCCCATGCAAGTTTAAGTCTGGTTAGTTCCTGCAAGATCATCTTAGCCTTTAGGATGAAAGGACTGGCGTAACCGAGAGGGTCGTAGATGGAAGATACAACACTCAAGATACCCCTCCTGGTTTGGGGTTTGTCCTTGGGTCTAAACTTGTACAGCAAACAATCAGTTTCTACATCCCAGCTGATTCCAAGTGCTCTCTCGACTGGAAGAGCATCATGATTGAGATCCAGACCCCTCACATCTTTAGCTCTCTCTTCTTCTGGTATGGATTGCAGGACAAATGGGTTGTTACTGACCCATTTGGTTAATCTGAAGCCTCCTTCACTGAGCAAGACCATCAAGTCCGCAGCAAGTTTCACCGCTGTTTCTTCATTCTCAACTGACACCAGTCAGTCGTCCACATAGAAGTTCTCGAGAATGGCCTTAGATGCTTCCACTTTACCATTACCATCACCGTTTCTTGCTGTCTGACGAAGTGCATGGCTGCACACACTTGGGCTCCACGTAACTCCGAAGAGGTGGACGCACATCCGGTAGACCAGCGGTTCCTTGTTGAAGTCTCCGTCCTTCCACCACAAGAATCTCAACACGTCTCGATCTTCTGGAGGTACCCTCACTTGGTGGAACATTGCCTCTATATCTGACATGAGTGCTACTGGTTGCTGGCGGAATCTAAGCAAAACTCCCATCAAATTGTTGATAAGGTCCGGCCCCTGTGACACTGCATCATTCAAAGATACCCCTTGGTGCTTGGCCGCACAATCGAACACGATTCGCATCTTGTCTGGTTTTTGGGGATTCAAGACTGGATGGTGGGGCAAATACCAAACAGGGGTGTCCTTGGGTTGCCTAGTCTCCTCACTAACTTCCTCTGCATAGCCTTTCCTGAGGAGATCCTCTATGCCCTGTTTGTATTTCACATACATTGCTTGATCTCTTTGCAATCTCCTTGCCAACGATTTCAAACGCTGTTCTGCACTCCACTTGTTATCAGGCAAGTTAGGTGGTCTCCTTCTGAAGGGCACCGGTAGTTGGAAATGTGCACCTTCCCGCTGGATGTCCCTCTCCCATATTTCCATTACCTTCTTGTCATTGACTGACATAGCCTTGTCTTTCTTAAGCACATCTGTAGCTTCGATCTTCCAGAATTGGCTGACTTGTTCCTCCAGTCTATCATTACTGTCAATGAAGCTAGATGTAGCTTTGGGTACACCATCTGAACTGGAACCTACAGGTCCACTCACTGACCAACCCAATTTGGTCCTAACAGCATAAGGGCCATGCTGTCCTCGTCTCACCTCGATAGGTATCAAGGCTTCAGGTGAATCCTGCCCTATCAACAGTCCAACTTCATGTCGTTCAATGATCGGGAGGTTGATTCCTTCTAAGTGATGATATCCTGAAATGTCATCCACATTGGCAATGTGTGTGTCTCTGATATTAATGGCGTCTCTGGTATACACACAGGGTAGCTTCACACAGTCTGTATCTGGTCCCGTGTCTGCAATCAGACTAATCACTGAGGTCTCTATGGGGCTATTACGCTTCTCCAGTGTTGTCAGGCTTAAACTTTGCTTCCTTCCAGTAGCATTGAGTTCTCTGGCCAAAGTGGCTGTACAAAATGTACTGGTTGAACCAGAATCCAACAGTGCATATGTATTCACAAATACATTCTCTCCTTGAGCTCTAACCCTCACTGGAACAATGGGAAGCACACACCTTCCGGCCCCTGTGACACACTTCTTAACGAACCCATTCTGGACTTGATGGACTTCGTTGTTCTGGGTTTCAACTGGAGCCTGTGTCGTTGTCATCCTTCCTGCAGATGATGCATCCTGTGCAAAATGGAGAAATTTTGTGTGTTTTCTCTGGCATCCTTGTACTGAGCATCTTCTATTCAATCTGCAAAACCTACTGGTGTGGCCAGATTGCATAGTCTGTTGTCCTGAGCAAACTGAAATCTCATCTCGGGTGCCATGGATTTAAAACTGTCGCACCCAAACAAGGAATGTTCTTGCCTACACTTCAGGCACTTCAGGTTGACTGCTACTTCTGTTACCTCCGTAGCATACATGTAGTTACTTCTTGTACTCTTCTTGTTGAAAGCTGGGTTTGAAGTTTCAACTCTTTTTGTTGTTGTTGTCAGATCTCCAAAGACAGGATCGTTGGCTTCCTCAGCAGCGTTGGAGACAAACCTTGCCATGTCCGAGATATCGGGAGAACGCTCCTGCTGTCTGATGTCTCTCACCAACTTTAACCATCTACCTTTAAGGTAATATGGAAGTCTCTCGGCCACCTTCAGCAACTCTCTCTGGCTACTAATTTCCTGCAGTAGATCCATTGCTCGAAGAGTTTCCATGCTGATCTTCAACTCATCTGCAAACTTCTGCAGCCCCTTCCGGTCATTCGCATGGCAGATTGGACCAGTGGTTATACGTTTGATCCAGGCTTCTCCTATCTTGTACTTGCTGCCAAAGCGTTCCACCAACAGCTCTCTGGCTCGTTGGTACCCATACAGTGGTTCCATGACCATACAGCACTGTATGATGCCCTTAACTTCTCCTTCACAGCAATGATATAACTTCATAAGTTTTGTCCCACTATCGAGTGAAGATCGACCAATTAAGTTGTCGAACGACATCATAAATTCATGGAAGTGCAAAGGACTCCCATCAAACTTCATCATCTCTACATTAGCTAGACTGATAGCTTCCAACCATCGTTGTTGCTGAACTTGGGTCTGCAGATAAAATTCTCGGTCGTCTCGTGGTTGATAAGCTTGACCTGAAATGGGAGATGAAGCCATTTGCTGAGCTGGAAAAGGAATAGTCTCTTGTAGGAGCGCAGGTTCCTTGACATCATGATTGCTGACATGATGATGATGTTCCGTAGCATGCTCTGCACTTTCATGCACCTGCTTGACATTCTGCTGACTGGAACTCCTATTCCCTATACTCGACACCTTACTGCCACTCCTGTGTTGCTCATACACGTCTTCTTCTGCCTCTGCTGCGCTGAGCTTGGCACGTAAGAGTTACTTAGCCTTCCTTTGCTTAAGGCGTATTTCTTCGAGTTCTATCTCTTGTTCTTCCTGAAGAACTGCTAATTCTGCTGCTATTGCAGCCCTCTTGGCCCTGGTCCTAAGTCCAGATGACGTGGTGGAACTCTTCCCAACCTGACTTGCAGAGTCCTCTGGATTGACATCATCAACACCTACTTGACTCATAGAATGGTGACGAATGCTAAAGCTGTTATGAACTTTGTGTGACGTTAAATTCTGCTGAAGTGACCCCAACAGTAGGCTTAAAGAAAGGACGACGACATCCAAGTTGAGATACGTGCATAAAATGCAGTTCATCTGTAATATCAATAAAACAAACAAGCAATCATAAGCATGTGTACAAATTCACATGAATAAACAAACATCTATTGTATCGCACAACTAGCTTGCCATAAATGACCTTAATATGCATAACTGAGTAAAGAAAACCTTCAAGAATAAACTATGTGAGTAAAGCTCACTTGTGCAAACACAAACTGTATAACTGCCTCATTTATCTTATTCTAATGAACTGTCTCAAATTCTACCTTTGTTTACAAATATAACCCTTACAAATCATACCTCTCTATCTTGTAGGTTAACGTCATACACAAATAAACCCTCGACCAGCCTTATTTCCTGCCTCTATCTTACACTCTTTACTTGGTTCCTGAACTAAATTCCTATTTGCTTCTACACCCTTGACATTCTTTATAACCAAGGAAAACAATTCATATTCTTTGTTTCATGACAATTATCATCACTCATTACACACAAATCTAGATTATCCTCAACACAAACTGATATATGCACAAATTGTGCATTCACACACGTTATCCTACGTTTGTCTATATGTGGTGCTACATGCACAGACAACATTTTAACGTACTTTTCATCTTAAAATTACAGAAAACTAGATTTATATCTTGTGCCATTTTTGGCCTCATACAAACAATTAAAGATTGATTTATACAAATAACAGCTTTATAGTACTTACAACATTGGGCTTGTCTCGATTGTCGGGGATTACTGATGGAATCACTGTCCACAAACATTTCAAATTTCGTGACTTTTAGGCTGGCGAACTACAAACGCCCTCTTACGACCAAATGAAATTATGGTTAATCTGAACCGACGTCATGACAGAAAACTTTCTAAATCTTACAGTGTTCGAATAATCTTCACGGTCTTCTATTTGCGTATTTGTGAATTGTTCTCACCCGTTTATTATGGTACTACTTAGTGCTTCAGTAGTTGATGTCATGCCTCTTTATAATATTATGAACTCTTTAATGTTTCAGATTACATTTTCGATCAGGGTTAGCATACGCCATCTTGTGCTAGAACCATGCGTAGATACATACCATTGAATTGCATACAAATTTTGAAAATAACAAACCATATACTTCTTATACAGTAGGTTTTCGGTTGCACCATGTGTGTGAGAGAGAGAGAGGTATGAGGAGTCCTGAACAGGACTCTGACTCGGTAATCTTTCTTGGAGGAGTGTAGTCCTGAAAAGGACTGTTTGTTATCTTTCTTGGCATATAGTTCTCAGGAGAACTATAGCGCTTGGAGAGGATGAGTGGCTCGACGTTTCGAACAGGTTGACTACCTACTGTATATCTACATCACCATGCAAGCCGACACTTACAAGCAGCATCATATACTTCTTATTATTAATATTAAAGCAAATTGTCATCATCAAAAGTTGTTATAATCATGTTATGACGTTTCTTATCATGGTAAGAAAGTATAGAGGAAACAGGAATGCATGCAATCATTGGAAAAGACAAAATGAAATGTTCAGGAGGAGTAGAACTGCAGTTAAAGAGAAATGGAGAAAGAGAGGGTGTGAGAGAGGGGGAGGGGAAGGACAAGAGAGAGGGATAAGAGGGAGAGAGAGAGAGAGAGAGAGGAAACGAGAGAGAAGAAGAGATAGAGAGGGGATGAGAGGAAAACTTAAGTGAAGGTAAACGGACGTGATTTAGATACCAATAGATAGAATACGAACAGATTAAGATTGATAAATGCAGTTGGATATGAATAAAATCAGGAGTCGATACACATCATCAAAGGAGTGTTATGTATTCACTCAGTTATGGTAATGCTTACAAAAGAGTGTCATGAAATTATCATTTCTATTAACATCAATCGAAATTAAAAATGAATCACATATAGATGATGTTTTTTTGTGGGAGGGGGGGGGGGAGTTGGATCTACCATTTTCTTGTTTTACATGTATTTTAATCAACCACCCCCCATTTCCTAGCGAAAAGTAATACAAGTATTAAACGTTATTAAGAGTATCTGGGTAAACGTCAATCTACTTAATTCATAACATGTTACGATACGCTGTAAAGTTTGATAATGACGTAGTATAGTTATTACGACCTGGGAAATTGGAATTGAACTTTATTCCAGTCTCTTGGTTATGGAGGATAATGACCCTATTAAAAAGCAATCAGAGGTATTTCTTTGCAGATTCCGAGGTCAGAATTTAAACGGTCTCAGTTTGTGAATTCACATGAATAGCTTGCCACGAAATTCAGTCCCAGCTTCAGTTTTCCCCAGAATTTCCAGATTTGGGACTTTACAAGTCAGCACACTGTAATGGTAATAATCATAATTACAATAACCATAATAATAATAATGACGATAATAAACTATACTAATACAGATGAAAATGATACTAGTGATAATAATAATGATAATACAAATAATTACATTTATAATAATAATCATTATATTAATAACAACAACAAAGGGTACTTATATACTACCAATTCTACTATTACTAATACAAGTATTGGCTAAAAAAGCTCAATATGATGACTCTATGTGTGACCAAATTTGGGGCAGTTGTCTGCTGAAGTTGAGCCTATTTGTTTGAATTCAAACATTATAAAATCGCCGTGATTTCGCAGCATCTTCAAAAATAGGCATGAGATCTCGAAAATCAACAGTCCACGATTCTTATTCTGGGACCCGTTTCACAAAGCCTTTATTCATTGACAAATGACAAAAATCAGTGACAAATCAGCTGATGACCAATCAGAAGCAATGATGTCACTAGCGTATAACAAAAACTGTCATTTTATCACTGATGACAAGTTTTGTGAAACGTCCCCCTGATTCACATTTCTCATTGCAAACTATTAAAATACCTATCTACGGATAGTCCACGGAGTTAACTAAATAATATACACGATATTTGAGTGATCTTCCCGTAGAACGAAAGCACTCTTTCATACGAGCAATAATGGCCCAATTTTCTCACGCTTTCTGCACAAATAAGGGAGACAAGAGAGAAAGATAATTCGAACAGACAAGAAGAGGAGGTCACGAGAGAGAGAGAGAGAGAGATAGAGAGAGAGAGAGAGAGATATGGAGAGAGAGAAAGAGCGCGCGAGGGACAGAGATAATAAGAGAGACAGGGAGAGAGAGAGAGAGAGAGAGCGCGTGCACGAGAGAGAAAGAGAGAGAGAGAAAGAGAGAGAGAGAACGAGGGAGGGAAAGAGAGAGAGAGAGAGAGAAAAAAAAAATTAGAAGCAATTTTGCTCTCAACAACTTTTAAAATGATTCTTAATGATGGCGCTCTTCAATTTGAGCTGATGTAAAACTATGAGTCAGAAATGAATTGATAGTCGAAGAGATAATGCAAATATTGACTTTGAAACTTCGAGATTATTACCTTGTATTTAATAAAATCATACAAAATCTAAACAATAGTTTTCTTGTCGGACTGTGAAATGCAAGGTACGGTGTTCGAACTTCTGCCGCAGCACATTACATCTGTAATTATTAATTATTCAACAAATGTAATTTTCTATATCATACTGTGCCCTCTCCTGCATTTCTCTTTCCTTATCTTCTTCTCAACCTCACATGCAGCTCTGCGTTTTATATTATTTTCTATACCCCCGATCTCTCACTAGTCATGTATGGTACTCTCTTGTTCCGTTCTCGTCTCGGTTGACGTCCCTCTTTTTTGGCTATTTGTAGTTCCTTTATGTAGTTACGAATGTGTTAATTTAATTACTCATTATTCCTAACGATTTTGAGGGGTACGCAATTGTACAAGCATTGCTTTTAGTGGACCACTCTGTTTCTAATACGTTTACCTTAATTGTTGTAAATGATTATAATTGATTTGTAACGTTTTGTTGGAAACGTAACAAATTTGAACTGAATTGAATCTACATTTGCCGCACTCACAGTCAGTGTACTCAATGGTTACTTGGCAGGATTAGATTTGTTTAATGCACTGAGCGCCACGGTTGCCGGAGTAATGATATCGAAAATCCTTCGGAAGCGCTCGTATTATAATGTGATATGTCCTGTACAAGTCCTGTATGTTATCTCCCCCTCCCCCCAAAAAAAACGGACAAGAAGTATATTCATATAATTATTCCAAGAGTACAGACACACAAATTTGTTAAAGGCACGTAACAATGCACTGAATGAAAAAATCACGTAGCTTGAAAAAAAGTCCACACTAGTGGATACACATTGATTACTAATTCTCCATGGCTAGTAAAAGCCTTAAGATAAAGTAGAGTAGAAGTTATGCGATAATAATTTCAAAGAGATTGTCTGGAAGCAACTGGGAAAGGTTGATTTTGTATGAGGTACATAAGTATCAAATACTGCAATTTTGTTGATAGATCATACAATGAAGAAAAATCGACTCAATCTTGCTGAATATAACATGCACTGCACCCCGAAAAACGCATATGGGACTACATACAAATGTTTTGTCCAACCAATCCGATATTCCCCTTCATGATTAAAATAATTATGAGGGGATTTTAGTCGCCATCTTTTTTAGGACACGTTTCTATTATGAATTGCTTTCAAAATGACATCCACAAATGTAGAGCTCTCACGTCATATTTTGTCACATTTATCAAATATCAATCTTTTATATACATGCGGGCCATTAACGATACACTTGTACATGTTTTGGTTGATCAACTTTAGAATACACATGTATATGAAGTATTACTGTTATCATGATCGTGGGTTAATTGTACATGTTAAGCCGTTGCGGCAGATGTTTATTTGCGATGAAAGTCCATATTGAACAATGATTTGAATGCGGCGTATTTTTTTATGACTTGTTGTTTCGTTTTGAACATTTTAAGGAAAAAAAAACCTTTGCAGGTTTAGCAGTGTCATTTGTTTGATGGTCATGGGTCATGTGTTGTGGAGGGTGAGATCGAACCGGGAAGTATCGTCAATGAATGATCCTGCACTATCTTATGGGTTAAAAACAACTTCGGCTTGGGAATATTGAACTGTGTAAGGCAAAGAAGCAACTATGATTTTTGATATGACGTTTTTTAGAGGTAAGTTATGAATTCTGAAGCAATCAAAAGGCCCCGTGGGTGTTATTTGCGTGTAATGCTTGTACGGGGGTGAAGTGCACGCGGAAGGCTCAATATAATAAAGTAGTAGGACTATACTCTGCGTTACAAACACGACACATTGACTAATTTCCAATCTTCTTTTGAGAAAAGACTATCAGTTTATCACGTGCACGTATATACAGCTGGATATCCTTGCTATGACATTGATGCTGATTTGAAAATCCTCACCCCCCCCCATTCCTTCACTCCAGCCCCCAAACGCCACCCCATTTGGACTTTACCCTATCAAATATAGTAATAAAAGGGAACATGAATATGACGCATGCTTGCTTTGCAAAACCTTACACAAATATTAGGTAAAAGAAAACCACATATGATACAAAATTTACATAATATTCTGTAAAACCTGACGCAACAAATCTGCATGATATGTTCCTTTTTACCCGGTATCGGGTAAAACCTTATCCGACTTTTCTTGCACATAAGTTCGTCGCTGGAAATGTCCTTTTCTTTTGTGGAATGTAACTTGGCAACTGCATGGGCATTTCTTTTTGCATGCAGATTTTCCAGCCATCGTGCTGGTCACTCTTCTGTCCTTGACCATCTCTGGAACAAGCCTAGAGGTGTCCATTACCAGAGGGGGGACAGCTAGAATACCATGTCCATTTGGGCAGGGCACACCGGAGGGCACGCCACAAAACATCTTCTGGTACTACAGCGCTGAATCTGGTTCCCAAGAGATCTTGACTCTATTCGAGGGTAACGTAACAATAGACGTAGCCTACGCCGACAGTGCTGCGTTAGAAGAAGACAATTCCACCTTGAGCTTGACAAAAATGACGGTCAAGGATGAAGGAACTTATCGTTGTGACGTGGGCACAGAAAGACAAACGCCAGTGTACCAAACCAATAACACACTGAAAGTATACGGTAAGTTAAAGTTTCACTTTCCGAAAGAATGCAGACGGAGATACTTCCAATATTTGGATCAGTTTTAACAACGAAGGAACATGGCAAAAATAAATAACATCGAATCGTAAGCTCCAGCATGCATTACACATGTAATGCATTACCTGTTCGTCAAAGGTGTAATTTTAAAGTGCCCGGGCAAGCCAGAAAATGCAGACAGAATAGGTTATCCGTTCAAACGCAAAACATAAATAACAAGCCTAATTTCGTGATTACATCAGAAAAACACGTCTCCAGAAATGCTAAACAAAGCACTTATAATTGGCAACGGTTTGTACTGTGCTCTCCAGCAAATTGTAAGGACTAGTATCAATTTTCATAGAAGAGCATGATGTAATGAGAGCCAAAGTAACAGGCAATGAGACTAACATTAAAATGTTCTTAATCCTCGTTTAAATTATCATAGACAACACTTAACTGGTAATTGGAACATTTCTTAAACCATCCTCTTCTCACCTTTCCTTTTTTCTCAATCAATCCCTTTTCATGTTTGAATCAGGCTTAGCCCCGAATACTTCTCCAGCAATACTACAGTGTTCTCAAAGACCACTGAACAGTTCAACCTGTATGCTCACTGGACATGGACCAACCAACCTCACCTGTGAATTACCCAACGTCTACCCGAAAACCAATTTCTCCTTGGGGTGGTATCACGAAGGGCGTGGTCCACTTGGAAGCCCCCTTTCAATTTCGGAGTCCAGGGAAGATGGAACCTTTGACCTGGAAACCAAAGTTGAAGTGTCCGAGACTGGGACCTGGACATGCAAGGCATCGTATCTTTCTGTCGAGGGAAAGGAAGAGACCACGTCTTCCATATCGTTTTCCCTACTAGACAACCTAGGTAATAATTCCCACTTTGTTAGAAATGCTCAAGGCTTCGCGTCTGGCACTCACCGGATTTATAATCAGCCCCCTAGTATTGACAAGAACCCATCAAAAACATTGTATGTCTAAAAAAACAAGGTTCCTTGCTCTCTAGCCTGGACTATATAATACAGGTTCATATTAATATTATTCTCTTTGTGCAATTATTTTATGTACTAGGTCATCTACTGTCTTCTGAAAATAAAATGTAGTGCAATGTTGCTGCTGTTGGAGGCGAAGCAAGATTTTGATGCAGCGATGTAAACGAGCATGATCAATCGAACATAACTATACATTTGGCCATACACTAAAAAAATTGGTAAAACTAAACCTGGTAAATATTGGTCGAATATTTGTTTAAAGGGATCGTTTAACAATGTTAAATCTGAGTTACACGGCTCTACGTGTTATCAGTGTCTGTGATATGGTGTAATATTGAAGCCCTAAATAAAAAATCGCGCTTCAAGATATCAAGAAGTGCCTCAAAAAAGTAAAAATCTTTGAGTGACCGGTTTTACCATACTCATTTTCCCCAGTAGACTGTAGTGTTATGAAAACCGTTTGGCAAACGGTTTTCAAAATTTGTAATTCCAATCATAAATATCTTGATAATCAGACAGCCGATCGGCTTGTAAAAGTCGCGGGGTTCCTGACTGACCAATTATCATTGCAGCATGAGCTAAATCCAGAATTGTGTTTCAGAATCTGAGACAAAGTTACCGGATCCCTTTAAAAAATGAAACATGCATATATTTTGGGGTAGAGTTTTTTTTCAAATTTTACCAGAAAAACGGGTAGGATTCTACCTAACAAACGTGTTCTATGTTTACCTGAGCGAGGCAACGAGCCCTTTCATTTGACCATGTGAAATGGGGGGAAACATAGCGGAGGTGTCCGCAGCCGTCCTAGATGAGCGGTGCTCCCTTAAGTGTTTGGAAAGTAATTGTATATGTTTTCTTCAGCAGGTGGGTGAAAGCGCGATGGAAAATAATTTATTTTCGTTTGAACAGCGTGAATTAGAAAATAAGTTTACCCAACTGTTTTGCGTACATTAAATCCTCTCGACCCAGCAGTAAATGGGTTCCTGGAAATGATAGGGTACTCAAAATTGCACGACCCATTTTAAGAGCAGTATATTGTGGCTACTCCGAGATTTGTTATTGGAAAACTCAAATTGCGCGGAACAAATACTTGACGTTGCAGATTCTCTATAACTTTACGCAAAAGCAGCTTGCTTTGCGCAAACATTAACCAATGACCTGTCCTACTTTTCATTTGCTATGGCATTTAACATCGTTTTTACAAAATAAAACTTAGATATTTTATTTAATTGTACTCATCCAATTTGCTTTGTTTTGCTATTACTCTAACAGATTTCTTGACTAACCTGGCGCTGATTATCGTCCCGATTGTCGTGGTGATAGCAGTAGTAGTTGGGGTTGTCATGTTTCTACTACTGCGGAGAAGACGGAATCACAGCGCTCAAGGTATGTCGTCATTACGGATACCATACAAGTGAAAAACGTATTGATGTTTTAATATCTACTGTCTGAGAGAATCAGGCAGATTTATGAAAATAAGGTCGAGAGATGAGGGTCGGTGGGTTTAATTTAGATTTTGGAGTTTTAGTATAGACATCATGCTCTCGAGAATATCTTCCATTATTTATCTCTTGTACATTATCGTAAGGAATATTGTACATCAAAGGGCAAAAATTCATCTCATTTGGGAGATTACCTACACCTATTCTTTCGGGTGAATTTCTCATACCTTCTCTACACAATGTCATGTATTGCATTGGAAAACAAATGTATCAAATGTAAATTTAACCTGAATGAACATGAATATGTAACCTTGGAAAGATAATATAGAAATCAATAGATTCATAAATCAATCATCTATTATTCATAATTCAATCATCAATTACCACTTATCAATACGGTTTACAGTTAGTTACCTGCCGGAAATATTAACATACTGATCTCCGTTTGTTGTTTTTTGTTTAATTTTGTGATTTGATTTTTCTGATTCTCTAACACAGCAACAGGACAGTACGGCCAAGTGGGTAACGTAGAATTAGGAGACAAAAATCAAGGTAAAAATAAATTGTGGTTGTATGTTAGCTTGCAAAATTAGTTTCCTTACTTTATATGAACATTTGAATTAATTGATCGATTTAGTTCAGCCATTTAAATTTGATACAATGTATAAATCAAATTCACTTTGAATTCGTCTTTTGTATGGAAGAAAAGTTGATTCTTTCGTACTAAATGATTTGAAATAATGTGTAATATGATAATGAAGAACTGAACGAGATGGAACTATTAGTAACGGAGATGAATTGGATTGAATTGAAATTTTATTGATGGCAAAACAAAATCCATATGGCAGCCCATGGACTATATTGCATGGCTTTTCTTTAATTAACATTTTCTTTCACTGAGTAACATCACAAACAACTTAATAGTCATATAATAATAGATGAGCAGAGAGAGAGAGAGAGAGAGAGGGAGAAAGAGAGAGAGAGAGAGAGAGAGAGAAGGAGAGATGGATAGATAGAGAGAGTTTGCATATAATATATGATTCATCCCCGTAGATCGGCAGCCTACAGACATTGTACAACAGAAAAAAGGTTATGAAAGGTCCGATATACTGACAAAACAAAACAAAAACGTGTGAGAAGATAAACGAAAACATGGGAGGTCGGACTAGAGAACTATGTTCAAAGTGTTTGGAAGGACCACAAAACTAGCAGTGTCGGTATTGTAGGCTGTAGCCATACGAGTTGATATTCATTGTTCTGTTAACCTACCCACCAGGTGGGATCGAGGATGAAACATTGGTCAACCTTGGAGGGGCTCTGGTCGACGAAAGTGACCTTTCCACGCTTGGTCGAAATCTTGGCATCCGGCAGTTCAAGCTGAACCAGGTCTCCAAGGAAAATGAGCCGGCAACCAATGCCTTTGGCACCCACTCCATCCTGTTCGTTTGGAAGGAGAAGACTCCTGCAGCGAAACAGATCCCCATGATGGTGAAGGCCCTGGAGGAGTCCGGTTTCGAGAACTTGATCACTGAGCACTTCCCTAACGAAGGTACATATTAAAAATGCATGAGCGAATTTAGTACATATTGGGAAGCTGCTGTCAATTATTGCCTAGTTTGTTAATAATAATAATCATAGTATTCTGCTTTTGCTGAATACAAATGTCTCTAGGTGCTTTTAATACAGATACACGTACTATTACCCCGGTCATTGGATTAAATACTAAATCTCCACTCCCTCTCCAATACAATCTCCACTCCCATTTCCCGTTTCATTAAACTTGTTATCAATAACAATTTATAATCTACTGAAATAAACTGTTGTTATAAGATACTGCAAATCGTTCCAGGTGACTAGCTAGGAGCAAATTCGCCATAGAAATGTATTTTTTTCTTAATAACAAGTTTTATTAAAGGGACTTCTGGCTAGGATCTTGAGGACGTGACCTTATATACTTGTATACAATATACATGTATGCTTCATATTACTGGGGACAGACCTGGGCCCCGTCTCACAAAGAGTTGATATCAATTGCAACTTTTTTTGCAATCGATATCAATTGCAGCTATGTACATACGAGATAGGAGACTGCAAAATTGCGATTGATTGGAGGACTTGCGATTGATTTGGATCGATCACAACTCTTTGTAAGACAGGGCCCTGGTCCAAAGTCATCAACTTTTCTTCCCTTCATCTTTCAGCTGGAGTCCCGGATGAGAAGATTGCAGCGCTTGCTGAGAATCTGAAGGATGAAGATGCCATCGAGCAGCTTGGCATCAACTTCGGCTTCAGGCAGTTCAAGGTCAATCAATACCTCAAGAGCAACAAGGACCATGGCGATCATTCAGGAACCTTGGCCATGCTCCAGGCTTGGAGGAAGAAGACCCCTCGGACGAGGCAGATACCGAACCTGGTGGAGGCGCTCAAGAATTCCGGCATTGATGGGTCCTTTAACAACAATTAAGGTAGTACCTGAGCCACGTTTCATGAATTAAAAAGGACAATATGTGATTATTGATATTAGCTTCCAACATTTTCTTTCTCGATGTAATGGCTATGAGTAGAATTGTCATAGATCTGTCATAACAAATCTTATGAGACAGGGCCCAAGGGCGGATCCAGAATGTTGAAGAAAAGGGGACACAGTATTCCATTTTTTATGAAAGCCTCCTCCAAACAAAATATATAGAAGATGGAGATGGGATAGGAGGCGATGAAGAAGATGAAGAAAATAAGGCCATTCATAAAGAAAGAGGCATATTTTCGATATTGTGTTCATTAAACTTTGTCACTTTGGTTTCAAAAGTGGGTCGTAACTTTTAATTGCCTGGCGATCACGAGGCATGATCTATTACCTGTCTTCATTTGGTTTAAGATTTAAACATAAAATAATTGATATTGTATACCAAATTCTTGGTGAAAAGTGCCCCCTACACAAAACTAATAAAACCCCAAACGACGCTAATGGTGAGAACAAAATGAGCTATATATGAAAAAAGAGTTTCTTGCTCTCCATAAAGTGGCGGTAATATACTTTCAAATGATTACTATGATTGCATTAATCCATAAATGCTTCACCGAGCAACATTTTAAAAATCCTATTTACATGTGTACAGCTCATAGTTCAGAATATCTGCTTGTTTTCAAGTTTCCTTCTGGGAGAACCCACTATGTAATATCAAACTCAAGCTCGATAAAAAAAGAAAAGATGCATTATGATTAGATTTAAATACCTAGACTCATTAATAGGAAAAATGCTGCAATCGCATATAATTGGCTATGGTTATAAGTCAGCGATTTATTCTCTTTTCCTATCTTATTCCCTCTAGATAATTGAAGTTCTGACATCAAAGTGACATCTGCTCTTGGAACCCTGAGATCTCTGCCTCATCATGAAGAAAAGTGCATTTTGATACAATTTGAGGCTTATGCAAATTATTTAGGTGAAATACTGCCATTATCGTCATATTCAGAATTTTTACTCCACAATCATGTTATGTCCAGGAAAAGAAGTCGATTCGTGTGGAGACGATGCAGACTGTTAATTTACAACACGACGGCGATTAAGAGGGAATAATGACGAATAAAGGCAGATCAACGTTTATTTTCAATTCAGTAATTGTGTTTAAAAAGGTCATTGTTACTGTTTCTGCTTTTCGAAGCTCAAGGAAAAATAAGCATTGGGTCATTGAAAAAGACTAAAAGATTGCAAAATGCAGAATGCGGAACGAGAGTGCATTCTCAGAGAGTTTCTTTTTTTAAAACCAAGGACAACCATCTTCACAGTCTTTGCACAGTGTTTACATCACCTACTTAACAAATATGGCAATGAAGGCCTGTGCCTGATATAACATGATAATGCATTATTCAGTGTGCTAGATATGATAATAACACATTAATATTACGATTTCATTTGATCCTCAAACCTGTAGATGTTAGAAGGCCTGTTTAAAAAAGATTTGTGATAACATTATCTAACCAAATCTGTGTAAATCTAAAAGTACAACAGATTATTCATGCTGAACGTTTATATTCCAAAATTGAGTTCAAATAGGGTCGAATTCCCCTACAATCATAATTGCAAAAATGTGTACATTTTATATTCGCTCTGTATGTTTTGTTACCCAGCCGCGTAGGGATTTTGCAATTTATGACACAAATTAGCGTTTGTATACTATTCAAATGAGGCCTATATCTTTGCAGTAAAGTTAATTAGACACTGAAACGAAATTTGTTTCTTAGTTGTAGGTAGATTTGATTGCATCAACCATGGTATGTTTTTTTGTTTCCGGGAAAACCTAGACTTCAGATTTAGCCAAACTTTGTTATATTGCTCGAGAATATTTCGTAAATACGAGTTCCAACCACCGTATGACAATTTTGTAATGAAATGATGTAAATATTATGTACGCATACATATATTCAGTTCGGCAGTAAATTCTTTTCTCATAAACATATATTTTTGTCATTAGACTACATTATATTACAGGATGGAAGTGAGAGATATGTTGCAGTCAAGTTAATTAGACACTTAAAATGAATTTCGTTCCTGATGTGATTGCATCAACCATGGTATGTTTTATTTTGCTTCCGGGAAAACCTAGACTTCAGATTGAGCCATGCTTTGTTATATTGCTCGAGAATATTTCGTAATTACGAGTTCTAACCACCGTGTGACAATTTCGTAATGAATTGATGTAAATATTATTTACGCATACATGTATTCAGTTGGGCAGTAAATTCTTTTCTCATAAATATATATTTTTGTCATTGGACTATATTATATTACAGGATTAAAGTGGGAGAAGGTGAAGGGTGAACAGAAAATATAGAGAGTACTGAAGAGAAAATAGAAAGAGAAAGAGAGAGACAGAGAGACAGAAATGAGGAGAAGGGGAGGAAAAGACAAAAGAGAGAGTGAAGGAGAGAGGAAGAGACATAGAAAGAGAGAAGGAGGGAATCTAAAAGAGGGAGGGAGAGACAGAGAGAGAGAGAGAAATTGAAAGAAGGTGAAAGAGACAGAGAGAAGGGAGAAAGAGAGAGAGAGAACAAGAGAACGAGAGAGGGCGAGTAAGAGAGAATGAGAGAGAGAGAGAGAGAGAGAGAGAGAGAGGGGGGGGGGGAAGTAGAGACATAGAGATACAAATCCGAAACCATGTTCACAATATAAAGCATTATAATAGGTGTACAGTTAACAACTATATTATTAATACCCCTTGTAATTTGATGTTTTTGTGTTTTTCGTAGCTGAAGAATGAAAGGTGGACTGCTTGATACTAAAAGTTTGTCACGTCATCAAAGAAAAATAAATCGGGGCAAATCATGCTTTTTTTCTTCAAATTACAAAACTTGATAAGGGTATGAATATATATTTATATTATCATAAAATAAGTCAATGCAGAGTTCGTACCACTTACGAATAGTGTGAGGTGACTCATTTCTTGTTAGATATTCTTTTCTCAACAGGAGCATTGTGAATACACAGGGGTCTCGATTTGTGATCCCATACAAATATGATCGATGAAAATCTATTCTTCTTCTCCAATGCACCATCTCCATTATCTTTGTCATGTTTGTGGTATGTTGTCACAATGGACACGGGATTCTATACAGGTGGGTTTTCCCAAGGGGGTATTCTAGCACACAATTAAGTTTACGCCATATGCCACATTGCCTGGTTATGTTTTTAAGCATTTATAAATTAGCTTTTTTGAACTCATGTTTATACAAACAGGCATAACAGCTGGTTAATACTAGCCAACGACAATATTATTTGAGTGTACACTAATGGGATATGAATATAGAAATCCGTTACAGGGGAAGTCAACTCTGATATTAACTTATATTTAATGGAAGCATTTGAAGCCTAAATTTGAGGAAGCAAACATAACATAAGACTGAATCAGCACAGATTTGCTTTGCAAAGAGTCTATTGTTCCTGGTCGTTATGCGGCGTATCAGCTTTGAAAACAACTTAATATTTGTATTTGAACACGTCACTGTGAGGGACCATGATTTATTGTCACCACCGAAAAAAGGCCATGTCAGATTTACAAGGTAAGACGAATGAATCGGGGCATAATAATAAGTATTGTTCAGTAAATTATGTTGGCGCCAAACATCGGGTCAAAAGCCACCCCTTTTGTTATTAAAGCTTAATGTACAGGCTGTGTAATTTTATTTCTGGTACTTAATTTAATGCATAGTTGTTTTGTTCCCTCAAACTCTTGCACATTAAGCTTGCGTGATACTGTACACAAACAATGTCAAAGTCTATTAAAATAATCACCCTAGCAGAATAAATATTGTAAATGAAGGTAGACAGCTGGAAATTAGCATAGCAAACGCCAAACATGATCTCATAAAATAAGTATTGTGAGGGTAGGTCATGTTAATTCCCGTGGAAGCAGTGTAAAACTAGGTCACGATCGTTATGTCTGTATCTGCATGAACATGAACACCAAAAGGACAATGGTGGAAACACATTCGTGTCTTTGCCTGTTAAATCCACTCGGGGTTTCCCAGTGACCTTGAAAGAGACTATTTTGCAATAGGTTATTGACTCTTTATTTCTCGCAAAATGATAACGCATGAGTATTGTTTTACTAGACCACCATAGGTACAAGTTGGCCAATAATCCGTATAAAGTTAAGATGCCTTTCAATGGAGGGAGGGTAGCAAACTTGTACGTATGACGGTTTTGTTAAAAATACCCTGACCCATTTACAGCCAACATCAAATTATGTAGAACTTTGCAGGAATTATGAATATAACACGTATGTCCTGTCTGTGAAATTTAAATGTTAACAGTGTCCTAGTTCTCAAATTATGCAGTTAAGTCGTTTACTTTCTAGACTTCACTATTCGATAAACACTATTGAGTATAAACAGACCGACTTCTTTGTTTCTTTGGTAATAACATACATACAATGAGCTGTAAAGGGTACATACTCATATGTCTACATTAATAACCCACTTCTTGTAATTGCCAAATTAAAATGATTGAATCTTTGCACAGCACATAGCATACGACCATTCGGTGTAAGGGTCTGAAAATAAGACTTTTTACTAAAAGGATTGCATTCCCTAAAGTCGATTCGACTACTAAAGGTCGTTATTTTCCAACAAAAAGATATTTTCAAGCCCTTTCGTTTTGAGGTAAGTTCATAGTACTATCTCTAAGAGAGTAATTAGGGAATAATATATTGAGCTTTTCTTTGCCATGCACATATCTCTCGGGTGTTGTTGACATAGTGCGCATGCGTAGCTATTTTTTGTGATAGTTTTAAACTAGGAGAACAGTACATTATAATATAAATTATATTATAATAACATGCAATTTATATTTGAACGCAACTAATATGTGAGGGTCCATGATTTATTGAGATCGCGGAAGTAAAAAATCAAAAGGCCATGGCAGATTTTCAAGGTAAGGAAAATAATATGAAGCATATTAGTATTGGTGTGTACTGCAAGGTTTATCAAACTGATAAGAAATTTGGCCCTGTCTTGGTAAAGCAACAAGCACTGTACACAGCAAGATGTATATGGGACTTCACAAACATGTGACATAAAAATCGGGCCTCATTTTTAAGCTTTCGATCACTTGTCATAATTGGAATATAAAGGAATTTGAAGAGCCATGATTTTTAGGGAACAGTTTTTCTCTGATGTTCTTCCATATTTGCATAATAACAATCATAACACTCACAAACTTTTTCACCTCTTCTCATAGCTCGACCTTCTCTGTAAAAGCCAGGGTTTTTAAACAAGTTTGGCTGAATTAGTTTATAGCCACAGCCCCCTGTCACTCGTAATGAGTACATGAAATGATATACTATTTCATGGTCTATGCAGGCTCTCTATTGTAGCTGCTCATGACATTGACAAAAAGCTCAAGCATGAATGGGATTTTATATCAGTCTCAAATATAGTCTGTGCCTGCAGACCAGTTAGCCTTAAACCGATGACAGGGAAAAAAATATATCTGTAAAACGCTAATTAGAGGCAGCGTCGGCATATGAAGCGTTATATAAGCCCAGAGTATTATTAGTACTATCATTATTATTATTATTATTATTATTATTATTATTATTATTGTTATTATAGTTAGTTTACATATGTAGTAGGTGTGAGATAGACGAACAGAAAGAGGGGTTAGAAAATGAGAGCGAAAGAAAAATAGAGAGAATACAACAACAAAATAAACGCTCTCACGACCTTTTCTCTGACCGACACCCCCACCCTCACATTCCGCTCATAGCTCGCTATGTCTCAGCAGGGTATTAACATTTCCAATCAATAACGTGTCTACAGTTATTTCGATCTCAAAATACATGCTTAGTTCGGTTCTAGGACACCTACTCCTCAACATCCACCCCCGGATAACCACCAGTCAACTACCCCGTGTGACAAATACCCCCTAGGACAATTACCCCCGGACAACTACCCCTAGACAATCACCCCCGGACAACTACCCCAGACAACTACCCCTACGACAACCACCCTCTAGGAAGACTCCCCCAGGACAACTACCCCAGACAACTACTCCCTACGACAACCATCCTCTAGGACTAATACCCCCTGAAAACTATCCTAGGGGGTAGTTGTCTGGGGGTAGTTATCCGGGGATTGTTGTCCGGGGGGTAGTTGTCCCGGAGGTAGTTATCCGGGGTAGTCGTCCTATGGGGTAGTTGTCGTAGGGGGTTATTGTCCGGGGGGAGTTGTCCGGGGGCGGTTATCCTGCGGAGTAATCGTCCTAGATGGTGGTTGCCCTAGGGGGTAGCTGTCCTAAGGGGTAGTTGACTGGGGGTGGTTATCCGGGGGTTGGATGTACAACCAATGTAGGTGTCCGGATACGGCTAAGTTCATTCTTTCTGTCTTATCAACTCAGCTACCCTCGTTATAACCTTACTGACATGGGCCGCAGTCAGCGTCTCCGGAACCACACCAGAACTTTCCAAGACAACCGGTGATACTGTCAACATACCATGTCTCTTCGGAGAAGGCACGTTACGTAACATCTTCTGGTACTACAACGGTGGCATCGGGCCTCAGAAGATTGTGTTCCTTGCCAAAGGGGACTTAACTAAAGAACCAGAATATGCAGATCGAGCAAGTTTGCAAAACGACAATTCGACGCTCACCCTGAAAGACATAACCGTGTATGATGAGGGGTCCTATCGATGTGACGTTGACCGGCAAGGGCAAACGCCAGTGCCCAATATCAACACTAAGCTCAATGTTTTCAGTAAGTTTCTTTTCTGATCTCCTTGGCGGCCCTGTACAAGTATTGATTACTCAATTGTTCATAGAACAGTCCAAATTGAACGTAAAACATAGACGTTATTAGGTAACTTTAGAACAGTTTTGTTTAATAATAATAATATCAATAATCTTATTTACCCATGGAGCCTCATCAGTACCATAGCTGTTTTTGCCAAAGGCCCTACAATGATCATATCCCAAGTAATTACCAGATTCCCGTGAAATCTGTGCTGAGAGTGGTAGATCTTGATTAACGAGTCACCCACATACAGGCCTTAGTGTCGGCTTGGGATTCGAACCGGCAAGCTTTGGATTGAGAGTCATTCAAGTGAATGAACAACGTTACCACGACACCTCCAACTCGTTTACCTGATGTTTATTTTCTGTTGTGGTTGATGATTTTTATTTTTGTTAATTTGATGTTATAATAATTATTGCTAATGATATTACTAATAACAGCTTTTATCACTATCATTATTACTATCGTTTTATTAATTATTAGTGGTATTATCATGACCATGGGTTCTGTTGTTGTTATTGTTATTATTAGCATTATTGTTATCGTATTTTGTATCATAATTATTATTATTGATAATACTTGTATTACTGATAATTCTGTTATTATCATTATCATCTTGCCATAAAGGTGTTCGCCCTGAAACGCTTCCAAACATTGCACCTTGTACCGGGACTGACGAGTTTTCATCCTGCAGCATTCACGTCAACCAATCCTTCACCCTTACCTGCACACTCCCCAACGTTTATCCTGTTGAAAAAACCGAACTCATTTGGTATCAGGATGGAAATCATGTCTCATCTACTCATGATGTTATGAAGCACGATGACGGGACCATTGATATCAGTCGACATATTCAGTTGTCTGAAGCAGGAAACTTTACCTGTAACGCCACATATCTTACGGCTAATGGAAGAGAAAACACAGTCGTATCAGTTGAAGCATGGATCATACCACCAGCAGGTATGTATCTCTTACATTTTTCAAAATTGGCAACTAACACTTTGTTTTGCTTTCTGCGACCCTCTGCGCTGTTACTCGTTTGCCACTCATGGAATTTCGTACAAAACAATAGGCACCATAACATTGTTTTGTGTAACACTAATGGCTTTGCAAAATTACCCATTTCCTGTTTTGAATAGACTCATGGCAACTTCCTAACACCGGTAAAGACTAATCTAGCACTGGAAACAATCATGAAAACGTTGGTTTATTGATCTCACGATTAAAACAATGTGGCACATCGACTTTATTTGTGTGTCTATATTCACCATTGTCACTGATATGAGAATAGCATAACAGTTGTGTTGTATCTGCGCATTAGAAGGATTAATTTTTGTATGATATATAGGATAAATGAATTTTAATGTAAGACCTTATGTTATTAATATCATATCATAGTACATTATCTTTTACGTAGGAATTAATTTGTAGAAATCTGTAAGCATAAAATTGTATTTAGTTTTTTTATAGCTGTATTGTTGAGCATCACGAGAGATTTCTCGTTCTATTTTGCATTTAAAAGTTCAACTTTATTATCATATTACTATTATTATTATCATCATTACCATTGTTATTTATTATAAATAGTATTATTATTTTCATTTTTACTAATATAATTATCTATACCACACGCATATGTTTAACAGACTCATTGGAAGATAACACTTCCTAAGATTATACTAATTAATGACGTACTCCTTATATAATCAGATATTAGTTTTCTTTCAACTTGAACTTTCTTAGATGTACCAAACACACCGGGAAAGAATTTGACGAGTTCTCAAATCGCCTTGATAACAATGGGCATTGTGCTGCTTGTAGGCATCTTTCTGATGATTATCTGGTGCATCTATCGTTCGAAAACAAGAGGTAACTTTGTATTCGAAATATGACTAATATTATTTTCCTACTCTAAAACATAATCATAATTTTTACAAATATATGAAAAGGACGAAGTATTAAAATTGAAATTAATGTAGTTGATTGAAGTGGGAACATGCTTTTCGTCGATAACCCGATATTTGGTAAGTTTTACTCTTTATTATGTTTGATTTCAGCAAAAAGATATACGTGTTCCAATTTCTTACCCATTAGGCCTCCTTCAGACCTATGTTGTGCACAGTTGCCATTTATTTACATTTAAAAAGAAGACGCAGAGGTTTTTCTCCATTTTCTGCAGAGGTTTACCCCTTTATATCTGAACGAATCTTTATTGGGTAAATGTTTATATTACTTTTTACAAAATATTTTAGGATATTTTCCGTCTGCTATTTTGAAATATAGAGACGGCAAACAACTATTTGTGGAATTAGACAAAAAGTGTACCTACATGTGAAATTCTTACGTTTTTAATCACAAAAACTAACCTGATTTTGAAGATGAAATATAAAAATGCACAATAATGCTAAGGTTTACATTTGTTTTGAAGGTCAACGCTCCCCCAGAAAAGATAACAAGAAAAGGACCCAACTCAATTCAGGTATGTGTAATATATTACTCTACATAGAGTTTTTTTCCCCGGAATTTATTTCTTCAGAAAGGGAGTTTGGAATTGGCTGTCTACGTTTTTTCAGACGAAGTGTTCTGATGTTTAGGGTTATGGTTAGGTCAAGGATATGGTTTGAAATTGAACTCACATGAATTGCCTATGCATCGTACATGTACGTCGTATAAGTTTGTTTATAATACCCACCATTATGGCATTATGGTAAAATCAGATCGTCGTCTAGGGTGTTATATATACATATATATATATATTTACATTCGACAGTTATAAGTACAATCTTAGCAACAATATCTTGTTAAATTGCTATTTCGGTGCAACCAAAGGCTAAACCCCATTAGATCACGTTCGGTCTTTAGTCATATGACTTGATCGCCCTTCCTGCATTTTCTCTAAGCATTGTACAATTATAAATTGCCATATTTGTATTGTATTTGCAGTGAACACTAATGAGAGAAAGCATCAACATTAAGTTTTTAAATCAAAGGAACTAAATGATTATTCTGTCATACATATAATGAGATAATATATTCTAATTATCATATATGCTCAGGGTTGCTCTTGTTTTCATCCAATATATTTTAAGTAACATCAACAGAAGATTCAAAACCGCTTAGGACATCAGCAGAAAACGGCTCCAAAGATGGAAATGGTGAGACAATTTAAAGGCTTAAGAAAAATAATAGCCAAAAGAGGGTAAAAAACGTTCTTGTTACCTATTATTTTTTCTATACCTCAAACTATTCCTACGAATTTCCAAAGACGAGCAAAACATTTTTGGCACATATGTTTATTCAAAACACTACAAAGAAAAAAATACATTTTTGGCTTAACAAAATCAAGCTGCCTAACAACTAGAAAATGCAAATCATGACATTTCGACAAATTCAATTAAATTATTATTTTTGTTACTCAGAATAATCATTTTCGTACTTGTATTGAATAAAGTGTTGATATTAAAAAAACCAACTATGGACAAGCGGTTATATTTCATATCACAAAAATATAAGCTTTATACCGATATTTTTTTTTTCTTTCTTAAAGTGGAAATTATGTTTTCAAATGCATTAGTGATATGTGTAACTGAGCAACATTGCTCTAGTCATGTTTATACAACTCATTGTTCGTAATATCCGTTTCTTTTCTGGTTTACTTTTCTGGGGACGCACTGTTGAATATTAAACTCGAGGTAAATTAAAGGTATTCGATCAAGAGAAATTCTGGAATTTAAACAATTTTGTGCCCACCACAGTATTTTTTTTTCAACAATCTGTTTTAAAATAATTTCTTTTTACGGGAATGCATTTTAAGTAGATTTGAATACCCCAACTCATTAATGGGGAAAATGCTGCAGTCGGACATTATCGGTTACGGTTTCATCTGAGATTTGTTTTCTCTTTTCCTATCTTATTTCATCTAGATAACTGATTTTGTGACATCTTGGTGACATCACTTCTTGGAATCCTGAGATATCTGCCTAGGCATGAAGAAAAGCATATGTGATACAGCCGGAAGCTTATGAAGTTCATTTAGGTGAAAATCTACCATTATCGTCATAACCCGAACTTTAACTCCGAATGCACTTAACGTTTTGAACAGGAGAATGATCTGATTCTTGTGGAGACGATGCAGACTTTGAATCCCCAAGACAACGGCTATTAAGAATTACATAAAGGCAGAGAAACGTTTTATTTTTAACTTAAAATTATGTTTAAAAAAACCTTTGTAACTGTTTCTGCTTTTAGAAGCTGGAGAACAAATGAGCATTGAGACATTGAAATAGATTAGAAGATTGCAGAATACAGAATGGGAATTTCTTTTTGGAGAATGTCTATACAAAAAATCAAAGACAACCACCTTTGCAGTCGATGCACTGCTTTAACATCACCTAGATGAAAACGCGAAAATGTAGGCCTGTACTTGATATAATAATAATAATAATAATAATAATCTGGAATATATAGCGCTTCATACGGAATACCGTCTCTAAGCCCTTTACAGATATTATTATCCCAGTACTCGGATTCATTAACACACAAAGTGCGTCATCTCCACTCACTGGAGAGTATACTTACCATATGGTCATCGTGAGGACATCGGCAATTACTGACAAATGCATTTGGTCATCCTACCGGGTCCCCATTTCTCTCTTGGGTATTGTGTGGCAAATGTAGATTAATGCCTTGCCAAATGATATCAGTGCCGTGTCAGGGATCAAACCACGAACTTTGAATTTCAAGTAAAGTGCTTAAATCACTCGACTACGACACTTCTCCTGCAATTGTAATTGTGGGCGATTTGGACCCTATGTGATTTCAATTTGGGTATATAAACGTTTAGCATGAATAATCTGTTGTCTTATCATATCTACGTGTAACATGAAATGCATATTAACTTGGTAACACACAGTGTGCTATATTTAATAATTACTCATACACGTTATGATTTCATTTGTACCGCATACTTGTGAATGTGAGAAGGCCTGACCAGATAGGACTCAGTTTGTTTAAATCTATCCTGACAAAATGTGTGTACATTATAAAATACATCAGCTTATTCATGCTGAACGGTTTATATTCCCAAATCGAAATCACATAGGGTCAAAATCCCGAACAATCGCAATTAAAAAATGTGTACATTTATATCTTCAATCTGAATGTTTCACTACCCAGCCATCGAATAATTATGAGATGTTTGACCCAATTTCAGAGAAATTCGGTTCCGTCCACCGTTTCAAAATTAGGCCTATTTCGTTGCATTAAAGTAAGTTAGACACTGACATTAAATTGTTTTGTTTTGTCATACCTAGATTTGATTGCATCAACTATTATGATTTGTTTTTATTCCGGGAAAGCATAGACTTCAGATTAAGCATAGTTCTTGATATTGATCGGGAACGTATCGCAAATATGAGTTCAAACTACGTTGTGAGAAATCCATGATGTATTGTTGTAAATATTGCATACGTATTAGGCCAAGAGCATTAGTTTTAACATGGACATTTTTGGTAACAAGCTGATTTTTTCAGGATAGGTCCAGGAATATGTCTAGATTAACATAATAAAAGTCCTCATAAATCCTCCTTGAGCGTTTTCCGTAATCCAAGATGGCGTCCAAAATGGCCGCCATTTCCTGAATTTCTTATAACTTTGCAACTAGATAACCCAAATACAAAATTTAAATGTCTAAATATATGTTTTTTAGCATAAGGAACTCAATAAAATACATGTTGATAAATTTTGAAACACACAAGTAGCTATAAACCACTTTTAGCCATTTTCGAAATCCAAAATGGCGCCCAAAATTGCTGCCATTTCCTGTATTTCTTCTAACTTTGCAACTAGATAACCCAAATACAACATTTAAATGTCTAAATATATGTTTTTAAGCATAAGGAACTCAATTAAATACTTGTTGATAAATTTTGAAACACACAAGTAGCTATAAACCACTTTAGCTCTTCCCGAAATCCAAAATGGCACCCAAAATGGCCATTATTTCCAAATTTATATCATTGTAAGTAGATACGTAATGAAATATAATCAATGTCTAGACTAGAAAAGCACCATTGAAATAAATATAAGTACAACAATCATTTAATCAAAAAGTACTTCTTATGCATAAAGTACTCACACACACACCCACATACACATATGGCTGCTTCCATCATCCTCAACGATATCAGACTGACAGTGTGCAACCGTGAAGAGTACTCAACATTAGATGGAACTGAAAATGTAGACACATTAGTACCAAGGTCGCTAAAGCTTTTTATACATAATGACTGTAAGAGGTGTGGTATGGATGTTGCTTTGCTGCAGCACTAGTTGGAAGTAGACTTTTTAACTGAAAGGATGAACTCAGAGAACTGCGACCAATTGCCCGTTTAATTGTATGCAGTGTGACGGTAGTCATCAAGAACTGCTGGCCCCATAAAGGCTTTCCCGGCTTTTTTTTTACCTCGTCATGGGTGCTTCCACTGCGAATGTATCAAGCAAGCCATAGTCAAGTTTCTTGTGGACCATATTGAAAGTTTTACGACTGCCCTGACGGTAGATTGCAGGGACCGTATCACACCCTGTCACAGCTTAAAGAAACATCAGGCAATTTCTAGTGTCCTCTATGGCATGCTGAATTTCATGAATGTTGAAGACCGTGACAGGATTCCGCGGCATAGCATGTGCATATCTGTGGAAGTGGTTGCCGGAGCAACTAGCATGACCAGTAAATCTGTGTCCTTCTTACCAACGACAACAACGGGCACCTGTTCTGACTCTGCTACTGCTTGTGCTGTAGAGACAATCAGGTTAGTGGCATCCGCTTCTGTCTGCTTGATACCGGTACGTATTTTGTCACGTAGAGTTTGTATAAGTCTCATCTTATTGTTGCTGTTGGCAAGGAAAGCTGTTTTGGGTTGTGCTTGTTGGCATATAATATATTACCATCAAATAAAGAGGTACATCTTTGGGCTATTCGTCTCTGCTCAGCTACCTTTGTCGAAGTTGCACTTCCATATCCATCGAACACCACCGTCAAATGAGCTCCATAATGCTTAAGGGTGCTGTAGGCGACCACCATCTTAAACAAAGATAATATTTCTGGCACGTTGGATTGCTTAGAGAACGAATTCAGCAGGAGACCCAGAGAACTCTTTGTTGGCTTCCGCATCACCCCACCTTTAAAAGGGAAAGTGCGCAGGAATATGTTCATAAGCAAAGACCGATTCCATCTCAGTGTTGTTATTCAGGACACATGTTATTCTGTTGAACAGTAGTGTTGGGTTGACTTATGTGCTTTGTCCCCTGATTTTCACTCTCTTACTCTAGGCACCAATGGTCTTCACCTTGTCCTTACGATGTACGTAGCTTGAATTCTGTAAACTTCCTACCATGCATTCGTTTCAGATGCCGCTACTAGGCCGATTTGTACAGGTTAATCACAATTAACAGATAAGCCAGCGACAATGCCAGTTGACAAGGAGACCAGGCAATTAGTTTCGTATCAAGCAAATGGTGACGTGCCTGCAGCCATCCAACAAAGATACATCTTTCTTTATTGTCTCTTGACCTGGTACTTTGCTGTATGTCTTTATGCTGCTCTGGTGTACCAGTGTGTACTCCGGTGAACTGTTCCAGTTCAGCACAGGTAGGAACACAGTGCGGAAGTGCATGAACCCACTTTAATAGCCAATGTACTGTCTGTGATTCCACGTCCATGAGTCATTTCTCTAGATGTTTTCAGCTGCCGCATCAGGAACTTTTCAATGGTCTGATCAGAGAAGCTTTTACCCCAGAATGAATCCACACGGCGGATGGTGAAGTATCCCATTTCTGCGAATTGTGTATATTCATTTCCTTGCATGGTTTGCTCTAGAGCTTCCATCTGTTGTAAAAACAACCTGGCAGATTTGAACTAGGGAAGATGTCCTGCAGCATGGAAATGTTGTATCATTTCCCTCACACAGCTGAGATGGAGCTTCCAGTCCCCTGTCCTTTCAGCTGGGATGAAACATTGCAGAAGAGACATAATAAATGTCGGATTTACTGCAACCAAAGTTTCCCTGTGTCCTGCTGCCCGTTCAATGAGTTGTGAAATTATCTGACTTTAAATGTTTGACACACTCTTCAGTCAGGTACAGCAGTCACCTTCTTGTCCTGGTTGAGGAGTGCACCATACAGATTCGCTATTAAGTGGTCCTTATCTATGCTGTCTAAGACGCCAGGTTTACCCATCAACACGCCAATGAGGGCAGCTGAAGTAAGAGTGTGAGCACGAAGAGAAGGGGAAAATGCATGACCAGATTGCATATGTATGACAGACCCTTTGGCGTACACTGTCTCCCATAGCTCTACAAGCATACTTCTGCCCATGACGTGGACTATATGCTGCCGAGATATGACATGAGGAGGTGAAATACACCAAAACGGACGATTACTTTTCCTAGGTCTTGAGAAGAAGCTACAATCTCTGCTGCCTTGATGTACGAGGGCTGGTTAAATGTTACTGCACATATATTCTTAAGTTATATGTTTTTCACATTGTGACTGTGCAAAGTATAGTGCCGTGTAGATGGTACTCGGATTGGAGGGGTCTAAATTTATGAAGGGCAGAGTTTCAACTCTCGTACTGGTCACTCTGCATGGCCACTTTCATGAAACCAATCCATGAAGGACAAAGCTCATGTTGCTCAGCTCAAGATGTCTATCTGTTCATGTGAGCCACACTTCCGGTGTTTATACGAAGCCATTCCAACAATATTGGCGACAGAAATGACCTGGTTAACTAGCAGAAATGACCTGGTCTACTAGCAGAGATGACATGGCATGTGCTATTGAGGTGCATTTCCTGTTTGAAACCTTGTGACTTTTGCCTTTGCGACAGTAATTGGTACTAATGTGTCTCCATTTTCAATTCCATCTAACGTGAGTACTCTTCACGGTTTGCATTCTGTCAGTCTGATGGAAGCAGCCATATGTGTGCATGTGTGTGTGGGTGGGTGGGTTGTATACGTTATGTATAAGAAATATTTAAATATTTAATGAAAGGTTTATTTGTACTGATATGTATTACAATAGTGCTTTTCTAGTATAGACATTTGATTGTATTCATAACGTACCTACTTTAATACAGTGAGATAAACTCGAAATAATGGCCATTTTGGACGCCATTTTGGATTTCGGAAAGGGCTCAAGTGGTTTTACTGCCACTTGTGTGTTTCAAAATTTATTGATAAGTATTTGGTTGAGTTGCTTATGCTGAAAAACATTTATTTAGACATTTAAATTTGGTATTTGGGTTATCTAGTTGCACAGTTAGAAGATATTCAAGAAATGGCAGCAATTTTGGGCGCCATTTTGGATTTCGGGAAGGGCTAAAGTGGTTTATAGCTACTTGTGTGTTTCAAAATTTATCAACAAGTATTCTATTGAGTTCCTTATGCTAAAAAACATATATTTAGACATTTCAATTTTGTATTTGGGTTATCTAGTTGCAAAGTTATAAGAAATTCAGGAAATGGCGGCCATTTTGGACGCCATCTTGGATTACGGAAAACGCTCAAGGAGGATATACGAGGACTTTTAGTATGTTATTCTAGACATATTCCTGGAGCTATCCTGAAAAAATCAGCTTGTTACCAAAAATGTCCAGGTTTAAGCCTATTTTGACCTAATGCTCTTGGCCTATATATGTATTCAGTTTGGAAGTAAATTCCTTCAAAAAAATACACTTTTGTCATTGGACTACCTTCCATAACAGGATGGAAGAGAGAGCATGGGAAGAGAGAAAAGAGAAGAGATAGGGTACTAAAGAACGAGAGAGAGCGAGAGAGAAAGAGGGAGAACGAGAAAGAGAGAGAGAGAGAGAGATAGGGAGATATAAAGAAAACATATTCATCCGAAAGACGAAAGCATTATCACAGTTGTACATGTAAATCTTTTGTTATCGTACAATAAGTAAATGAACAGTTCGTTCCGCTTACAAACAGTTTGAGGCGACTAATTTCGTGTCATATTGTGTCCATAAGTATTAAATACAAGTTTGTCATGATTTACGATCCCATACAAATGTAATGAATGGAAATATATCCCTCTTATCTGTGTCATATGTCTGTGTTATGTTGTAACCATTGACACTGTTGGGTTTTCCCCCAAGGTGCAGACAATTGAAGTTGCGCCATATGTTGAAATACAACCACTGAGAGAAGCGTTCCCGAGTTTTGTCATTATGTTGTTCCTGATGATTAAGAATGCATACTGGGTCAGATCCCTCGAAATCTTACTCATTAGGTCACTGCATTTGCGTAACGGTGTCAAAGTCTAGATCACCATATAAAACAAACATAAATATGTAGATGAGGGTAGTATTATGAATTGGCAAAGGAAAATAACATCATGATTAATTTCTATATATAAAGGCCTACGTATTGTGAAGCGAGCCTATTATGTGAATTAAGGAGACCAACTGACAGCTGAAATTAGTAAAAGGAAGCTGCTATGATCGTTATGTTTATATCTGCGTTTACATGATCGTTCACAACAACAATGGGGGGATCAACTTCATGTCTATACATGTTAGATCCATTCGACTTTACCAGTTCAATGATAGAGGCTCTGTTGCAATAGTTCATTGACTATTAATCTTTCACCAAAAATATACTGGCATTGTTTCGTGGGACCGTCATAGGTACAAGTTCTCCAACAACCCGTTGAATCGCTCGTACATAAAGTTAACACGCTTTTCAATTGAAGTTTTGCGATGCCCTGGACTTTAAAGAGAGTAATACAGGGAATCATTATTTGCCCTGCAAATATGTAAAGGGTGTGTATACATAACTCACGCGAGCAACTGTGTCTATTGAATAATCGACAAACTAATAGAACGGTACATATTCACGTGAAATTGATTTTTGAATACACTACTGTGCTAGCGTCCATGATTTATTGAGACTGCGGAAGAAAGAACAAAAGGCCATGGCACATATTCAAGGTAAGAAGACTAATGCTATGGTCACATTACCCAAAAGTAGCCTGCTCGGCGGCCGAGCGGCGAGTTTTTAACCAATTCTGCCCGGCGGCTGCCTGGCCACCGAGCGGCGGCCGCCCAGGCAGCGCTCGCTTTTAGGGCATCGCTCGGTCGCCGCTGAAGTTTTAGCGCGGAGTTAAAATTTGGGCGGCGCCTGCTCACTTTTCACTCGCCGCCCAAAATACGCTCGGTGCCTGGGCGTTCTCCGCCCGGGCACCGACCTAATAGCTGGGCGATGCCTAATTCCAGCAGCGACCGAGCAGGCTACTGATCGGTCAGTCGCTTCTCTGATTTGTGACCATAGCTTAAAGCACTCGGAAAGGGGGCTGTTGTTCAGTAACTTACGTAGGTCTATTATACGGGCCAACCTTCGGGTTGATATATACAAACCAGGGGGTGTTTTACAAAGATCCTAAGTTGAACTTATCTCTAAGTTGGACTTGAAAATTATGGAATGCCGTTGGCACCTATGAAAATATTTTGTAAAAGTTATTTTAAAAGGCATATATTGTTGATGTAAATCATTCGTATTTTCTATTATTAAGGAGAATTCATGTTCTTGTAATGGAATTTATAAAAAGTCTAAAATACTTGAATTTTCACTTTTGAATATATTTTATTTTAAGGCTACAAATGGCTCTCCATAATTTTAAAGTCCAACTTAGAGTTAAGTTCGACTTAGGATCTTTGTGAAACACCACCCAGGACTTTGAACCAGGTTAAGTACTGATTTAGTTTACATGCACAAACCCTTGTGACTCGAAGTGCGTAATAGAATACATGCACTGTTAGACGATAGCAGAGTTCACACCTACAGAAAAAAAGTGAGATTTAAAATCGATTTCTGCATCATGATCCACGAAAAATAAGTTTTTTGGCGTGCGTGAACATAATTTTTCACGAATGTCTCCGATGTGCATCGCGGTCCAAATCGCAGTATGTTTTGCGTCGAGATTCTCTCATGCGAAGTACGGACGTTCTCGCCATCGAGCGGTCGCCCCCTCAAAAAGAAACATTTTTGGCATCGCGATCAAATTCGCACATAAATGACATGACAAGAGTGGAAAATGAACTAAATGATTCTATGAAACGTCTGAAGCTTCGACCTTTCAGACAAAAGGGTTTCATTCGGTCATCAGTGATCCCCAACGGACGAAAATTCGAAGTCTCAGACGTTATATATTTATTTTCAACTTGTTGATTTTTGAAGTATTGAGACGCAATATGTACACATACATAAATATATGTACATAATGATGAATGGACATAATGTGAAAATTCAGGTCGGTTTGGAATATAATTTGAGTAGCTATTAAATTAATTGTTCTGCCTTACTACCTTTCTTATTGAGGGTTTGGAGAGGCTGTCTTTTGCCATTTCTGGTTTAGCCAAATATATATTAAACCGTCTTTGTGGTCTAGTGGTTGATGACGTTACTATACCTAACAAAACTCGGGTTCAATTCCTGGTGGAAACACTTTTTGTAACCTCTGGAGCTATTTCCACAAAGAAAAAAACATTTCCCTTTCGGGGGTTCCCCAGTGGCTTACCGTTGAAATCGGAATCTTTTCGCAAGATAATTTTGACAATCCTATTCTTGCACAATATTGATATTTTGACTATTAATAGACAAGCAGAAGTCTGTTAGTGTTGAAAACGTAATACCTATCGCTAAGGGTTAGTAAGCCATGCCCTCAAATAATGACTTATCCGAAGTAGGTTCTTTTCTGAAATGACGTAAGTCGATACGCCTATATACCCTATCATAAGTAAATAATATTTTGTTTATTTGTATATCATCAAAAATATTATGGGTATTTAAACCGCTCATGGGGAAGAAATAGATTTAGGGCCAGTTTATATTCCGGGGTGAATTTCCGAACATTAGGAATTGAAATTGGAGAGGCGTTCAATCATGTGATGCTAATTGTTTTGTTATCTCCTTTGTTAATGATGCATACATTTATGTAGATGTGTTGGGGTACAGTGGTTCAGTTAATTGACTCTCAAAGGTAGTACAAATTTTTGGTACGGGGTCATGAATTTGGGTCAAACGAACATTTTGGAAGCATGCAATCCTACTATATTCAATAAAACGGCTGAAATCTAGTCTGAAGTGATGCAATTGTATATAATAAACTGTTTAAGTTATATCGCTCCCTCTCACAGTCGATATTACTTTAGCTTCAAAACAATGTTTCTTGACCAAAATCGACATATTTTCTATTCCCGTTTGAAAATTATATATCAGAACAGCATATTCCGAGAATGTCATGTTCGCATCTACGATTGTATGGCCATGGGCACTATTTGAATTTCATCGGGAGCACCGATACATTTTGATATTCACTTTCTCGAAAGCAGAAGTGTTTTAGGTGCTAATAATTCATCCATAGGGGCATCTAAATATATTTCTAAAAATAAAGAATTTTATCGAGCCAATTTCCCAAATTCCACAAAACTTTGCAATACCTTTAATCTAAGGATTGAGGGTTTGAATTCCATGCCAGTATTAAATAGCATATAGCTACTCGCCGGACTACTCCACAAGGAGTGAATCATGTGCACATATATCGAGCGGGCATGCCTGAAACCGATGACAGGGTAATACTATACGAAACACTTACAGAAAACGTCGATATAAGTATGAAGCATCGATCGTATCTTAGCGACAGGTCTAGTAGGGTTCACGTCAGTGGATCATTCTCAAGTGACCAACATCTGAATTCGGGATACCGCAAGGGTCCATCATTGGACCACAATTGTTTACCTACCACATTTGTTGTATAGGAAACATCATAAGTCAGCATTCAATTCAATATCATGTATATGTAGATGATACTCATAGATGATATTTACCATATTTGATCCTACCAAGCCTGGGATGCGGTATGTGCGTATTTCCGTGTCTCGAAGTGCTTAGAAGATATACAGGCCTGGCTTGTCATGTCTAAGCTAAAGTTTAATTTTAGCAAGACAGATTTTACATTGCTGCATCACAAAGCCATCTGAATCGTCTCAATAATCTGTCTTTTTCTATTGGTGATCAGAACATTCCCATTTCCTCAACAATTAGGGACCTGGGGGTCGTGTTTGATGGGGAAATGAAAATGTCTGACCATATCACCAACTTATGTCGCACTCTGAACTGGCAAATATATAACTTAAATCGCATCAGAAGGTACTTAGATCGGGAAACATGTCATAATGTTGTTAGAGCACTTGTGCTTTCCAGGCTTTTGCTTATCGCACACTATGTCCCAACACTCCAGCAGGTTGTTTTCAATGACGTGACTGTACAGCTATTTCGATATTACAATACATGTTCAGTTCATTCTTTCTGTCGTATTAACCCAGCAATCCTCGTAGCAGCGTTAATGACCTTGGCCGCAGTCAGCGTCTCTCGAACCATTGCAGAACTCTCCACGACGACCGGCGACACCGTTAACATACCATGTCTCTTCGGAGAAGGCACGTTACGTAACATCTTCTGGTATTACAACAACGGTACTGGGCGTCACAAGATCTTGTCCATTGTCAAGGGGGTTCTAACTATAGCAGCAGAATATGTAGATCGAGCAAGTTTGCAAGACAACAATTCGACGCTCATCTTCAAAGATATAACCGTGGCTGATGAGGGAACCTATTGCTGTGACGTGGACCGGCTAAAGCAAACGGCAGTGACCAATATCGAAACCAAGCTCAATGTATTCAGTAAGTTTCTTTTTTGATCTTCATGACGGCCTTGAAAACGTATTGATTATGAAATTGTTGATAGAAAAGCCACAGGTTTACTTAAAAACTAGACGTTAAGGCCTGCACGCATGAACAGTTTTGTTTGATAACAATAATGCTGATAATTTTGTTTACCTACGAAGCCTTATCTTCACCATAGCTGTTCTTGCAGAAGGGCTAACCATTTTTTATATCCAAAGCAATTGTCAGGTTCCCATTGATATCTAAACTGAGAGTGGTAAATCTTGAATATTGAGTTACCTACGTGTCGGTCTGGGATTCGAACCCGCAAACTTCGGATTGAGAGTCATTCAAGTGAATAAACAACTTTATCACGACACCTCCAACTTGTTTTTAACAATGTTTTTTTGTTGTTGTTGATGTATATGTTTGTTCATTTGGTTTAATAATGTCGTAGTTAACACCCCACAAAGAAAACAGTTGATGTAGATCCCTGAGATCTTTAATCACTTGCCCGAGTGTACGATGCTTAGAAAAACTGCCACGTATTGATTTTTATTGGAGGGGTCCCGCATTAGGTCCTTGCCTACCTTCTTAAACAAGGAGTTTTGCTCACATCTGTCCCTCTTGACTAAGCTGATTTTGTAATGGTTCCGTTAAACTTTTGTTGTAATTATTGCAGAACTTGGACGAATAGCAATAGTAAAACTGATGTGGCTACCCTGGGTAAATAAACAAATATTACAACAACAACAACAATACTACTATTACTACCAATAATAATAATAATGACTAGTGATATTTTTATCATTATTACTTTCATTATAATAATCATTAGTAGTATAATCATGATCATTGCTGGTTTGATGTTATTGTTCTTATTATCATGTTTATTATTATTATCGTTATTGATAATACTGGTCTTACTTATCATTATCATCTTTCAATTAAGGTCTTCGCCCTGATACGCTTCCAGTGATCTCACCTAATTGCACCTGGACTGTCGATGCTTCATCCTGCAGCATTAACGCCAACCAATCCTTCAATCTTACCTGTACACTCCCTAACGTTTATCCTGTTGAAGATACTGAGCTCATTTGGTATCAAGATGGACAACGTGTCTCACCTACCGATGACGTTACGCAGAACGATGACGGGACCACTGATATTCATCGACATATTCAGGTGTATGAATCAGGAAACTTTACCTGTAACGCCACATATCTTTCGGTTAATGGAAAAGAGAACACAACCGTATCTGTTGAAGCATGGATCATACCACCAGAAGGTTTGTATTCATACAATTGACAGAACTGGTACATAACACTGGCTGCCTTCTGCGCCACGCGTCACGTCCCCTTGCTTACCATACGTACAGTTTGACACAATACAAAATGCACCAATTTACTTTTGCATTGTTTCGTGCAAAATATATGGCTTTGCAAAATTACCAGTTTCCGGTGTTAATTAACCCATGACAACCCCTTTAGCGCCGGTATAGATTTATCCTGCACTAAAACAATCGTGAAGCCTTTGTTATATCAATCTCACGACAAATGCAATACGGCAGAGAAAGAACATTTCTTTCTTGCTATTCACTAAAAGGAGAATTGTAACTGTATATTAGAAGATACACAATTCTATTAGTCCTATTGTGATAGTATGTTATAAAATGGATGCACGCATTATAATAATTATATGACGTTAATATTTGACTTTGTGTTGTTAATATCAGATTTTATACAACACCTACGTGGATCCTTGTCATTTGATTGGACGATTGTTGGTCACATGATATTCAATAGATGGTATATTGCACGGTCGTGCATTTTTGGTTATATGCGCCGTGCATTTTTGGTTATATGCAGACTGCGTACCTCTGCTGCATGTGCGCATATCCCTGCGTGTATCTGATGCGAAGGCAATCTGCATGTAATCGAGAAGGCTTGACTCGAACTTTAATTTATCTTTATAAGGAGTAAAGCATAATTTGTTGATTAACGTTCTATTAGGTCTTCTCCAAAGTTGTATAAAACAAATAATGAATGTTTTTCATTCGTTTAATAGTGCAAATATGTTCATTCGTTGAAAGATTAACGTTAATTCTATTCAACTCGGCTGACGCCCCGTTGAATAGAATGTTAATCTTTCAACTCATGAACATATTCGCACTATTGAACTCATAACCATTCATTATTTGTATATTATTACAATATACTTTATATACGAATTTATATGTAGAAATTTCTTAGAATGAAATTGTGTTTTGAAATAGCTGTATTGTTAAGCTAATTTGTAGTATAGACTTTTCATTCTATTTTGCGATTTTTACAAGTCCAATCTTGCTATTTTTTCATTATTCTCATTGTAAAAAATATTGATATTATTATTCATATTATTAAGGCATGAATATGATGAGTATGCCCCTTCAGAACTTACATGGTTGTTCAAACTACCTTAAGTGTTCCTGATATGAGCAGATTTTAGTTTTTCTTCAAATTGTCGCACTTCTTTAGATGTACCAAACACATCCGGAAAGAACTTGATAATTGGTCTTGTAATCGCAGGGATAACGATCATTGTGTTGCTTGTAATAGGCATCTTCCTTTTCATCCGTCGTCAGAACTCAAGAGGTAAGTTTGTTTTCCATACGAAATATGACGAAACTTGTTTTGCTACTCGAAAACAAATAAATAATTTGTTTTAATATTTAACAAGGAATATTGCAATCTAAAATAAAGTTAATGCTAAATATATTACTCATTACGGATATAGTATCTAAAATAATATCGCTAGTGACAAATTTTATCCCATATTTTGTAAGATTTCACCAAAGAAATATGCTTGTTCCCATGTCTTACACATTAGGTATTGTTGGGACCTTTGTTGCGCATAGTTGCCATTCATTAACACATTACGGAAACTAAAGAAAAATACAAGTGTACCCATATGTATTGTTTTTTTATGTGAATCACACAACCAAGCTGAATTAATCATGTTTATAGAGGCATCAATATGAAGAATGATACTAAGGTTTGCATTTGATTTCAAGTTCAATGCTCCTTCATACATGATATCGAATTGGAGGAGACCCAACAATTTATTACCCCACAAATTGCCCCTCCGTTTTGCTCCGAAAATAAATCGTCGGAAAGTGATTTCGGACATGACTTTCATTGGTGTGCAGATTGTTAGGTCAAGGATATGATTTGAAATTGACCCCACAGGAACTCCCTCGTTGAGATTGTAAATCCCATTTAGCTCTGCACCCTCACCGAAACAAATGTTTGGAAAAAATACTTATTAGTCTATTTAAAGGATCGCATTTCTCGCAGCAAGAGTTCGCATTTCGCTTTCGCATTTCGCATATTGCATCTCGCATTTCGCATTTCTCATTTCTCATTTCGCATTTCTCATAGCAGAAAATGGAGATGCTTCAACTTCTCGGAACAGGAACGATGATCCCCAACAACAAGGTCAAGGTATGTACAAGTGTTATGGTCTATTGCATAAGCCTCTGGACTGTGAGCCAAAAGGTTGAAATCCATGTCGTCGAGCACTATCGTCCTTTGGAAAGACGTAAATCTATATTTGCCACAATCGACCCTGGAAGGATTTATTCCTCGTATGCAACGAGCGCTGCGATTCCGGTAACTTAAAGCCGGGATAATAATACCAAAAGTTCTTTGGAAGCCCAAAATTTAGGTCGTTAAGCCCGTACGTCGTATAATCGGCACAAGGACGTAGTTCAGACTTCGCTTAGATTAAATTCATTGTTAAGATTAAAGTAAATCTTTATCTTGGAAGTCCTTTGTATTTCAAGTCGACAGTAAAATAGGCCGTACTATCAACATCATATTAAGTTTTCAATTATATTTTCTTGCATAGTTAGGGTATTGAACCTCCAGTTCATGCTTAGCGGTAAATCGTATTACCTAGTCATTCTCCTCGCAATTTCTATAACCATCATAAGAATATATAATGTCGCCCATTTAAAGTATTTTTAGTATTCACTATTGAGAAAAGGCATCAGTGTAGGGGTTTTAATCAAAGGGGCTAGATGATTGATCTGTCATGCATATAATATAAAAAAGAATTCTTACATACTCCTTTTTACATATTTCTTCAGAACTCCTTGATAGATCACCAGGAATCAGCCCTAATCAAAATGGTAAGATCATTTAAAGGTTTAAAAACATTATTTGTCAAGACAGGAAAAGAAAACAGCAAACACTTTCTTTGTACCTTTTTTTAATCCTTTATCTCTACCAGTTCTTACGGATGTCCAAATACGAGCAATATATAGATGGCACATATGCAAGTTATTCAAACCACTACAAAACAGAACGCCTTTCCTGGCTTAAGAAATTCAATCTGCCGAATAACTAGAAAAATACACGTCATGATAGTTCGAAAAATTCAATCATAGTTTTGATTCGGAATGTTAAGTTTTCAATCCTTTCATTTATTTTCCTTTCACCTGACTTTCCTGAAAGATTATACATTTGTATACTAGTAACACAAACCCATACGGTTATGCACCCCACCGAAAAAACCCTCGAAAACACCACTTATTAGGCTGTTTAAAGGATCGCATTTAAATTTCTCCCACCAGGAGATAGAGATCCTCAGAACAGCGACGATGATTCCCATCACGATGAAGGTATGTATAATTGTCGTTGTCTATTGCATAAGCCTCCGGACTTTGAACAACAACAAACACGAGCGCCATGCTTGGCTTAAGAAAATCAATCTGCCGAACAAAGAGAAATATGCACGTCATGATAATTTGATAAGCTCAATTCCTACTCAGAATACTTTGAGTGTATTGTGGCCTCCCCCCCCCCTTTTTTTTTTTTTATCTTACCCGACGCCATGAACAATAATTGATTTGCGTTGCGCTTCCAAATATTCAAATCTGATAAACGCAATCAGATCAAAGATCACAGAAATCTTCTTTCTAAAGCAGCGATGCAAGAAAATCATGTTTTCCCCATTCAAGATATTAGAAATTGTCCAAGAATATAGAGTGTTAATTATTCAAAGTTACTTTATTCTTCGTTTGTAAATAATATTAACAGAATCTTCAAATCTACTGAGCGACCAACATAAAACCGTTAAAAAAATGTAAAAGATAATAACAGTTTTATAAAAGGGATGGAACACTTTCTCATTGTCTTCGTATCTTGTTTCAGCTCAAACTGGTATTAGGGCATCCAAATACGAGCACTACGTTTGTTAGCACTTGTATTATTATAAAGGCTACGTGTTCAAAAAAGCGTTCTTTCTCCATTATGAGGATCATTCATTAGAAAAAGAAAAGAAATACGAAAGTCAATGACAATTTTCATAAGCTTCGAAATTGGTCTCTACTTCAAAGTTTATGATATGGAAGTGTCACATTGAACCCATTGTATACCTACCATATTCCCGTGTAGGCGTCATGATTACAGTGAATATTTGTGTCTATTATACACATTTATTTCGTTAGGGCGGCAACAAGAAACAGTCACTGACCCTGGAGCTGGACCTTCAGCGGCATTCAGCACAATCAGGTAAGCTGATATATAGGTACACAACCGCTGACTCACTGCGTTCCAACGGATCTCCGTGTCTTCTGGTCACACAAAGTTTCTATAATAATCAGGCGCTAATTGCTGAAGGGTCGGGTGTAACATTTATGAAATACACCCATCTTAGCAATAAAAGGTATGTTGGGTCGGGTTTGCCCGACACTTTCTGAAAAACCTAAAACGAATCTGCGAAAACTTGGGTCTCGACCTGACTCTTTCTAATACTAAATATATACCCACAAGAGTTCGTATTAATTGTATGGGCCTATTTTAACGAAAGTAAACGTAAAAGATTACCATAATCTTGAGGATTGTTTTAAATAGCGATTATTTGTAGCAAATTTACCTGACCTTCCCTGAATATCGGATATGTTTTCGCAAATGTTCGTGTATCCCGACACCCCACCCGACATGGAGATCCGATGAAACGAAGCAGACTCAACGTTTAGCCTTTTAAAGCTAATGAAATAAATATAGACCTAGATATACATTACATTTAGATATCTTGGCCCGTATTCAATAAACTTCTAAGACATTTTTCTTAAGTCTAAGAAAATGTCTAAGAATTTGTCTAGGTTAAGAAAGTTGCCTTAGCCGTATTCTAAACACGTAAAGCAGTTTGTCTCAGCTAAGACGAAAGATAAGACAAATTCTTAGACCCGATGACGTCATGTGGGAAAGATGATGTGGTCGACTCGAGCGAATTAATTGCAACTCGATTTGCCTATGTAATTTGCGTGTTAAAATAAAAATCGCACCGCACGAAAATTATACACTAACATGTATGGGAGAGCGTAAGGGAGGAACGATACTCACATAATTATTTCGGGATTGACCAACTGACACTAAAACAGTCTAGTCAAGACCACCTGAGGCTAGATCTAACATCCACTGTAGGCTTTTTATACTTTTCTGTCAAACAACTCCGAGTAGCCCAACCGGGCTTACTTATTATGTCGCAGCCGCAGGGTCTGTGAGTATGAAGGGAGCGCCGTCGCTAGCCGGCCGACCAGCGCTAGCATTGGATTTGGAGCTACCCTTTCATTGTTTTACATCGTCTACTGTTATGATGGCCTAAAATTAATCAAATGGCTAGATGTAACCTTTATCAGACTCATACTATAACAAATTTTGTCTCACCTAATATTATGCCGATTGCACATTATTCCCTGTTTCCATACTTTAGCGCCAAAGACTAATAAAGTAAGAGACGGTTTCTTTATATACGACAGCCATGTCATGATTTAGTGTTATGCATGTATGCTATACTCGTTTAGTTGTGTACAAACAAACATACATAAGTACAAGTACACAGAGCCTATGGCGCTCCTGCGCGCTGCGCCGTCGACGCTGTATTACGCGAAGCTTACGTTGTTATATAGGTCAACTGATAACCTGCGCTCGCGCTTGCATGCATTGTTTTTATTCCATTTGATCGAAACCCGAAGCGGTTGCTTGCAGCATCACTGAGCTGCCGGTGCCAAAGCCCCATTTAAGCATCCTCGTAGTATGCTTAAATATAGGGTAGATTTCTTACTTATCTTAGATATCTCGATTGTATTAGAATACGACATGCTACTTAAGTCCTTTTTCTTAGATAAAATCTAAGAATCCTTCTTAATTTTAAGGCAAATTTCTTAAGTCCCCATTGCTGTTATAGAATACGATTTTTGGCTAAGATTTTTTCTTAGCCAAAATTTAAGAAAAAGTACTTAGATTTCAAGCTTAAGAAGTTTATTGAATACGGGCCCTTATGTCTGAGTAGCTAGTGCAGTCATGATAGTTCAACAGAGAAGCCATTTTTAACGTGTATAATTTTTGTCATATTTCCTTTTACCTAACGCGAATATGAACAACTAATTTAATTACCTTGCATTAACTAACTTAACTTGTTCAAGTAAGTATGATTACTATTAAGATGTTATGTGAACATTTTTTTTTCTCGAAAGAAACGAATGTGACACAATGATTATGAATTATGAATCCGATTTTTTGGTTGAAATTTTTGGTTGAAAACAAAAGTAAAATGTTGATGATTTTAAAAGTGCAGACTTTGTGTTCGGGACCATAAAGGATACACTGCTATGCAAAAGAAAAACAATAGAAATCATACGCCAATATTACAACTCTGCCTTTCGAAAAATATTGTTATAAAGAATCAGTGGTCGTAATAATGTTATTATTAAAGTTTTAATCAAGATATATTCATAAATATTGTTAGGTCAATCAGGAGAGAAGTAACGAATGAGCAGATCAACAAGTTGTCGAAACTTCTACCTGGCGGAAAATACAGCAAGCTGTGCGGAATATTAGAATTCGATTTCAACTACATAGACAAAATAAAGCAGAGCAATTTCAACGACGTCACGGCTGCTTTCGAAGTACTATTGCAAGAATGGAAACTCAAGGGTAGATCCATAGAGGATCTCGATGCAGCTCTACAAAAAGCCGGCCTTGGAGGACTTGTACCTGAATACAAGAACTAGTTGTGGCAAGGAATGTGTACGACACTAGCTCCTCCAACAAAAGTTCCTCGTCAATTTTCTACACATTCCAAATGCTGAACTTCAACCCTGGACCCAAAACTATATTTAACCCTAATCCTAAACCTTACATAAAACCTAAATAGCCACCTCAACCCTACCCTTTACATGTGACGAAATCAAACCTGGAGCAATCGTCGCATGATCACGTGTCGGGTCACGTGATATGAATCAAGCATTAGCCACGACTATTCTATTTACCACATGCAGTCACAAGAGCAACGACTTCCTTTCCTAAGTAGCTTCGTTCTTGCCCATATTGTTGCAATGACGAACCTTCGTCATTGCCTTGTTTTCGTTCACATTCTGCCCCATTAATATTCTCCCATTTTGTCCGTTTCTGGTCCATTTTAAGGCCTTTCTTTCTTCCTTCCTATCTCCACTATCCTAGATCCTACAAACTTCTAACAAATTCCTCTAGATAGTCTAAGAGATGTTCTTTGATCTGCGATATTTAAATTGCCCTTAAAAATGCCATCTTCATACTCAAAATTAAAATCTGAAACCGTCTCCGTCAACAATCTCTCAAATTCTTGAAAAATTGACCCCTAAATAATCCAAAAGTGCCATAACTTTCTCATTTAAATTCTCTTTTGTATTTAAATCACACAGTATCTTTATCTTATAATTGCACAAAGCCATGCCAAATTTCACGCTCCAATGGCTTTGCAAAACATAAATAGCGCCCTCTAAAGTTCTGGGAATTGGCTTTCTTTCTGTGGCCGTATCTCCATTATGGCTTGGCAAACCCGTACCTTTTTTTGGATTTAGATACTTGAAGATATGCCCTTCCCAGCCATATACAAAATTATATACCCTTACACTGATCGACTTTGCGAAAAATGCCCTCCAAATTCGCCATTTTCAAGAAAATTGAGAAATAACTTCAAATTGCTCTGAATTAGCGATCTTTATACCTACATCAATGAAACTTGGCAGACATACGTATCCATATACGTGACAACTGTCCGCCAAGTTTGGTAAAATTCAAATGTGTCGGCGCAAAGTTATCGCCAAAAATGATGAATTTACCATGCATTACGTAATAGCGCGTTTAATGCGTGCAATACATTGCGCGAAGATAACAATGGTGTCAAACTGACCGCAATGAAGTGCCCTTTCGAATGATACCAAGTATAGTATATGTTCACACAGAAAATTGTGAATAAATCGCATTTGAACAAAGGTCACTACACGAATTCCGCCGAGTTTCCGCCCGAATCTAACACGTATCGGCTATGACGTCATTTTTTCAGACTGCTTTTCGCCCCTTAAACGTCCTTTTTTTTCCTTGAAAATTTGCAGTGACATGCCGAGTTCCAATACGCAGGGCACCTCATGGCCGGCTTTTAAAATTGGTCAATGGGGACATTTAAGACGCCATTTTGTCCTATAAATTTATTTTACATCACGTGTTTCGAAAGGATTATCATAGAAAAAAGAAGAGTGGTTTACAATAACAACCATGAAATTCTCTTTCTAATGATATCAAATACGGCCCATAAAGAGACATAAAGAGAGAGAGAAAAAACAATTTAACTCCGGTCATAATACAGATCCTGTACGTTTTCCGTCCATGCATTTATACACGCATTGTCTATGGGGCATATCGGGTTCACGCTATTGGCCCCCAGAACGATCTTGATTGCAATGACGAACATGCACCAAATCCCATTGGTTTTTGCACGCAGTGCTAATTGCGAGCCCTTTCTAGGTTCTTTCCTCTATCCCAATTTCTTTCAAACTTCGTAGGCATAGTCACTACCATCCCATCAAGGTCACTGTTGAGGCCTTTCTTTCGCCCTACCTATCTCCAATATTACAGAAGCTACAGACTTCGTACAAATTGCTCTGGATAGTCTGAGAGAAGCTCTTTTGTTTGACATGTAGAAACATGTCGTCATTACACGCGCATCGTTGTGACACGATTGCATTTCTAGTTTATTTTGCGTTAAAAGATTTAAAATTGTAAACCCTTTAAGCATTCAATCGGCAAGCCTACAGACGAACCATTTTACATTTGTACGATGGTTTATACGTTTATATTTTCCTTATATTTTTTATGTTAATTATGTAAATTTACATGTAACTTGTACAGTTTTTTAAAATCTAGTTTGGTATTAAATCCTTATCCTTGACTATAATGTGACAATGATGAAAATAACAATTTCAATTACAAATGTGTTTATAAGTTAAATTTTAACCGTCATAAAAACATTATTGGTTGAGAACAATCATGAAGCCTTTGTTATATCAATCTCACGAAAAATGCAATACGGCAGAGAAAGAACATTTCTTTCTTGCCATGTCACGTGACTTAAAATATTTCAAATATTTAAAGGTTGCTCTGAAAAAAGTACTATTTGGGAGAACTATTTAGAAGTAGAACTACTATTTGGGAGTACGATTTGGGAGTTGACATTTTTCTTTTGATTTTTTTCCTTTCAAATGTTAATTTAGTAATTTGTTTTTATTTCTTATTCTTCTTAAATAATTGTTTTTGTTTTAATGTTCTTCATTTTTTCATTTGTTTAGATTTCAATAACAATTGAATGATTTTTCTTTTTAATTTATTTTAAAAAAAAATGTTGATGCAGGATATGAAAAAATATACCATGCCTTCTTTTCAAGGAACTGGTCAAAACTATAGGCCTCGGTTACTCTTATAGTACCATTTGCTTCGGAGCTGAGCCCTCAACAAAAAGTACTATTGGAGTCACCTCTTGCGCATAGTTTTAACCAGACCATATCAAGACAGTGTATATTTGTATACTATGTTTACTTATGTAAGGAATTAAATAACTTATGTGACTAGATTTTTAATGAACTAAATGATGATAATCAATACGTAATCAATGACACTGTATGTTAACTATTCTTTAATACGTTATTATAATTTTATAAAATCAATTCTTTGATTGATTGCAGTGTTTGAGTGAATATTTTCATTACCAAAAAATATAGATAGAAATAAAAGCTAAATGAAGGTTGAAGTCATTTAAAACAAAATGTGGTTCACTATTGTAGTAGTAGAAAACAAGTAACGAAATTAAAAAAGGGAAGTCCTTTCGTCATTATGGGGGAAACATGAATTGAAATAGAGAGACATCACACGCGTTAGAAAGAGGTTTACTTTGCTCCATTGGGTATTCGCGGCGGTTGCACAAACTTTCGTGAATGAATAAAGCCTCAATGTCAGAAGAGTCGGATAAAACGATTCTTAAGTTAACCCTTCTTATAGTCAAAGTGTTGAACCTAGTTTACTCATTACTTTCTGAAAGCCGACATCAATTCTACAAAAACTCGCTTCTCAAACACAAATTGGTAATTCTCTGACATATCTTGAGATCACCCATCTCTTTGCCCTGTATCAAAAAACTTGTACTAGAAAATGTTGAATCATACATTGAACCTAAATATAATTATTGCAAATGTGTTTTTATACCAACCCTGTATAAAAACACGCCTATTTCATCATTAATAATTAAGAAAATTTATATTTATGAAATTTGGTGAACAGAGCATATCGAGGAGACGGAGAGGGCCTCGCAAAATACGTCAGAGTGTGGACATATATTTTGTTTCACCGCTAAAAACTAAAAACTTTGTTTCTTTCTAATCGGATATAACTCAAACTTTCACCTATTTGACTTTCTAATTTTGCTGCTTTTATTAAAACCAACATAATTTAAACAATAGTGGAGGAGTGGAGGGGGGGGGGGGGGAGACAAGTTTTTACAAAAGTCTTATGTAACCCAACAGTACGCGCATAACTGATGGAACGATAATAATCTGCCAGAAGCATAAATGGACAAATGTGTAATTGTAGTTGTTGAAGTATTTCTTTAATTATATTTTGCAAGTGGTGCATGAGCCCAAAGTGTCGTTTATATGCTTAAAGTGCGCAATTTGTGACATCCATGTAACTCGTGTAATTTTTGAAATGCTTTAAAGGACTAAGTTTACATCTTTGAAGTGTATTTTGCCCGCATCTCGATTATATCAGTAACCTGTTATGTCATTCAAGCAATATAACACACTTTACTTATATCTTCTAGAATGAAATATCTGTATATATATATATTTTTTTGAAAGAAAAAAATGGCTGAAAAATGATTTCATATTTTTTTTTCTATTCCATGTTAGTGTATCCTGATGATAATGTGTGTGCATTTGATGCTGTTCAATAAAGAATATACGTTTTGAAAAAGAAGTGGGGCCATTTGCTATATGTTCTTAATCGTAGGTATCAGCATAATGAGGCATGAATGCGAGAGAAAACATGTGCGTTTGTGTATGTGTTTGAAAGAGAGAGAGAGACATTTTTTGACAGATTTCTATTGCGTTTAACTTTTGATTTTATTTGATGTGATATGGTTTTATCATGTTTATGAAGGCAGAAGAGATGTCCGTTTTAAAATAAATTGCTTTGAAGACGGTGAAGACAAGGGCCGATTATTGTGTATGTAATATCATTTGGGGCCTATGAGATATCTCAGCATTTTTGGGATGGGGGAGAAATGCAAATGTGGAGAAGGAGGGAAAGATTAGCTGTTTTTTTGGTAATCATATCATTGGACAAACTTATAATACTAATGATAATAATGATGATCATCATTATAATAATGATAATGCTTATACAAATAACATAACTCCTGTTACTACTATTATTAATAATAATTACCCCAAAATAACAATAATCACACATAATAATAATATGTCTTGCTCAGTTAGGGTAGCTTCATTATTATGGATATTGTTCTCCTTAATGGCCCCGCACTCATATTGTAATTCCGGCCTTAGCCGAGGTTAGAAGGCGCTCATACATTCAAGTAATTTGTTTCAACCGGGTACCCATTTACTACACCTGGGTAGAGAATGGCAATTGTAGACTTATATCTTTCCATACGATATTATAGTACCGCAGCGGGACTTGAACCGCGAACCATGTGATCCACAGTCCAACGACGTATCCACTAAACCACGAAAGCTACATTTGTCAAACGAATGACAAATAGTTAAACCAAGGACAAGATAACATTGCTGAAAGATTCAGATCATAAAAAGCTATCTTTAAACATATTTTTATCATTAAACTGTAGTAAAAAAAATATTTCCTTTGACAACATTATTTTGATTGTGAATTACATTGTTGGTGGTAAGGGTAGTATGTTATGAATATGGGATTTCTTATTGAACTTATTGTTAATAGTACACCCGAGTAATCTCGTAGTTCTGTCTCAAAACAGGTGCAAGTTAAGTAAAATATAATTACACCTAGCAGGTTTATCAAGGTATTGTATTGTATTAATTCAGTCATTCAGTAAACCCACAAAATGTCTAGGGATGCATTGACGGTTTTGAAAAACCCGTACAGGACTACTTCCCCGCTACAAATGATAACAGTATAAACTTTAAAAAGATACATGATCATAAAAAGAGATTTAAACAAATACATAGGTAAAATAGTAAAGGAGGTAAATATGATAAAAATACAATCTAATTCTTTAGCATGTAAACTTAAAACTGGTGACAGAAAATTATTTTAAAAAAATCATCAGAGAGTTGAGTAATAAATTGCACGATGGTGTCAAAATGAGGTGGTATTATTTCAGAAAGATTGTGAATAGAAGAACGGAAATCTGACTATATGAAAAGAATATGAGAAGAAAAAATAATACTATTATTTAAACAAGAGGAAATTATGTAATTACCTTCATCAATTTTAAAGATGGATCGTAAGTGAGGTTTTAAAAGCTGAGAGAGTTGGGCTATGTTTGTAGCATGTTCCAATCGTTTGCAGATCTTAAATACAATTATTTCTTGTAATAATTGCTGTTTTGCAAAAAGTACAAACATCTTCTTGTTATGGCCATTTCTACCTATTCTATTTGCTGGTGTAATTCTTTGACTGACATTTATTAAATTGTAACAAATCTTATAGAACATCACGAGTCTGTGATGCATTCGTCTTACTTCTAGAGCTGGTACACTTAATTGTTCTAACAATATATTATACAGTAATTTGATTGTCAGTCTCAGCACATCATTCTCAAATACCGTCTTTAAACACGTTAGATAATATTCACAAGAATTGTTCTTTAGAGGTTCCAATGCTTAACAACAGTATTCAATGCATGGGCGTATACGTGAATCAAAGAGGGTTTTAAAAACTGAAATTTGGCAATTCGAAAAGTTTCTCTGTATAATCCCAATGATTTTACTGCATTTGATGTACGTTTTGTTACAATAATCGTTTCAATTTAGAGTCCCATTAGTCGTAGGATCAGGATATTTGTCATTATTTTCATTTAAACCTCGTCAATAAATTTAATATACATAATTAACCTTGAGGTTTGAACCTTATTTTACATTTCGATATATTGAAATCAAGAAGCCATTTCTTTGAAAATTTACTTAAAGCTTCGAGATCATTTTGCAGAATTTCACAATATTTAATGGAATGGATAGATCTACATGAAATACAATCATCAGCATAGACCTATAGTTTTATAATAGAAACAATATTATCAGATATGTCATTTATAAAACCTAGAAGAAAACGAAGCTATAAAATATAAGCATGAAATTGATAGCGCATAGGATAACTTGTTGGCCTCCATGTTTATTGTTGAAATGAGGGCAATTATGCACACGGGATAAAATATTGTCCATCTGATCAATCCAGTGACACAATTACACAGATTTTTAAGAAATCAAATTAAGGGCAATTTCAATACCATATTTGACTTTCTATAGTCATTTAATTTTTCGCATATTTCACAAGGTCATTGGAAAGATAATGCCAACTACTTAAAGCCCCACTGCAAAATGTAGCTACTTGCGCCCTCTATATATCAAACAATGCCTAATCGGTGACCATTGGTCCCCCATGATCGCCTTTTTGTTATGTTAATTGAGAGCTGATTTGATGAGATAACCACCTGTCAGTGACCATGCGGGGTGGCCTAATCCCCTCTGGCAAAACTAGTGCAGACGGGCATTAAAGTCTTTGTGGTCGTGTTAAGTCTTGATTTATATAATGAACAATAATTAATGCATATAAAGTACGAGGGAATATCGTTTCTAGAGATTGAGCAAGGTCATATAAAACATGATTTAGCAATAAAATTCCCCCCTTTTATACTATACGTTTTCAATTCCCTACATGCCTAAGATTCCCATACAAACTTAAACCATCCACTTACTCCTATGTTATCATTGGATTTCTACATGCATATAATGATTAGTTTGAAAAGAAATTCACAAACGGTTTCATTGGACCTTGAAACATGGCTATCTTCACGTTGTATATCATAAATGCCAAAAAAAAAATTCAAAGAATATATAAAAATAGCTTTCGGACCTCGTTTATTGAATCATTAACTAAGAATATTTGCATTTGCCACATTATGATAAAAATAATGAAGAATTTCTCAGAATATTTCTTTAGCAGGTCTGTCTTCAATAGGGACAATCCGTTTGATTCATTTATTTAATGGACATAACTACAAATGAAATGGGTGATATACATAATACACACTCCTCAATGTGAACATTGCACCTTAGAATCAGGTCTAGAGCGGGAGGTGGGGTGGGGGATGCTTCTTCGAGGGAAAGGGTTTGTCCCCTGAAATTCGGACAGTTGTAAACAAGAATTCCTCTAAACGACCAACGTATAGACGTTGCGTAAATAAAATCATGAAGAGAGAATAGGATGTTTGTCAAGAGCAGACTTGGATTTGACTCCATGATCAAAAGTGCTCTAAAAATGTAAAATTCCAAACTATAAAACGAAAACAACTTTGGCTAGGACACTTCTAAACATTGAAAATTAAATAATTTAACAAGGACGTCGCTTGACTGTAGCCTCAATTACCATACGCCAACAGAAAAGTCTCCGGTCATTTTATTTTATTATCATTATTAATTTGTTTAGGGGGTTGAGGGGAAAACGCACCCGATTCTTTTAGGTGTTCCTGTTGATTAAGAATGCATGCGGGTTAAGATCGCTCAAATTCTTGCTGTTAAGAAACTGTGTCAAAGTCTAAATCATCATATCAAAAAACAAATATTTGTAGATGGTGGTAAACGAATTGGCATAGCAAACATGACATTATGATTCATTTTGATATACATATTGCGTAGTGAGCTTACGTGTGGATATTCCGTGTGTGTATGTGTGTATTGTGTTCTTACAGACGTGTGTCAATAAGATATGAATATTTACGTCTGGGGACCGACCTTTAAACTTCACCATCCGAAAGACGTGACTTAGTTTGGAACCTGCGTCCTAGGCTGAATCAGTTTGTAACTTCCACTGTTAGCTGGACTACAGGCGCACGCCACAACGCCTAGTTGCAGAGGTGTAAGGAGTATGAAACTATAGGGTCACGATCGTTATGCATGTATCGTCACGAACATGAACACCTGCAAGGAAAATGGCGGAATCACCTACGTGTCTCTGCACGTTATATCAATCCGGGGTTTCCCAGTGGCCTTATAGAGGCTATTTCGCAATAGGCTATTGACTATTAATTTCTTGCAAAATGATAACACTTGGACGTTGCTCAACGACACCGTTGTAACTACAAATTTGCCAACGACCCGTTGACATGCTAGTTTATAAAGTTAACACAGTTTTTAATGAGAGGGCTCCGATGCCCTGGACTTTAAGAGATTAATTCAGGGAATTATTAGCTTTTCTTGTCGCGCATATATCTCAAGGGTGTTGTTGACATACATCACGCGCGTAGCTGCGGGTTATAAATACTCGATAAACTAAGAGAACGATACACAATCACTTGAGGTATGATTTTAGCACATTACTGTGATGGTCCATGATTTACCGAGAGTGCGGAAGCAAGAACCAACATGCAATGGAAGGTTTTCAAGGTAAGAAGATTTGATCACTCGGAGAGAGGGCTGGCTGAATAACTGTTGTTCGGCAACTTGTGTTGGCGCCGAAAGCTTGGTATATGAACACTAGGGTTTTGAAACAGGTTAAGGGCTAATTTGTTCACAGGCACACACCTTTGTCAATCGTAGTGGGTATGATAGTACATAAACTGTTCGACTATGAAGATTGCACGGTCTATGCAGGCTCTCTATTGTAGCTTCTCATGGCATTGACACAGAGACTAAAAGAGTTAGGATTAGCTTAAGCATAAATGGGATTTTGTTTCAGTCTGGAATATAATATGTGCTTAAGGACCCGGGTAGAATTAGAGTTAAGTATAGTGCATGGAAATTATTTATGTAGATTGCAAAATTTGTGTTGTTTTTGTCAGAAAAAGTAAGTTGTGATGGTATTATATTTATAAACAGAGAAAAGACAAGCAGAGAACTCTCAAGGATTTATATATCAATTAATTTAAATATTATTTGTTTATTGACGTGACGGATGATATCCAAATTAAATTATATGTTTTATATTTATATACATGTATGACAAGTGAAAATGAATAAATAGTTATGTGAAACGTCTGTAGGTTCGAATATTCACACATCAGTAATTCTCAGCTTAGGACTACATTTCGACGTCCCAGATATTTCGCAGATAAGCAGTTATTTATTTTCTTGTCACTATTACACTCATGTTAAATTTCGAAATATTGAGACTAAAAAGTACACATACATAAAATAATATATGTAAAGATGAATATACATAATGCGAGTAAAATCAATTGGATTTGGGACATATTTGAATAGCTATGTAATTAATTGTTCCTCCTTACTGCCTTCTTTTTGTTGAGGATTAATTGTCGGTAAATGTAGCTGGTGTAGCCGAATATATATCAACTCGCCTCCGTAGTCTGATGGTGTATGTGTGTATGTAATTGGGTTTTTACAGACGTGTATCAATCAGATACCGACCTTTAACGTCACCGTCAGAAAGACGTAACTCAGTTTTGAACCTGAGTCTTCGACTGAATCAGTTTGTAACTTCCAGAAGGAATAAGCATTTTCTTTTAGGGGTTTTCCCAGTGGCCTTGAAAGAGGGTTTTTTCGCAAAAGAATATTGACGATCCTTTTATTGCAAAGTATTTATATTTTGGCTATTTATAGACCTGCAGAAGTCTGTTATTTGTTGAGAACGTAATCAATATCGCTAAAGGTTAGTAATAAGCCACGTCTCAAATGATGACTCATTCGTAGGTCTATTGTTGACATAACGTATGTCACTATGCCTACCCTATCATAAGTAAATACTAACTTTGTTTACTTGTATTTCATCAAAATGGATTTATTTATGGGTCTGTTAACCGCTTAGGGAAATAATAAAGTATAGTTTATATTCCTGTGTGAAATTCCGATCATTAGGAATCGACATTGGAGAGGCGTTCAATCATGTGTCGCTAATTGTTTTGTTATCACCTTCGTTGATGATGCATACATTTATGTGGAGGTGTTGTCATACAGTGGTTCAGTCAATTGACTCTCAAAGGTAGTACAAAGTTTTGGTATGGGGTCGTGCATTTGGATCAAACGAACATAGTGGAAGCATATGCAATCCTACAATATTTAATAATCGTTGTAGCGGTTAAAATCGAGTCTAAAGTGATTAAATTGTGAATAATCAACTGTTTATGTTGTATAGCTCCCTCTCAAGATTGATATTACTTTAGCTTCAAAGCTATGTTTCTTGATTAAAATCGACCGATTTTGTATTCCCGTTTGGAAATTATATAACAGAACTGCATATTCCGAGATTTGTCATGGTCGCATTTATCGTTGTATGGCCGTGGGCACTATATGGAATTTAAATTTCTCAAAATCATTAGCATTTTAGAGCCCAGTTTTGTCAAAGTTGTTTATATTTACACTAGATTTCACAATGGTTCTGCAAATTAAAAATTATATAATCCAATCCTGTTGAAATATTACACAAAATTTGTATTAGCTTTAATCTAAGGATCGAGGGTTTGAATCCCATCCCGGTACTAACATCCTTTGGAAGGACATTAACTCCAGATGTTAAATTAGTACAAGGTAGGATGCCAAGGTCATGACACTTTGCTTTATAGCATTGTGGGCGTCTATGAAATAGCGACTGGCTTGAGTGCTCCACAGAACGTTATTAGGGACTTTTAGATTGAGTGGACGAGAACGGCGTGAACGTCCACTGATCATGCGTGTCCATGGCAAGCCGTTTTAACATTCATTCCTATTTCTTGATATCAAGAAATTATTTTCTGTTGTAAAGCAATGGTAATTCTTGAAATCAAGAAATCATTTTCTGTTGTAAAGCAATGGTAATTCTTGAAATCAAGAAATGATTTTCTGTTGTAAAGCAATGGTAATTCTAGATATCAAGAATCGGGAGTAAATGTTAAAACGGCTTGTCATGGACACGCATGTTCTCGTCCACTCTAGATTTGCGTGGACGAGTGACGCCCATTTAAAGCGCCGGCAGTCACGTGTGACGTCCTTTTAAGGCACTTGTAGTGCCTAAGGAGGTCACATGTTGCAGTCCACGTTCTCGTCGTGCAAACCTAAAGTCCCTATTAACGCTGTGTGGAGCACTGAAGCCTGAAACCGCATACAGGGAAATAATACATTTGTAAAACCCTAAGAGACACCGTCGATATATGAAGCGCTATAAAAACCTAGACTGATATTTTATTTACTGTTATACATTTGTGGTGGATGTGAAGTATGCAGAAAGAAGGGAGAGTTAGACAAAGTGGCGGAGAGTAAAAGTGAGAGCAAAATAAAGAAAGAGAGAGGACAATAATATAATAATCGCTCTCACGAACCTTTTCACCGACCGACATCTTCACCCTTATGCTACGGTCACAAAGGTTCGTACGAACGATAATTTCGTACGAACCTCCCTGTTTTTCCATTGTCTTCCCGAATTTCCATTGTCTGAAAATCGTTCGTATGGCGTTCGTAGCAGTTCGTAATGGCATTTGTGACCGAGGCTTTACATTCTGCTCATCGCACGCTGTGTCCCAGCAGGGTATAACAATTGTATTCAATAGCTATTTTGATATCAAATTACATGTTGAGTTCATTATTTCTGTCTTATCAACCCAGCCTTTGTCGTAATAACCGTACTGATCTGGGCCGCAGTCGGCATCTATGCAACTACTACAGAACTTTCCACGACGGCCGGTGACACTGTCAACATAGCATGTCTCTTCGGAGAAGGCACGGTAATTAACATCTACTGGTACTACAACAACGGTACTGGGCGTCAGAAGCTTTTGTTCCTTGCCAAGGGGAACTTAACTATAGCAGCAGAATATAAAGCTCGAGCAAGTTTGCAAGACGACAATTCGACGCTCATCCTAAAAGATATAACCGTGGCTGATGAGGGAACCTTTTGCTGTGACGTGGACCGGCAAGGCCAGATTGCAGTGACCAATATCAACACAAAGCTCAATGTGTTCAGTAAGTTTCTTTTCTGATCTCCTTGACGGCCCTGAAAACGTATCGATTATGACATTGTTTATAGAAAAGCCACACGTTCACTTAAAAACTAGACGATAAGGCCTGCACGCATGAACAGTTTGTTTGATAATAATAATGTTTATTATTTTGTTTACCCACGAAGCCTTATTTTCACCATAGCTGTTCTTGCAGAAGGGCTTACCATCTTTATATCAAAAGCAATTGTCAGGTTCCCATTGACATCTGGACTGAGAGTGGTAAATCTTAAATATTGAGTTACCCACATACCTACGTGTCGGTCTGGGATTCGAACCCGCAAACTTCGGATTGAGAGTCTTTCAAGTGAATACAAAACTTTATCACGACACCCCCAACTTGTTTTTCTAAAATGTTTTTGTTGTTGTTGTTGATGTTTTCTGTTTGTTCATTTGGTTTAATAATGCCGTAGTTAACACCCCCACACAAAGAAAACAGTTGATGTAGATCCCTGAGATCCTTAATCACTTGCCCCAGTGTACGATGCTTATACAAACTGCCACGTGTTGATTTTTATTGGAGGGGTCCCGCATTAGGTCCTTGCTTACCTTCTTAAACAAGGAGTTTTGCCCACATCTGTCCCTCTTGACTAAGCTGATTTTGTAACGGTTCCGTTAACTTTTGTTGTTATTAGGGTTTTTTCGTTTAACACGACGAGAACGTGGACCGCCACATGTGACGTCCTTTTAAGGCACTGACGGGCATGGCCTAGTGCCTTAACACAATGTCACACGCGGCAGTCCACGCTCTCGTCGTGCAAAACGAAAAACCCCTAATATTGCAGAACTTGGACGAATAGCAATAGTAAAACTGATATGGCTACCCTGGGTAAATAATAAAATATTACAACAACAACAACAATACTACTATTACTACCAATAATATTAATAATGACAAGTGATATTGTTATTATTATTACTTTCATTATAATACTCATTAGTAGTATAATCATGATCTTTGCTGGTTTGATGTTATTGTTCTTATTATCATGTTTATTATTATCATCGTTATTGATAATACTGGTCTTACTTATCATTATCATCTTTCAATTAAGGTCTTCGCCCTGATACGCTTCCAGTGATCTCACCTAATTGCACCTGGGCTGTCGATGCTTCATCCTGCAGCATTCAGCGCTACCAATCCTTCAATCTTACCTGTACACTCCCTAACGTTTATCCTGTTCAAGATACTGAACTCATTTGGTATCAGGATGGAAAACGTGTATCATCTACTCCTGACGTTACGCAGAATGATGACGGGACCACTGATATCGTTCAACACATTCAGGTGTCTGAAACAGGAAACTTCAGATGTAACGCCACATATCTTTCGGTTAACGGAAAAGAGAACACAGCCGTATCAGTTGAAGCATGTATCATACCACCAAAAGGTTTGTATTCATACAATTGACAGAATTGGTACTTAACACTGTGGTTTCTTTCTGCGCCTCGCTGCACGGCCCCTTGTTTACCATACGTACAGTTTTGCACAATACAAATACCATTCTAGGTTGCGCTTTAACAAGTCCCGTCTTGTTATTCTCATTATTCCCATTCTCATTATTATTGTTATCATTATAATAAATATTGATATTGTCATTATTATCATTAAGACATTTTTTATTTTTTATTTTTTTGTAAAATGAATTTATTGATAAATATATGATTTTAAACAAATCAGACAATCATACACAATGGATTGAAATAACATCGTAGCATCTTAACATAGTTCAAATAAAACATGTTTCGTTTTCTTGAATAACAGTGTTTTCAAAAATACTTAGCTTTTTTGTTTTACAGTACTTTTCGATCTTTAATCGGTTGTGGATCAATCTTTTGAAAATACAAAGAATAGAGACTTCATGAAACATGAGTTTGTGATTTTCTGCTTGCATAAATGTTAAATAAACTGCGTATTTTGCATATATGATACGAAAATTAAAACTTTTAAATACTTTGTTTTTAAAGTTATAACCTTCAATTAAAACGAACTTGTCAAAAGAAAAATTAACATTGTAAAGTTTTCGAATTATGTCTCCAAATTTTAACCAAAACAATCTTGTGTGTTTGCATTTTACAAATAAATGGAGATTGTCTCGTGACTGATCATCATATAAACATAAGGGATTGTTACACAATTTCCATTTGAATAAATTATATTTATTTGGTAATGAGTTGTGTAATAACTTAAAATTGAATTCTGATATTTTGTTTTCTTTCATAGCTTGTAAATTAAATGACCATATGACTTTCCAGTCGATTTGTTCTGTACTATTTAACATTTCTTCCCATTTCTCTTTTATTGGGGGTCTAACAATTGAATGGATAGACAACGTAGAGTAGAAAAACTTTGACTTTCGTTTAGCGTTAACATTTAGTATGATGTAATATTCTTGAAACAAAGAAGCATGTTTTTTCTCAAATCTTTCTTCAATTTCTCTCAAAGACATAAATCTAGAGTTTTTGACGACATCATTAATTTTCAAAAGGCCTACATCAGACCATTTTTTAAAATAAATAATACATTTTTGTTATGATCTCTTATATTTGAGTTAAACCATATGTCTTTACTTCTAACATTTGTACATTGTAAATCAATTGGCGTCTTACTTTCTACTATCTCTTTAAAATCAAAACAAGTATATACCATATTCTTGTAATATTGGGGCATTTTTATATTCTTTAAACAAAACTTGATATCATCTTTTGTACATTTACTATTTAACACATATTGTAAATTGCCTACTTTTTTAAAGAAATCACCAATTTTTATTTTTCCACTTTGAGTTTTCGTGGGAGACGTAGTGTAATATCCACTTTAATACAAAACTTTGTAACAGAGCATTTAAAGCAACCATTTTTAATCCTCCATACTCATAACTCATACAAACCACTTTTCTTCTTTTTTTTTCTTTTTTTCCATTCCACAAAAATGTATAAAGTAAAGAATCAATGTGTTTCATTACATTTTCCGGCATGGAAATCATTTGAGCATTGTACATAATTTGAGAAACAAGGAATGATTTGATTATGGTTATTTTACCAGAAAAAGTTAAGCGCCTCGGTTTACATAGACGAACTAAATTTTCAATCTTTGATATTTTGGGTTTCCAATTAAGATTTATTAGGTTTTGTTAATTTTTCCCAAAATGAACCCCTAATATGTTAACATCAGAATAGGTCCTTGGAATGCCATAAATGCTTTCACCAATGGTGTCTCCATTAATGTTAACCATGGAACTCTTTGATTTATTCAGTTCTAAACCAGAAAATAAACCAAAATGTTTTATCTGCTTTATAGCTTTCTTTAAAGATTTTGTGTCTTTAACAAAAATTGTTGCGTCATCTGCAAATTGTAATATCTTTATTTCGACTGAATAAAAAAGGGTAATTCCTGTGATCTCTAGATCGTTTCTTATTTTAATAGCTAGTAACTTGGCAGCGAGTATGAATAGCAGGGCCGAGAGAGGAAACCCTTGGCGCACGCCTTTTGTTATGTTGATTTGTTCTGTTAACCAACCGTTTACATGGACACTGCTTTTAAAATTTGTGTACAGAGTATTGACCCATCTGCCAAAATCATTTTTAAATCCAAATTTCCGTAAACATTCAAAGAGAAATTCCCAACTTAGACAATCAAAGGCTTTTCTAAAATCTGTTAAAAATGCAAGTCCTTTGTCTGAGTGGTTTCGGACATAATCAAATATATCTTTAATTAATCTGATATTTTCAGCTAAACTTCTACCCTTGATGTACCCTACTTGATCATTGGAAATTAATGTGGGAATTACCTTCTGGAGCCTTTTAGTTAGGACTGATGCCGCAATCTTGTTATCATAATTAAGAAGTGAGATTGGTTTAAACATTTCTAAATTAGTTTGATCACCTTTTTTGTGTAGTAACTTAATTAAGGCTTGTCTTTGCGTGTTAGAAAGTTCACTATTTTCAAATCCTTCGTTTAGTGAGTTTACAAGCAAACATTTAACTTCTGTCCAAGAAAAATGATAAAACTCAATATTCAGGCCATCACTTCCAGGCGCTTTGTTTTTGGCAAACTCAGAAATAACTTGCTGGCATTCTTTTTCTGTTGATTGGCCTTCACATAATTCGGCCAATTCATCGGTCAATTCAGGATTGTGTAAATCATTAAAATATCCTTTTAAATCACGTTGTCTTTCTTTTTGACGATATAAGTTTGAATAAAATTGATGAACACATTTTATTATATTTTGTTGCTCACTAAAGTTTTTGCCTTTGTCGTTACGTAATTGCAAAATTGTACTTTTATCGAAATTTCTCTTTTCCAATGATATAAAATATTTAGAGTTTTTCTCTCCTTCTTCAAACCATTTGACTCTCGACCTGATTATTGAGCCTTTACATTTCTGTTTGTATATTTGTTCTAGTTCTTCGGAAGTCTTTTCATATTCATTTATAGTTTCCTGCATTTTCTCACTGTTAAGTGTCCACATTTCTTCATTGATCTTTTGTAATTTCTCTTCTAAAAACGTAGAATCCTTTTCTTTTGTTTTCTTACTTTTGGTATATTTTGATAGAGTATTCTCTGACTCTAATTTTACATAGTTCCCATGCGTACCGCCAAGACATGCAAGAGTTATTCTTTTCTTGTACTACCTCCTCTATAATTGTTCTAACTTCTTCACAATAATCACTTTTTGTTAACAAACTTGTATCAAATTTCCAGAATCCGGGTCCATGTTTATTGTCGTTAAGTCTGATTGTTATGGTAACTGCATTATGATCACCATTAACAACCGGCCTAATATCAGTTTTGATAATATAATTTTTCAAAGGTTTACTAATCAAAACAAAATCAATTCTTGATGCAACCTGTAGACTCTTGTTGCGCCACGTACATTGTTTTTTTTTTATTTATCGAAATGCACTCTTCTCCAAATATCAATTAACAAAAACCTCTTTAATATTAGTTTTAACAAACTTTGTATTTGCTTTTAACGTTGAAGGTATCTATTTTTGGATTCAACACACAGTTGAAATCTCCGCCTGTAATCAAATGTGTTTGTAGGTCTTGTTAATCGAACTTTTGATTCAATTTATTATAAACACTTTTAAAGAAAATCTCTCTTTTCTTATGGACATTGGGAGCATATATATTAACAATTATATGTTTTATTGAATGTATTAGACATTCTAAGATGAGGAATCTCCCCTTTTGATCGTTATATTCAGAAAAACATTTAATTTCACTCTGTCTTTTTATTAAAATTGCTACACCTCGTGCGTTGTTTGTGCCATGATTAAAGATGGCTGTACCTTTCCATTCATTTCGTATTATGTGCTCTATGTATTTAGACCAATGTGTTTCTTGTATGAGGACAATCTCAGCATTTTGATTTTCAAACCATCTAAAACACATTTGTCTTTTCAGTTTGTTACGTAACTCATTACAATTTTGGGTAATTACTAATACTGACGACATGTTAAATTTAAATTTATCTTCTTAATAACACTATACACATTTATCTTGTATTCGTACCATTCATGCACATATATATTTACTATTTCATTAATTTTATTTGCTCCATAACTATCTGCTTTCGGTGAACATAATTCTGATTGTTTTACCAAATCATCATTTGCTCGGACTTTTCGTGTTTTTCCTTTTCCGTTTCTTACTTGTTTGTTTGTCATGGTTAATTGAGAGTTCCGAGAATTTGGGTGTTGCTTCAGAAAGTTCATCTTCAGCCGGATCTTCAGTTTCATCATATTCTTTGTTTTCATCGGATTCAGAGGTGGCAGATTTTCTCAGGAATCGTGTGATTCGCGTTTGTGCATCACGAAGGTTTGGTTCGCTGCTACTCCGCGATCGAAACTCAGACAAAATCTGAATTAGCTCGGCACTTTCTTTTGCTTGCTGTTTGTGACCACCTGATTTCTTTTCGCGGGTCTCGCTTTTGTTCGCAGTCTTGGATCGGGTCTGTCGGGCAGATGACGTCATGTCTCTTGCTCGTTCATTCATAGTTGCAGGATGTGCTCGGCTTTCATTCACAGCTTTCGTTGTCTGGGTTACGGCTTTGTCACGTGTTGCATCAGCTGGCTGAATGCTTTCATAAGCCGGTGTTTTCGGCTTCGAAGAACGTTGTTGTTTATCGGTGACACTAGGGACTTTTAGATTTGCACGTTAACAGCTTTGACTGCAACGTGTCACGTCATTTTAAGGCACTGCGCATGCGTCACGTCGTCTCAGTCGGCGATCGAGAATGCGTCAACCTTGATTTTCCTAAATCTAGTACGGTACTAGTATATGCCGCGTGCGCATAAAATATACAGTTCCTCAGGTAGACAAAGGAACATCCCTTCCCTGCTATTATGTAAAAATGTGTAGAACAAGTGTCACATGCATATTCACCTGTTCTACACATTTTTACATAATAGCAGTGAAGGGATGTTCTACCACAGCAATAGGCCATTTTCGTAATGTAACCAAATTGAATGCATAGGTCTTTGAGAAGTGCCTCAATACAAACTATTTCATTCACATGATAAGAATAATAGTATTTCAATAGACAGAATCCTAACTGCACACATTAGTTGCTGCCACGTTGGACAAACATTATGGCTTGACCTACCTAGCAACACTTAATATATGCAGTTGCATTCTGACTATTGAAATACTACTATTCCTATCAGGTGAATGAAATAATTTGTATTGAGGCACTTCACAAAGACCTATGCATAACATTTGGTTACATTAAGAAAATGGCCTATTGTTGAGGGTAGAATGAGGAACTGTATATTCTGTCCTCTTTCTTTGTCTGTCATGTAATTCATAGTGTTACTTCCTGCATGCATGTATATCGTCGAGTGCAATCTAAAAGATTTCTAATTGTAGTCAACATGGGCAGTTGAGTACGTTGACACGCATGATCAGTCGGCGTACGTCGTGTTCTCGTCTACTCAATCTAAAAGTCCCTACTGACAGTAGGGCATACACTCTGCATATGGCCGACATTTTTGCAAAGCCTACATACCATCTCGTTGTTACATTTAGAGCGATGGTGCCCGGCTTGGAGACAATGTGAACATGTTACATTAGCCTCGGTGGTGGGCTGGCCGTGATGGAAGACTCGGGCTCTGAAACTATGGAAACGCATAAATCTCGCGAGGGGTTGGGTAGGTGGGTCTATATACAGTACACGGTCTCCGGTTAGGCATTGGGTTAATTTGCCATCAACGCGTAGTTTGGGGTATATGACATGGCCATTGATTTGGCAATTTTTGGCCTCCAATTCGTCTAAGATGATACTTTCGTGCACTGAAAGGGGAATGTCTTTTATCAAGACACGCAAAGCGTTCTCATTTTCGTGCGGGAGGTAGGTTTTTTTGTCATACACTCTCACTGTTTCTCTTATTTGTATCCCTTCTGTGATCAGTTTTATTCTGTTTTGGCGTTCCTCTATGTATAGTCGCCAAAGCCCACCTATTCTCTGTATTCCATGTTTGTCTTTAGTATTTACTGACTTGCTCACGGACTTGTACATCTCTTCTAATTCAACTCGGTTATCGCCGGGAATGTTATTATGCATCACAAATACTGGCTTACCTTGGCCTTGTGGCGCCTCGGGTGGCGCCGCCGCGGTGGCATAGCTAGATGCGTGCATGATGTTCAGTTGTAATAATGATGTATGAATCCAAAATGATAGAATCCTCTCTTTATGCACAAAAATATTAACAAATCTTTGGAACAAGTACAGTCGGTTTTGTGTTGCGAAATCCAGTATGACTCAAATTCAAATATAAGATCTTTGTAGGGATGAAAATTTGAAAAGTTAGTCGAAATTTGGGAGCTCGAAAATAGTCGCGTGCAACTGTTCTCGTGCGCCCCGTGCGTCCGCGCCCAGTTGTTGTTGATGTTTTCTGTTTGTTCATTTGGTTTAATAATGCCGTAGTTAACACCCCACACAAAGAAAACAGTTGATGTAGATCCCTGAGATCCTTAATCACTTGCCCCAGTGTACGATGCTTAGAAAAACCGCCACGTGTTGATTTTTATTGGAGGGGTCCCGCATTAGGTCCTTGCTTACCTTCTTAAACAAGGAGTTTTGCCCACATCTGTCCCTCTTGACTAAGCTGATTTTGTAATGGTTCCGTTAACTTTTGTTGTTATTAGGGTTTTTTCGTTTAACACGACGAGAACGTGGACCGCCACGTGTGACATCCTTTTAAGGTAATGTGTCGTCCTTTTAAGGCACTGACGGGCACGGCCTAGTGCCTTAACACAATGTCACACGCGGCAGTCCACGCTCTCGTCATGTAAAACGAAAAACCCCTAATATTGCAGAACTTGGACGAATAGCAATAGTAAAACTGATATGGCTACCCTGGGTAAATAATAAAATATTACAACAACAACAACAATACTACTATTACTACCAATAATATTAATAATGACAAGTGATATTGTTATTATTATTACTTTCATTATAATACTCATTAGTAGTATAATCATGATCTTTGCTGGTTTGATGTTATTGTTCTTATTATCATGTTTATTATTATCATCGTTATTGATAATACTGGTCTTACTTATCATTATCATCTTTCAATTAAGGTCTTCGCCCTGATACGCTTCCAGTGATCTCACCTAATTGCACCTGGGCTGTCGATGCTTCATCCTGCAGCATTCAGCGCTACCAATCCTTCAATCTTACCTGTACACTCCCTAACGTTTATCCTGTTCAAGATACTGAACTTATTTGGTATCAGGATGGAAAACGTGTATCATCTACTCCTGACGTTACGCAGAATGATGACGGGACCACTGATATCGTTCGACAGATTCAGGTGTCTGAAACAGGAAACTTCAGATGTAACGCCACATATCTTTCGGTTAACGGAAAAGAGAACACAGCCGTATCAGTTGAAGCATGTATCATACCACCAAAAGGTTTGTATTCATACAATTGACAGAATTGGTACTTAACACTGTGGTTTCTTTCTGCGCCTCGCTGCACGGCCCCTTGTTTACCATACGTACAGTTTTGCACAATACAAATACCATTCTAGGTTGCGCTTTAACAAGTCCCATCTTGTTATTCTCATTATTCTCATTCTCATCATTATTGTTTTCATTATAGTAAATATTGATATTGTCATTATTATCATTAAGACATAAATATGTCGAACAGGCCCCTTCAGAACTTACATGGTTGTTCGATCCACATTAAGTCTTCCTGATTTGAGCATATTTTTAGTTTTTCTTCAAATTGTCGCACTTCTTTAGATGCACCGAACACATCTGGAAAGAATTTGATGATTGGTCTAATCGCAGGGATATTAACGAGCATTGTTTTGCTTGTGATTCTTTTCATCCGTCGTCGGAACTCAAGAGGTAAGTTTGTTTTCCATTTGAAATATGACGAAACTTGTTTTCCTTCTCAAAAACAAATTAATAACTTGTTTTAATATTTGACTAGGAATATTGCAATCTAAAACAAAGTTAGTTAAATAAAAGGGAACATGGTTTTTGTTGGTAATATCTTACCCAATATTTGGTAAATTGTACCTTATATTTTGTTAGATTTCACCAAAGAAATATGCCTGCTCCAAGTCTTACCCATTAGGTCTCGTTGAGACCTTTGTGGCGCGCAGTTTGCATTCACTTACACATATAAAAACCACGGTTAACCGCGTCATAATATCTGAATGAACCTTTATCCGGTTAATTTAACCCAGCTCATTTTCGAGGGTGTATCGCCCTCAAACTACAATTTGTTTACATCTAGATCTCTGTCTATTCTTGTTTTTGTTTTCTATTTCGACATATTTTCCGTCTATCTCTGTTATATTTTTTAATACAGAGACGGGACAACATTATTTGCGGAAACTAAGTGCAAAATACAAAGTGTACCTAAATGTTTTTTTTTTATGTGAATCATACAGCTAAGCTGAATTAATCATGTTTATAGAGGCATTAATATGAAAAATGATACTAAGGTTTTCATCTGTTTTCAAGGTCAATGCTCCTCCATGCATGGTATCGAATTGGAGAAGAACCAACAATACATTAACCCACACATTGCCCGCCGTTTGTTCCGGACGTTATTTTTCATCAGAAAGGGATTTTGGACTTGACTTTCATTGGTATTCAGATTGATTGGTTTTCTGATATTTATGGTTATCGTTAGGTCAAGGGTATGATTTGAAATTGACCTCACAGAAATTCTCTCCTGGACATTCAAAGGCCCATTCAGCTCTTCACCCCCCCCCCCAACGAAACAAATGTTTGAAACCACCACTTATTAGTCTATTTAAAGGATCGCATTTTCCTCGCATTTCGTAATTTGCATTTCGCACTTCGCATTTCACATTTCGCATTTCTCATTTCTCATTTCTCATAGCAGCAGATGGAGATGCTCTAAATTCTCGGAGCAGGAACGATGATCCCCAACAGGTTGCAGGTATGTAGAAGTGTTATGGTGTATTGCATGCCGTCGAGCACTATCATCCTTTGGCAAGACGTTAATCTATATTTGCCACAATCGACCCTGGTAGGAATTATTCCTTGAATGCAACGAGCTCTGCGATTCGGGTAGCTTAAAGCCGGGACAATAATATCAAATTTTTGTTGGAAGCCCAAAATTTAGGTCGTAAAGCCCGTACGTCGTATAATCGGCACAAGGACGTAGTTCAGACTTCGTTTAGATTAAATTCATTGTTAAGTTTATCTTTGAAGTCCATTATATTTCAAGTCGACAGTCAAATAGGCCGTAATATCAACATCATATTTAGTTTCCAATGATATTTTCTTGCATAGTTAGGGTATTGAACCTCCAGTTCATGCTTAGTGGTAAATAGTATTACCTGGTCATTCTCCTCGCAATTTCTATAACCATCATAAGAATATAGAATGTCGCCATTTTAACGTTTTTTAGTATTCACTATTGAGAAAAGGCATCAGTCTAGGGGTTTTAATCAAAGGAACTAGATAATTGTTCTGTCATGCATACAATATGACTAAGAATTCTAACATGCTCATAAAACGCCTTTTTATTCATCAACTATTTCTTCAGAACTCCTTGACAGATCACCAGAAACCGGCGCTAATAATGAAAACGGTAAGACAATTTAAAGGTTTAAACACAATGTTTGTCAAGAAAGGAAAAGAAAACAGCAAACACTTTTTTGTACCTATTGTTATCCTTTATCTCTAACAGTTCTTACGGATGTCCAAAGACGAGCAATATATTGATGGCACATATGTTTATTCAAACCACTACAAAACAGAACGCCTTTCCTTGCTTAGGAAAATCAATCTGTCGAAAAACTAGAAAAATACACGTCATGATAGTTCGAAAAATTACATTATTTTTTTGATTCGGAATGTTAAGTTTTCAATCCTTTCATTTGTTTCCTTTCACCTGACTTTCCTGAAAGATTATACATTTGTGTACTAGTAACAAAAGCCCCTACGGTTATGCACCCCACGGAAAAAAAACCTCGAAAACACCACTTATTAGCCTATTCAAAGGATCGCATTTAAATTTCTCCCACCAGGAGATGGAGATCCTCCGACTCCTCAGAACAGCAACGATGATTCCCATCACGATGAAGGTATGTAGAAGTGTCGCTTTCTATTGCATAAGCCTCCAGACTTTGAACAACAACAAACACGAGCGCCATAATAATATAGCATGTCGCCCTTTTAACGTTTTTTTAGTATTCACTATTGACAAAAGGCATCAGTCTAGGGGTTTTAATCAAAGGAACTAGATGATTGTTCTGTCATGTATTTAATATTTAAAAAAAATTCTTACATGCTCATAAAACGCCTTTTTATTCATCAACTATTTCTTCAGAACTCCTTGACAGATCACCAGAAACCGGCGCTAATAATCAAAACGGTAAGACCATTTAAAGGTTTAAACACAATGTTTGTCAAGAAAGGAAAAGAAAACAGCAAACACTTTTTTTGTACCTATTGTTATCCTTTATATCTAACATTTCTTACGGATGTCCAAAGACGAGAAATATGTTGATTGAACATATGTTTATCTAAACCACTACAAAACAAAACGCCTTTCCTGGCTTAGGAAAATCAATCTGCCGAATAACTAGAAAAATACACGTCATGATATTTCGACAAATTACATAATATTTTTGATTCGGAATGTTAAGTTTTCAATCTTTTCATTTATTTCCTTTCACCTGACTTTCCTGGGAGATTATACTTTTGTGAACTACTAACAAAAGCCCATATGGTTCTACACCCCCACCAAAACAAAAGCTCGAAAACACCACTTATTAGCATATTTAAAGGATCGCATTTAAATTTCTCCCACCAGGAGATGGAGATCCTCCGACTCCTCAGAACAGCAACGATGATTCCCATCACGATGAAGGTATGTAGAAGTGTCGCTTTCTATTGCATAAGCCTCCAGACTTTGAACAACAACAAACACGAGCGCCATAATAATATAGAATGTCGCCCTTTTAACGTTTTTTTAGTATTCACTATTGACAAAAGGCATCAGTCTAGGGGTTTTAATCAAAGGAACTAGATGATTGTTCTGTCATGTATTTAATATTTTTAAAAAATTCTTACATGCTCATAAAACGCCTTTTTATTCATCAACTATTTCTTCAGAACTCCTTGACAGATCACCAGAAACCGGCGCTAATAATCAAAACGGTAAGACCATTTAAAGGTTTAAACACAATGTTTGTCAAGAAAGGAAAAGAAAACAGCAAACACTTTTTTTGTACCTATTGTTATCCTTTATATCTAACATTTCTTACGGATGTCCAAAGACGAGAAATATTTTGATTGAACATATGTTTATCTAAACCACTACAAAACAAAACGCCTTTCCTGGCTTAGGAAAATCAATCTGCCGAATAACTAGAAAAATACACGTCATGATATTTCGACAAATTACATAATATTTTTGATTCGGAATGTTAAGTTTTCAATCTTTTCATTTATTTCCTTTCACCTGACTTTCCTGGGAGATTATACTTTTGTGAACTACTAACAAAAGCCCATATGGTTCTACACCCCCACCAAAACAAAAGCTCGAAAACACCACTTATTAGCATATTTAAAGGATCGCATTTAAATTTCTCCCACCAGGAGATGGAGATCCTCCGACTCCTCAGAACAGCAACGATGATTCCCATCACGATGAAGGTATGTAGAAGTGTCGCTTTCTATTGCATAAGCCTCCGGACTTTGAACTACAACAAACACGAGCGCCATGATTGGCTTAAGAAAATCAATCTGCCGAACGACCAAAAATATGCACGTAATGATTATTTGACAAGCTAAATTCTTACCCAGAATACTTTGAGTGTATTGTGGTCTTTTTTCCCTTTTGTTTCTTTTTTGCTCGACGCCATGACAAATATTTGATTTGCCTTACGCCTCCAAATATTCAAATCTGATGAAGGAATTCTGATCAAAGTTTAAATGAATCTTCTTTCAAAAGCAGAGATCGATGCAAGAAAATTATTACGTCGGGTACAGGTCAAGATATTCAAAATTGTCCAGGAAATATATGGTTTAATTATCAGAGTTACCTCATTCTTCGTTTGTAAATAATAGCAACATAATCTTCAAACCTACTGAACGACCAACAGAAAACCGTTAAAACATGTAGAAGGTAATAACAGTTTTATAAAAGGGACATAACACTTTCTCATTGTCTTCGTATCTTGTTTCATCTTAAACTGGTATTAGGGCGGTCGAAATACGAGCACTTCGTTCGTTAGTACTTGTATCATTCTGAAGGCTACATGTTAAAAAAGCGTTCATCCACGATTATGAGAATTATTCATCAGAAAAAGAAAATAAATACGAAAGTCAATGACAATTTTCATAAGCTTCGAAATTGGTCTCTACTTCAAAGTTTATGAAATAAAAGTGTCACATTAAACCCATTGTTTACCTACCATATTCCTGTGTAGGCGTCATGATTACAGTGAATATTTGTGTCTATTATACACATGTATTTCGTTAGGGCGGCAACAAGAAATAGTCACTGAACCTGGAGCTTCAGCGGCATCCAGCACAAGCAGGTAAGCTGATATAGGTACACAACCGTTGGCTGACTGCGTTCCTTCGGATCTCAGTGTTTTTTATTTTATTTATTTATTGTCCACATATGGGAAGGATCACCCTTTTCAGCTAAAGCTGGTCTTCAAAGGGGTCCATCTACAAGATAAAAATGCAAATTGTTGATAGAATACATTTGAATTGTGATTACAATGATAAACAAGCAAACAAAAACAAACAAACGAAATTATTATATATACATTAAGAACAACAGAAATGTGCAGGATAGGGGGAAGAAAAAAACAAGGAATAGTGAGGCGAGAGAGAAAACCAAGTATAAAGTTGTTGCGTATAAAACAAAACAAATCATCTGATGGGGTTACTCTGAAGAAAACGTTTAAACGCTTGGATTGAGACTATTGATTGAGCGATGGTAATAATTGAATTTCACACCTTTCGGGTGAAATACACCCCCTCCTATCAGTTAGAAGAGAGATGTTGGGTCGAATACCCGACACTTTTTGAAAACCTAAACTAATTCTACGAAAAATCGGGTCTCGACCTAACTATTTATAATACTAAATAGATACACACAAGAGTTCGTATTCATTGCATGGGCCTGTTTTCACAGAAGTAAAAGTATTAGATTAGCATCATCTCAAGGATTTTTTTAAAAATAGCGATTATTTGTAGCAAATTTACCCGACCTTCCCTGAATATAGGGGTATGTTTCGCAAATGTTCGTGTATCCCGATACCCCCATCCGACATGGAGATCCGATGAAACGAAGCAGGCTCAACGTTTAGCCTTTAAAAGCTAATGAAATGAATATAGACCTAGATTATACATTACATTTAGATATCTTATATCTGAGTAGCTAGTGCAGTCATGATAGTACAACAGAGAAGCCATTTTTAACGTGTATACTTTTTGTCATATTTCCTTTTACCTAACGCGAATATGAACAACTAATTTAATTACCTTTCATTATCTAAGTTTAATTTGTTCAAGTAAATATGATTACTATTAAGATTTTATGTGAAAAAATTGCTTTTTCGAAAGAAACGAATGTGACACAATAATTATTAATTATGAAGCCGATTTTTTGGTTGAAAAGAAAAGTAAAATGTTGATGATTTATCAAAGTGCAGACTTTGTGTTTGGGATAAAAAAGGATACACTGCTATGGAAAAAGAAAAACAATAGAAATCATACGCCAATATTACAACTCTGCCTTTCGAAGAATATAGTTTTAAATAATCAGTGGTCGTAATAATGTTATTATTAAAGTTATAATCAAGATATATTCATAAATATTGTTAGGTCAATCAGGAGAGAAGTAACGAATGAGCAGATCAACAAGTTGTCCAAACTTCTACCTGGCGGAAAATACAGCGAGCTGTGCGGAATATTAGGATTCGATTTCAACTACATAGACAAAATAAAGAAGAACCAACTCAACGACGTCACGGCTGCTTTCGAAGTACTATTGCAAGAATGGAAACTCAAGGGTAGAACCATGGATGAACTCGATGCAGCTTTAATAGAAGCAGGCCTCGGAGGACTTGTACCTCTATACAAGAACTAGTCATGGCAACAAGTGTGTACGACACTAGCTCCTGCGACAAAAGTTCCTCATCAATTTTCTACACTATCCAAATTCTGAACTTCAACCCTCGACCAAACACTATACCTAACAACTTACATCCCAGCTGAGGAGTTTATGCAGTAGCCCACCAGAACCAGTACCCGAACCAGAACCGTAACCCTTAACCTTTCCTAAAACCCCAATAGTGACCTTAAAGTGCGTCATTTCATGACATTCACGTAACTCGTGTAAATTTTGTAACGTATACGAGTATTCATCTTTGAAGTGTGTTTGGCTGGTATCTCGATTATATCACTAACCTAACATGTCATTCAAGCAATATAACACAATTTACTTATTCATCAATGTATTTATTTATCCAATTTCACTCGACATGGGAATTTGGTTTGCTCAAATTGTAAAATGTAAGCAAAGATATCTTTCAGAACAAAATATCTGTTTTGTCTATGATCTTTTTTCCAAAAAAAATTGTCTTAAAATATTCTTCATATACATATGATTATATTCACGAACATTTTTATTTCATTTTCATGTATAACTGTTTAACGACAAGGCACTAATATCCTTTAGGAAGATATTAACCTGCTCTTGCTACTCTCCACCCTGGTGATAAATGGGTACCCGTTAGGATGCGACCGTCATTGTTGGTCAAACAGTTTTGAGCATCAAGTTACGACTGTTACGCCTGGCTGGAAAACTCCCCACGGAGTGGAGATTGTGCACACCATGTTTGCGGGCAAGCATTGAATCCAAACGACCGGGGTTAATAGTATAGGCTATCTGTGAAGCTTTTAGAGACATCGTAAATCACAACAATCGTGAATTGTAGCGCTCTTGATATTTACACTGAATGACGAAATTGCGAAATTGAACCGAGAATATTGCATTATGTTTTTGTTTTAATTCTATATACACTACAGATTTAGCATGATTATTGATAATACTAGGGACTATTTCGTAAACATGATTTGTAATTATGTTGTGACAATTTCGTAATGAATGTAAATATTGCATACGGAATACTTGTATGCAGATTGGCAATAAATTAATTTCTCTTCAAAATTCATGTTTGTGTTTATTGACTACATTTCATTACAGGATGGAAGTAAAGGAATGTAAAGCGAGGAAAGAAATACTAGAGGGTTGTGAAGAAACATAGTGAGAGAGAGAGAGAAAAAAAAAGAAAGAGAGGGGAGAGAGAGGGGGAGGGGGGGGGGGAAGAAACAGAGAGATGTAAAAGATATTCATCCGAGAGACATGCTCATATATAAGCATTGCTACATATGCACACTTAGCAACTACTTTTTGGTTGTGTGTTTTTCGTAACTCAAGAACGTAATGTGGATTTTGTTGAATTAGGGTCTTTGTTCAATGCTTTTAGACGTAAACATGAATATGTCACATCCTCAAGAAACATAAATCGGGGAAAATCAGTTGTTCACACACTTAACAAATGACAACACTTGGTAAGGGCATAAATAGTTAAGTTAACTGTATATATTTAATATGTGATTGTACATGAAGCCAACGAACAGTTCGTAACGCTAACGAACATGGTTAAGGAACTTAAAGTGAATCAAAGTTGGTCATTATTCCCATAAAAAAATATAATTATCTAAAACCCTTCTACAATTAACCATCTCCATTATCTTTGTCATGTTCGTGGAATTTTGTCACCATGGACACGGGAGTCTATACTGGTGGGTTTTAATCAAGGGGTATTCTAGCAGACAATAAATGTTGCGCCATATGCAACATTGCCTGTTTATTTGTTTTAAAAGCATACTGGGAAATTTCCTTTTTTGCTAATACTTGTTTTCACAAACAGGTGTCAATGCTGGTCAACACTAATGCCTAGGTCACATTTTCTCTACGGCTAGGATACGGCGGCCGTACGCCCCCGAAATCGAGAGATACTTGCGGCGGCCCCCAAGGTCACACTAGGGCGTATCCCTATCTTTACAGGCCGTATGGGTCGCCGTGGGATTATAACGCGGAGTTATAACTTCTTTCATTTCTAGGTTCGCCGTACCGATTAAACACGCCGTAGCTATGCCGTAGAGCGGTTCCATGGCGACCGTACGTCGGGCGTACGGTAGCCTTGCGTTTTATAAACTCCAGGGGTGAAGCGGTAGCATCAGTCTGGCCGCACGGTCACCAAATGGTGCCCCTTTGGTCGCCTTGAGGGCACATTGCGGCTAGTTTGCGTATGCCTAAGTATTTGTCAAAAAGCTACGGCCGCCGCAGGGACGCCCTAAGGCGACCGTGCGTCAACACTTCAAAGGCCGTAAGGCAGTCGCAGATTTTCTGTCTAACATATAAGACCTTATGTGACTGCTGTCGTATGTGACCAGGGGAATGCTGCGGCGGCCTATAATTGCTATTGGCCGTAGATATTTTAGACCGCACGGCCGCCGCGGCAAATGTTACCTAGGTATTACTAACCACAACTACAGGAGTGTATTCAAATCGTATATGAACTTTTAAACGCGTTAAAAATTGTTTGTCAACTTGGCCTTTGAACGAGACACGCTAACGCGCCGTGTAAGACTGTTTGTTCGCATATTACAATGAATACAAACAAATGTATTCTAAGAATTTAGATAACTTTATCAATTTAGCTTTGATGTTATTTTTGGTACCCAGTACACGCTGACATTAAACTAAGGTGTATACGTAAATTGCAAATTGTATTACACCTTAAACCTATGCATTTCGTTAAATTTCCCTTCTCCGTGAAAGCATACACTTCGAATTCAAGAAAACATTCAATGTTCTACAGTTCCATAATTGGCCAGATTCTTGCCTCTCCTACTAACCACATTCGAATGTTACGCTTAAATTAATATTATTCGGTTCTTGTGCAGTGTATTATCACTTTAGGATAGCGTATGCATGTGCTTCCAAAGGATCTTTGATATTACCATGAAGAGATAGATGTCAATGGCAGACCTTTACTTGACTATGAAGCCAATAGTGCTCTAATGTTCTGGCTCGGTCACTACTAAATGTTGCAAAATACATAAATTAACCAGATCGTCGCTTGAATGGAGTCTACATCATCATATTTCAAGAGGCAACGTCTCGCTATCTTTTTTGTTTTTTGAGGTGGGGGTGGGGTATGGAGGAGCTTCATCCGAATTGTTTGGTGGTGTTTCTGATTATAAAAAAACATACTGTCCCAGTTCCTTAAAAATCTAGCTCATTTCGTCACTGCTATTGTCTTATTGTCTTTAAACAATGTCAAAGTCTATTGAAATAGTCAACATAACAGAATAAATATTGTAAATGATGGTATACGAATTGCCAAGGCAAACAATACATTATGATTAATTCTATTGACGTATTATGAAGCGAGCTTATCATGTGAATTTTCTTGTCGTAAGGAGCATACAACTTTGTGATGATCGTTATGCTTGTATCTGCATGAACATAAACACCCGCAAGGACAATGTCATCATATGTACAAGTTCGCCAACTTCCTAAAAACGCGCATATATTTCAAGTTAACGCGCTTTTAAATGAAAGGTCGGTGAACTTGTACTTATGACAGTCACGGGAACGATCCCCTGGACTTTAAAAGATTAATGCAGGTAATTGTGTATTGTTTTAATTAATCGAGCTTATCTTTGCCATGGAAATATCTCCAGGGTGTTGTTGACATAATTCGCGCGTGTCGATATGTTTTCTTAGCACTCCATTCTATTAAAGAGAACGGTCCATAATCACTTGAGATTTATATTTGAACACATTACTCTGAGATCGCGGAAGAAAGAATTAAAAGGCTATGGCAGATTATCAAGGTAAGTAGAATGAAACAATCGGGAAAAGGGATGTAATGATACGTTGACGACGAACATCGGGTTTAAGCCAGGGTTCTGAAAGAGGTTTTGGGCTGAATTAGTTTACAGCCAAACCCCTGTCACTCGTAGTGTGCATGAGAGTGTATGAACTGATAGACTATGTATATTGTACGGTATACGCAGGCTCTATATTGTAGCTACTCATGTCACTTACACAGAGATTGAAAGAGTTAGGCGTAGCTTATTCATGAACGCTAATTTGTTTACCGTGAAGGTTGAGTTCTGAGTAAAGGTGAAACAAAATGTATGAGCGTTATCATTGTTTCGATGCAAGTGTGGAAGAACATCAGATTAAAAATGTTACCTAAAAAACAGGGCTCTTCAAATATAAGTTAATATTCTAAATATGGCATGTAACTGCATGCAAATCGGGAATGATTTTTATGCCACATGTTCGTGTAGTCACATATAACTCTGTACAGTGCATGTAACTTTACCAAGACTGGGTCAAATTTCGTATCATTTTGATGATTCCAGAACCTTGCAGTACACACCAACTATATGCTAGATGATGATTCTTTTTCGTTCTGATCGATTCCACACTGTTCCTTTCACAGTGCAATTGCGTGACCAGAAATCAACTTTATCTTTAAGTCTCAAATATATTCTGTTCCTACAGACCAGGTTAATAGTAATAACAACAATAATATTCGGTTTTTGTATGGCGCATATCGCATTTAAAGGGATAGTTGACTTCTCTTTTCAGACCGCAAATGCCATCAAAATGCACGGTTATTGCTCTTATTCTTATCTATGACATTTCTAGTGCCCTTTTAGAACCTAAAATTGCTATAAGGGTAATTTTAGACCCCCAAATTGTGTGAAATTAAGCCAATAGGATCATACCATTTCAGCACCACTTTCAAAAAAACATGATGACCGTTAATTAATTATGTAATTAAAAATAACAGTACAAGCAGCACGAAAATGACAACATCGGCATTGGCTGAAATACGACGTAAAATGCGTTATTTCGTTTCTTTATTTCAACGGTTTTTTCATATTTTTCGAAATATCTAGTATTTGCAGTGGTACACAAGTAATAGAAATCGTTATATTTTAGCCGTCTCTGAACCCATTTTGATCAAACAAAGGTGATTTTGTCATTTCATTAGTATGTTCTCTCAAATTTGACACTCAGTTTTTCGTTATCTCACAACAGAATTATTTTGTGTAGCGCCCTCTGCAACAGAATTGAACTATCTCTTTAAACTTCTACATGCGCTTCCAAATTTGGAAATGATTACCCTGGCTTTTGCATGGCTGTAATTTCGGTGCTCTAGCATTTTGTAATGAGCAAAAACTTTTTTTTTGGGGGGGGGGGGCAGACAAAAAATCGCATCACCTACTCTTACCTGCAGGCCCCGCTGAACTTTTTTGAAAGTGGGGTCTAGGGGCAAAGCTCCGGTTGGGGGGGGGGGGGTCAAGGGGTATGGGCATCAGTGGTGGATCCAGGAATTTCTTACGGGGGGGGGGGCACATAATGGAATTGGGTGAAATATGTAAAACGATCAAGCGACAGAGCGAGATTTTATCGATTTTATCGAAGCGACCAAGCGGGGGTTGATTTAGGAGGGGGTTCTGACCCTCTCCCGGAGTAGGACGCATTTACATTTTTAGAACAACATTAGACGCATTTTCAGGCACTTCCTGGAGTAATATGATGTAAAAATGCTTTCTCCTAACCCCTCCAAGAGTAGGGATCTTTTGCAATTTGAGAACCACATTTGGCGCATTAATGTCCACCCGCACTTTTTGGAGAAAAATAAAGAGGCCTTCTGATTGGATAGAAGTAAGAGAAAAGTGATCTGTCAAGTCGTGGGACGTTGTATATGCTTCGTTGCTGCATAATGCACACAGACGGTGGTCCTGTACTTCACCAGTAGTACTTGCAAATATTATCTCGAGTGTATAAACTGTGTTGTTATCATGGGCGTCGCTAGACCTTTTTCAGTGGGGGAGGGGGGGGGGTGTATAGGCCACCGATTACCGACAAATATTGCAATGGAAATGTCCTCAGAAAATGCTCATGTATTCATTAACTTTTTCTTTCGTAACAACAGACGCATGGGAACACCTGGAAGATTCGCCAGAAGACGGCTCTAAAAATGAAAATGGTAAGATAATTTAGAGGTTTAAAACAAATATCAGTCAAGAAAGGGAGAAAAAAAAAGAAGCTTTGGACCTATTGCTATTCTTTATATCTTACTGTTCTTACGGATGTCCAAAGACCAGCAATACATTTTGTGCACATTTTGTTTATTTAAACTACTACAAAAAAAGAGCCTCTTTCTTAGCTTAAGAAGATCGAGCTGTCGAACAACAAGAACAATTCACGGCACGATATTTTGACAAATTTAATGATATGAAATGAAACGTTAACTTTCAATACTTAGTTTTTAATCCATTCATTTATTTTCCTTTCACCAAACTATCCTGATAGATTATACATATTTGAAATATTAACAACACCCCATTTAGTTCTGCACCCCCAGCTAAACAGTTGCTTGAAAACAACACTTTTTAAAGGAGCGCATTTAAATTTCTCCCAGCAGGAGATGGTGATCATATTTTCTGATCAGTTATCCTTGAAATTTCCATAAGCATTATACGAATCTTAAATGTCACCCTTTCATTGAATACTCAGTATTTACTATCGAAAACAGGCGTCAGTCTACGGTTTTAAATCGTCATGCACACATTATGCCAAGATATTCTAACATGCTCAGAAAATGCTCATGTATATATTAGTCAAGAAATGGAAAATAAAAAGCTTGGTACGTACTGTTTGATACCCTTTATCTCTTACGGTACTAACGGATGTCCAAAGACAAGCAATACATTTGTTTGATCATATGTTTTTTTCAAACCACTACAAAGGCGAACGCCTTTTTCGTCTTAAAAAAATCGAACTGCCGAAGGACAAGAAAAATGCACGGAATGAGTTTTAAATCGAAGGAACTAGATGATTATTTTGTCATGCACACACTATGCTAAGATATTCTAACATGCTCAGAAAATGCTCATGAATTCATCAACTATTTCTTTCGTAACAACAGACGCATGGGAGCTCCTGGACATATCATCAGAAAATGGCTCCAAAAAGGAAAATGGTAAGACCATTTTAAAGATTTAAAACAAATGAGAAAACAAAACGAGAAAAAAAGTTGTGTACCTATTGTTATCCTTTAATTATCTCTTACTGTTCTTAAATTCCAACCACTACAAAGAAGAGCGTCATTTTTGGCTCAAAGGAGGTGTAGAATGGCAAATTCTGGTTAACACCATACTCGACTTCTTTAGGACAACTGCACGTAAACAAATGGAGTTGATTAACGGTCAGCGCGCGCTAGCGTTCGCGAAACAGACCGAAGTTCTCCTCACGCTTTGGTTTCGCGTATGATGCACGCAAGTGAAATACTGCAGTCGCGTCGTCAGAAGCCCGGCCCCTCCACTCAGTGTTATTTAGGGTACGCATATGCTCGTACCCTCTTGTTTTTAAAGCACCCCCTATCTGAGGACTGCCAACATTTCCGAACGCCCCTTTTGCGGGCTTTTCGCGGGCTTTTCCTGCCTTGGAGTCCCCCCTAAATCAGGAAAAATGCTCAATGTACCCCCCTAAATTCGGAATAATTTCTCAAGAGTCCAAAGAGATGAGAAAAAAAGAAAGAAAAACACCCCCTTTTTAAAGAAATCTCCGGGTGAAAAGTCAAATATACCCCTTTCTTTTTAATTCTCGGGCCGGACTTTGTCGCACGTAAAGTACCCCTTTACCGGACAGTTTGGCAACACGCATGCGGTCATTCCGACCTCTGAGTGGGGGCCGGGGTCCGAAGTAATAGGAAGTTTCCGCTAGCTCAACGCGGACGGAGAATATGCGGTTAGTGTGCAAAATCGAGAAGCTACTAGAGTAACAGCGGGGTGACCAGTGAGGTATGTATTAAATTTGATATCCCTCATGTATAGTTGCTTGCATTGCGATTGTACAGAGCACGAAAAAGGTATAGACAAGTTGAATACGCATAGCAAAGTAGGTTACGCGAAATGTCAAAGTCAATGTCAATGTCAAATAAGCGCGCATCGACTGTATTACATGTATGCATGTTGCGCTTTGTAAAATCTAGCTGAAGCTAAACTGTCTGCAGAATCAGTTCTTATTATTATGTAAAATTCACTTTAAATAGACCTTATTGCCGATGTGGGATATAAAACAAATATTAACCTCCTTTACTCGGGCAATGGATACAAACTATCATCGCCTCGGCGATGATAGTTTGCACCATTACCCTCGTAGTCGATTAATATTTGCTTAGTATTACATTACGAAAATGGCCTATTTCCTGCCACGCAATACAGGACAGACGGGACTACAAGACTAGCACAACTTCAAGTTGTCTCGACCAAGCCACAAAACGGCTTGTTATCATATTTCAACAATTTATCATCAAATTTAAAACAATTCATGTTATATCCAAATTTATGTTGTTATAGTTGAGAAACTATAATCGAAAAGAAAACAAATCACCGAAGAGCCATTCGCGTTGAAATTCGTCATCCTTCGTTATAAATCGACAACATTCCCATACCATCTTTGGTACAAGCTCGCTGATTGGCTGTTTATTCACTTGGGGTGTCATTTAGAATTCCTATAGATTTGGCCAAAAACCGTTCTGGATTTCAGCACCTCAGCGGTCACCCCGCTGTTACTATATTAGCTTCTCGATTTTGCTAACGAACCGCAGATTCTCCATCCGAGCTTGCGAAAACTCCCTAATGTTTGTCAAACCTGGCAACAACTAATGTATGCAGTTTGGATTCTGTCAATTGAAACACTATTATTCTTATTGAGGCACTTCACAAACACGTGCATTAAATTACGAAAATTGCCTATTGGCATTGCATTGCAATACCTTCATACTATACGTGCGCGTTCATTGAAAAGCGAAACCGCTTATTGTAACGAGGGCGGTCTGTGTACGACGATCGTGACACTGAGTACTCTGGCGTCGTAGAAGGTCTGTCCGTCGCTGAGCGAAAACTCGTTGATAACCCGATTGGCCCTTAGTCGGGCCACGGGAAAAACAAATAGTCTCGTGATGCTACACCCCTTTAAGAAAATCAGGCTGTCGAACAACAAATAAAAATGCACGTCATGATAATTTAAATTACTGTGGTCTTTGTTTTGGTCTTTTAACTCTTAACCAATGCAAATATTATTTTTGTCCTTACGCTTCACAATATTCAAATCTGTTAAAGGAATTTAGATCAAAGTCAACCAAACTCTTCTTTGTGAAGCAGAGATGCAAGAAGACTTTTATGAAGTATTTCGTATACGGCTGATTGCACTATGAACATGACTGACAAAGAAAGCGGACAAAATATACAGTTCCTCAGGTAGACAAAGGAACATCCCTTCACTGCTATTATGTAAAAAGGTGAATATGCGTGTGACACCTGTTTTACACATTTTTACATAATAGCAGTGAAAGGATGTTCCTTTGTCTACCTGAGAAACTGTATATTTTGTCCGCTTTCTTTGTCAGTCTTGTTCATAGTGTTGTCAACGAAACGGAGTTAAGTCTTTTGTCAACTCTGTTTGTTGCTACGGCAGGCAGCCATGTGAAAACGAATTTGTTTCATAAAATTATGGAAATGCAAGCACTACTTTAAACAAACAAAACTATGTCATCCCTTGCTAATTTTTCTTGATTGAGGTGTCATATGAAAGGGCTCTAAAAATGTGATTGTTAATTCACACATTCACACTAAATTTTAACCCTGCCACATGTCTATTTCATCATCAATAATTAAGAAAATTTCTGAAATCTTGTGAACAGAGCATATCCACAGTCCAGCGACGTATCCCCTCAACCACGATATATCCACATGCCCAACGAATGGCGAATAGTAACCCAGAAGAGATACAATTGCTGGAAGATTAAGATCACAACAAACTATCTTTAAACATATTTTATCATTATAGTGCAAGAAAGAAGGATGTCCTTTGAAAACATTTGATTGTGAAGTTTTGGTGGTAAGGGAAGTATGTTATGAATATGGTATTTAAAATTCAGTTTATTGTTAATATAGGATTTCCCGGCCAAATTCGCATGTTTGTTATTCGAATTCATTTACTTTGCATTTAAGTTAGCGCAGATCGGCTTTGCCATGCCAATTATCATTCAATTTTCCAGTTTTTGTATTTAATTTAGGATTTTGGTCGAAGGGTTTCATAGATCTGGCATTCAATTTAGAAACTGTTCAACTAGCATTCAAATTAATATTCACTTGTCGAAGCGTAATATTTATCATTCAAATTAGCACCTGTCATTCATATTCGTAATATTTGTATTCAAGTTAGGAATGTTAGGGGGAAGAATCGCAACAAACTTTTACAGTTTTTAAATATGGCAGTTAAAATGCATGATTTGCCATTGGGGTCTAAGCTGTTATTCCATTTATTGATTTTCAGGACAATGCAGATGGGTGTAGTCAGACATAAAGTAAAGAAGGGGCGAAATCAAGGGATATGGCATTTCTGCACGGACATGTTCATATACCCGGGAAAGGTGGGGGTACCCTCAATCGCCCTTTTTACTACAGACTCGAAATTTTACAAAAGTAATTCACATCGTCTCTTATACCCAGCACACCCCTCTGTTTTTCTTAAAGAGTTTCATAGTTTATTTGCCCGCCAGCAGATCGATGGCTAAAAACATAGCTAAATAATAAATCATGTACTAATTATTGACTCTAGTCCCTACCCCAGTCACAATATTGTACCCTTCTTCCATAATGAAATTATGATGAAATTATGATCAATTTTTGATGAAACATAAGACAAACAACTTCCTTTCATGAACATTTACAAATATACTGAGACCATCAGGTCCGTAGATGCAAGTCGTTTTTTTCTTCTTAACAATCAAACTTAAATGCTGATGAATATCAGATAAATCCAATAAGTATAAGTGTATAAATGCAAGAAAATGTAATATGATGAAATACACATGAAAAAACAATCTTGAAAGAAAAAGAATGAGCTATAAAAAGTGTGTAATAAACGAGAAATGTATAATGACCATCAATTTAAGTGCACAAAGTGCTAATTTGAATGCCACAAATGAAATAGAATGCTAGAAGTAAACCGTCGCGTTGTGAGAAAATCGTGTTGCGCCAAATCGAATGACCAAATAGCGAAAGAAGCACAATGTTCGTTAATTTGAATGAAACATACGTAGATTCTAACGGAAATTCCATAGATTTGAAAACTAGAAAAAGGAATATAAACCCGAGATATACCTGACTGCACTAAAATCGTCGAATTTGAACGCAAGACAAATTAATTTGAATGACAAACTCGCGAATTTGGCCGGGAAATCCTATAGTAAACCTGAGTAATCTCGTAGAGCATAGTCCCGTCTCAAAGAGATGTAAGTCAAGTCAAATATAATAACACCTAGCAAGTCTGTTAAGGTATTGTATTGTATTTATTCAGACATTCAGTACAAACAAAACATGTCTAGGGATGCAGTAAAAAGGTTTGAAAAACCCGTACGGGGCTACTTCCCCGCTACAAATGATAAAAGTTATACAATATAACAAAATACATGATCTTAAAAAGAGATTACAAAATACATAGGTACAATAGTAAAGGAGGTTAATATGAATAAAAACACATAATCCAATTAATAGTAGGTAAACTTAAAACTATGGTGACAGAAAATTATTAAAAACAATATCATCATAGATTTTAGTATTAAATTGGACGAAGGTGTCATTATAAAGTAGTATCATTTCAGAAAAGATTATGAAAAGAAGACGGGAAAACTCTTATACGAATACAATATGAGATTAACAAAATATTACTATTATTTAAAGAAGAGGACATTATGTAATTACCTATATCAATATATCATATAATTTGAAGATGGATCTTAGGGCTTTGTTTTACATTGCATGGTAGCATGTTCGAATCGTTTGCAGTTCTTACATGAAATGATTTCTTGTACGTTTTTTTCAAAAGGTACAAACATCTTCTTGTTATTGTCATTTGTACTTATCCCATTTGCTAGTTTGCTAGTGTAACTCGTTGACTGACATTCATTATATTGTAAAAAATCTAATAGAACATCAAGAGTCTGTGATACATTCGTCTTACTTCTAGAGCTGGTACACTTAAAGGGATAGTTCAGTTCTGTTTTCAGACCGCAAATGCCTTCAAAGTGCATGGTTATTGCTCTTATTCTTATCTATGACAATTATAGTGCCCTTTTAGAACCCAAAATTGCTATAAAGGTAATTTTAGACCCCAAAATGTGTGAAATTTAGCCAATACGATCATACCAATTCAGATTCACTTTCAGAAAAACACGGTGATCGTTAATTAATTAATTAATTAAAAATAACAATGCATGAGTCGGCTAATTGTGGGTAATATAAGCAACACGAAAATGCCAACAAAAAAGCCAACATCGGCATCGGCTGAAATACGGCGTAAAAAAGCGTTTTTTCAACGTTTTTTTTTCAAATTTGTCAAAGTATCTAATATTTGTGGTGGTACACAAGTATTAGAAATCGTTATATTTCAGCCGTCTCTGAACCGATTTTGATCAAACAAAGATGAATTTGTCATTTAAATATTATGTTCTTTCAAATTTGACACTCAGATTTTCATTATCTCACAAAAAAATATTTTGTGTAGCGCCCACTGCAACAGAACTCAACTATCCCTTTAGTTGTTCGAACAATTACTGTACAGTAATTAGATTGCGAGTGTCAGCACATCATTCTATAAAAAAAGGTCTTTAAACACGTTCGATAATATTCACAAGAATTGTTCTTTAGGGGTCCCATGCTACACAACAGTATTAAAGGCATGGGCGTAAAAGAGAATCAAAACGTGTAATCCCAATGATTTTATTGCATTTGATGTATGTTTCGTTACAACGATTATTCCAATTTAGAGTGTCATTAGACGTAGCACCAGGATACTTGTCATTGAAATGATTTTACATTTCGATATATTGAAATCGAGAAGCCATTTTTGTGAACATTTAATTAAAGTTTCGAGAAGTTTGAAGAATGTCACAATCTGTTATGGAATGGACAGATCTATATAAAATACAGTCATCAGCATAAAGTTTTATGATAGAAACAATATTATCAGATATGTCAATTACGAAACATAGAACAAAACAAAGCTCGAATTAATAAGCATGACATTTTGATAGCGCCTTGGGATAACTTATTTGCTTTCATGTTTATTGTTCAAAATAAAGGCACTGAGGCTTGAGTAGAAATGGAAGAAGTTAGAAAATTATGAACGTGGGATATTAAACATAATGTCCATCTGATCATTCAAGGAACACGTTCACATATATTTTTCAAGAATTCAACTTATGGGCAATTTCAATATCATATTTGACTTCATATATTCATTTAAATGTTCGCATATTTTACGCATATTTTCGCATATTTTACAACTATGCGTTGTGGCGTGCGCCTGTAATCCAGCTAACAGTGGAAGTTACAAACTGATTCAGCCGAGGACGCAGGTTCGAAACTGATTCACGTCTTTCGGATGGTGACGTTTAAAGGTCGGTCCCCAGACGTAAATAATCATATCTGATTGATACACGTCTGTCATATTGCTCCGATTGTCTCATTTTCGCTCGCGTGAACATTGCCAGCACAAACCACTGACCTCTGCCTCCTGAACGGATCATCGCCCATTCCATTCACTATACGTTACGTACTATAAAGGCTGTATTGTCTGACTGTTCATGAATATTCATGTTTTTGCTAAACTCGGCAAAATGTTTGCTTTTACTAAATGGAAAAATTACGGTGGGGGGTTGGATGAAATGGACATAATGAAATAGGCAGAAGTGATCTATGATAGTTCATGCTTTTTATGTTTCGTGTGCTCGACCTATAATCTTCAAATCGCTTGGTAAACTGAGTCCAAAGTTAGACTGGTTTCACATGTGTATTATAGGCAATGACGAGCTTGCAACCTATTTTGAAAAATTACGGTGGGTGAACTTTCAAAAGTCAATGAGACATGAGGGCTCCAATGAAAGAGCTAGTGATAACGTACGTCGGGGTGGATGTGCTTTTCGTTTAAACAAAAAATGAATTTTTAACGATTTTTTAAAAAAACGTCCATAGGCTAACATGTTAGGCTGCCGACTCAGATCATGCTCTGACGATAGGGGGCGTTGTGAAATGAGACTAACCGGAGCCATATGAAAAACCAAATACACACACGAGGTCACGGGAAAGCTAATGCCAATTACTTAAAGGTAATAACAAGTTTTATTATGGGGTTATGAGTTTGGTCAAATGAACATATTGAAAGCATATGCGATCCTACAATATTCAGTGATCGTAGTTTCGGTTGAAATTGAGTCTAAAGTTATGACATTGTAAATAATAAACTCTTTATGTTGTATATATGTAGCTCCCTCTGAAGGTCATGATATTAATTAAGCCATAAAACAATATTTCGTGACTAAAATCGTTCGATTGGCTTTTTCCATTTGGAAATTAAAAATCACAACTACATATTCTGAGATTTTCATGGTCGCAGCTACAATTGTATGGCCGCCCCAGTCGTAAAAAAATAGGAAAAAAATAGGGGAAAAACAGGGAAAAAATAGTCCCGAAAATATATTTTTTTTCTATTTTTTCCCTATTTTTTTAAAAGGAAAAAATAGGGAAAAAATAGTTTTGGTAATAGGAAAAAAATAGGTTTGAAACAATTTTTTCTATTTTTTTCCTATTTTTTTCCTATTTTTCAGACCTGAAAATAGGAAATAAATAGGGAAAAAATAGTGTAGAAAAAAGTGAAGAAAATAGTAAAAAAATAGTGATAACTAGGTGCTTAGTGAACAGTGAAAGGTAGTGAGGAAATAGGAAAAAAATAGTGAGAAAATAGGAAAAAAATAGTAAGAAAATAGTAAGAAAATAGGGAAAAATTGTAAGAAAATAGGAAAAAAATAGTAAGAAAATAGGAAAAAAATAGTAAGGAAATAGGAAAAAAATAGTAAGGAAATAGGAAAAAATAGTAAGAAAATAGGAAAAAAATAGTAAGAAAATAGGGGAAAATAGTAAGAAAATAGGAAAAAAATAGTAAGGAAATAGGGGGGGGGGAATCACTCATCCTTTACTTTCATGGATTTCTCAAGCACTACCATCTCACACATCCAGTCAACGACTCTGTACATTCAACTAAATCATACAGTGCAAACTTGATATAAAGAGATCAGTTATACC
>JAVYIG010003459.1:0-195599 GCA_035222895.1 Strongylocentrotus droebachiensis | reverse complement strand
ACCAGTTTTGTTCAGCATGTGCTGAGCTGGGGATCAGATTCAGATTAATTTTATTGGTCCATGGGAAATTCAGTCTCAGGTTAGCTCACTAATGATTGACATATATGATATCATAAGGGGAATGATCCGAAGCATTTTTTTAGGGTGGAGCTTATAGCATGTCTGAGAAAATTATTTTAAAAACATTAGACTTGGGCACTTAGCTCAGTCAGTCATGGTGCATGTATGGAAATGTGTATGAAAATCAAATAGAGTCTGCATTTGCAGACTACTGCGTGTTTTCATTTGAGTTGAAGTTTCCGCATGCTTTTTTTTTGCTTCGACTAGCAATAATTCTGCTGACAGCTGACTAGAGGTCTAGTGGTAATGGCGTCGGTGAATGAGAACCCAAATGATGAGAAGAAAGGCTACTTTGACATGCTTCCAGATGTGGCGTTAATCGAAATTTTGTCATATCTCCACGCAACTGAAGTCTCCAAAGTAACCAGTATCAGCAGACGCCTTTTCGACCTGGCGCTCACCCGCACAGCGGGGCGGTAAGCTCAGTTCAATTTCCGCTGGATTGGAGAATCGCCAGCACAGCACGTGCTCGGGCCGCGCCCGGTCGTTCGACTTTAACATGTACTGTAGACCCTACGGCTACGTTAGAATCTGATTTTGAAATATTTACGTCAGACTCGGGGTCTGGACTGAATAAAGTTGTTGTTACTGTAAAACAGTAAGATGACCCACCAAGGCCAGTGAATTAATCGTAAACCCTTTCTGTATATTTGTATGATTTTTAAGGCGGAAAAGTGGAAACTGACTTCCTTTTTAAATAATTTATATTTAGTGCATGCAATGATGCATAGGGCCCTACACTTTTTGATATTCAAAACTTCAACAAATTCAAAAGCCCTTTACCTCCGTAGCTTATTTAATAATAATTTTACAAAGGTAAAATTGTGTTTGGCGGGAGATTTTTTCATGAACCGGGAGATTCTACATGGAAGCGGAAAGAAGGGCGTGGTGGCGGGAGGGAGTCTCCCATATCCCGCTACGAGCTTGTGGGACGGTGAGAGAATAAACGTGGTTGCGTGAGACTCCCTCCACAATAATGCGGAATGGTTGAAAGCCGGCCCTGCAGTGCTGTACTCCCCAGTAGGCCATACATGTATAATTTGCAGGGCTGTCAACTTTGGGAAACTGCTTGGAGGGAGATTTTTTTTTTGAGAACAATTTCGCAACGACTGAGCCAGCCGCTGAATAACATCAAATCAGCTCTCAATTAACATAAGAAAAAGGGATCATCATCATGGGGGACCAACAGGCACTGATTAGGCATAGTTAGCTATATAGAGGGCGCAAGTAGCTATACGTGTCATGGGCGTAAATCCTTACGTAATACCTATTGTTCAGGGGGGGGATGAATGAATAGAATCACCCCCCTGAACAATAGGGTATCAATTGCAGATTTACGCCCTTGATACGTGTAGTGCAGTGGGGCTGTAATTAAATGCTTGAAAATATTGTTTTACATGTGAGAATGCTCCATATAATACTGATCTCCCTTGATGTTAAAATAAATGTTTACTGTTTGCTTTTTTTCCAGCAATGTGAACCTCTCTGATGTCGTGACAACACATGGGGCTGGTTGCTAGACTACATGAAGACACTCTCAGGTGTGATGATTGGAGCCCTGGACCTGAGCCACAATCCTTGGATATCGGCCAAGTATTTTGAAAAACTCACCAATTTCATGGTCAACATCACATGTTTGGATGTAACAGGATGTTGCAATCAGTGAAAAGGTGGGTGGCACAACTCGAGGTCGTAAGATTTAAATTTTCCCAAAGTAGAATTAATTTTGTTAAAATCAAACTATGCAAAACTTGTGATAACTGTACTTCCTAAGTCAAATTTTACATAAGTCAAACTATTTTTGTTGCTGTCCCATTACGGTCCCGGCACATTTGACTTATAAATGCCAAGTTAAATTCTTCTTTTATATTTTGGGTGCTGTTTTATGTTATGATAATCAAGAGAGATGGTGGGAGTTATTTTTTTGCAGGGTGACTGAGATTTTCTGCTCTTAGCTCCTTTGTCCAAGTGAAAGTGATACCGTCATCCTCTGCCCTTCTACATATACTTTTCTTTTTATCTTTATCCTTTGGGGTTTATTTGTGTGTAGGGGGTGGGGAGAGGGGCAGGGGGTGGGGTATTTTGTCTCTATTTGCTTTGACATGAAATGGGAAGATTCTTCAGAAATTTAGCTAAGGAGAAGTACTGTACCTTCATGTAAATTCTTCATATGATCGAAGCCTGTTTATAGACCAGTTCACGGTAATTAGCACATGCCCAAATGACCCCATATATCCACAGATCTTCAAAACATGAGGAGGTCCCACTTTGTACATTTTGAAATAAACACTCCTACAGCGATGGAGGTGCTACATAAATAGCCTTTGTTTCCCCTTTTCAAAGAATACTTCCACCTGTGTATCATGGATTACACTGTTTGTGAATAAATGAATAAGGATTACATAACTTTCATGATCATTTATCCAGTATTTTTGTCTCTGTGTATTTCACAATTTGGCCTGCAATGACCTTTGTCTTGCTCAGACTGCAACTATAAACTGGCTAATAAGCGAGTTCGTAAATAGCTCTGGACCGCATGACCCCAACAAATCCACAGATCTTAGACATGATGGATACTTCCCACCTGTGCATTTTAGAATAAACACTGCCAAAGTGATGGAGGTGCTTCATGAATACCTTTTGTTTGCCTCTTGAGAAGAATACTTCCACCTGTGTATCAGATAAATGTACTGTTGGTGCATAAATGAATACTGATTACATAACTTTCATGAGCACGATCCGAGTATTCGTCTCAATGGTTTTACAATTTGGGTACGAATGACCTTTATCTGCCCATGCGCAAATCCTAATTACGAACTCGCTTATTGCATGCATTAGTTCACTTTCATAAAAAAGTTTGTGATGAAATTCAATTTTTTTCTTTTCTTTCTATGATGCACATTAAATGAAAATTCTATCTAACTTTATAATTAAATTTTATTTTATATCTTCATTCAAGTGTATGGACATGATTCTATCCAAGGCGACCAAGCTCCACAAGCTGGCTTATACCGATCGCAACTTCACTTTCATCTCTGAACCTGGAGAAGGATCCTCTCATGAGGGAGCCCTGAGCAGCGAGAGCCTCCGTACCCTGTCTGGAATCACCCATCTCAGCATCGCATTCTTGATGTGTTGTGTGGATCTCTCTCTGGTTGCTTACTGTCCCAAACTCAATGCCTTGAGGCTTGATCATCACCTCAAAACCGCAGGCTATGTACACTGCGGTTGTTCATTTCAAAATCTAACCGGTGAGTTACTCTCTAAAAAATAAATCTTGGATGAAAGCCCCACTGCACTACTTATAGATACTTGCGCCCTCTATATAGCAAACAATGCCTAATCAGTGCCTATTGGTCCCCCATGATCCTCTTTTTCTGATATTAATTGAGAGCTGATTTGATGAGATAACCACCTGTCAGTGACCTTGCAGGGAGGTCTAATACCCCTTGCCAAAACTACTGCAGAACTTAGCAGAAGGGCTGTAAGTCAAGCTTATTTGAATATCTTATTCAATGATTTTTAGTACTAGTAAATTTCATTTGGAAAGCGCTTTTCGAAGAGCTTCAAAGCGTAATCAACTGGAATACATGAAATGCAGCATTGTTCAAAATGCATTGTCTATAAATAAGAAAAAATAAGTGTGCATCAAGAAGAAAAAATATGATATGATTTTATCTGCATTACCCCTCTCAACCTAGGTGTTGAATGGGTACCCGGTAGGATGCGAACATCAATGTTATGGGATGAGCATGTGCTGGTTATAGCGGAGCATTTTCGTCACCTGAAGCAGTTCAGTCAGACGAGGGCTCACTCTCTAATGCATCCACAACTGACAAACATCATGAAAAATATCATCAAACATTTACTGGTAAGGAATCTCTTTCTACTCCTCCAAATTATGTTTTGTGTGGTAAATTTATATTGGTATGGTCTATAATTCTTGTTGCTTATGGTACTTACTAACTCCAGGAAGCTCCAACACCGGCGCCGCAGGCGTCGGAGCTTCGATTGAACTCTCGCGGGGCTACTAAAACAGCCGATCTGCGAAGGGAGTACTTACAATTTTTACATCATAGGGTGCACGACTCCTCTGGGCATATGGATGACCACTTGAAATTATTATTTGAAGAAGTCTTTGATGGAAAAAAAAGGGTTATTCAGAGTCCTGCACCAACGATTCTTCCATGTTGCAGCGTCGATTCAAAATGGCGAAGAGAAGGTACGCATGCGCGGCAGTGGCGCAGAAAATATGAATATATTCATGCTTTCGAGCACTGATCGCTCGAAATCGCTGAATATGCACGAGGTTGCGAAGGGCCTTGGGACCGCTCTGTTTGTTCGAGTCATGTTTTTTTAGGCCTTATAGAGAGTTTTGATTTTAGGGTCCTGATTAATCTTTATAGAATCTTTGTGCATGAGCCCTATTAATCTTAACTTGTTGGGTTCCGGACCAGATTTTAGGCATCATGTGTCCCGGGGCCTGTTTGTGTCAAGCCCGGCCTTATACATTGTACCAACCTTGAGTTGGAAAGTTATTTGAATAGAAGAAAGGCAAAGAAAAGGAAGGGATAGGTGGAAATGAAAGTGAAATTGAATTAGTAACTGGTGCTAAGATGATAGAAAACTTGAAATTTGCATATTGGGAAAAAACTAATTATACCATCTTGTTCCTTACGTAAATATCTACAAACATGCAAATTTTCGCGTTCATCGGACTTTCGACGGCCCAGTCACGAGGTGCTCAAAATAGCCCAGTACAGTAAGGGTTAAGTCTATGGGGATGAGAGAATTCAGTATTCAATGGGTTCACAACACCATGAAATAGTTAACTCTTCAATATTTTCTCTCTTCCTACAGCTAAACGGAGCAAGCTTCACCAAGCTGTTCTTCTCACGGGCAATACCGGCGACTGAAAATGATCAAATTTTCCAAAGTAAGCTCAATGATAATCCTTACTGGTCGTCGAACCTTAGCCACGCAGACATGCCATTTGACCTGAAGAGTACTGTACCTTCTCTACGCTACCTCAGAACAGACCTTGTCCGTCTTAAGAATGTGGAAGACAACATCTTCAAGCAGTTCCCAAATCTGCAGTACCTGCGTTTATGTCGGGGAACTTCTGAGAAGGTAATGAGACTTTCTTCCTGTATCTGTATAGTCCTCTGAGTAGAGTACTGTCATTCTTATGTGAGGTGCTGTTAATTAGTGTTACATGCTGCATACCTGATCCTCAATGAACAACTGATTATCTATACCAAACAGAAATCACACAGAAAAAAATTATGGCAGACTCTGATCACTTCTTTGAGTATTAAAGGCCTACCACCACATTGATTTTCAGCATTGAAATGTGAAATAGTATCCCACTTACACTTACTTGCAAATGTTAAAGGGTTGTGCTTTTGAAGAAAATGATTTCTCTGTTTGTGAAAATGTTGATATTTCAAATTGCATACCTGCCAACCCTTTTGAATAATCCGGAATATTCAGATTTTTCTGGATTTTTAGGACCTGAAAATTCAGAATATTCTGATTTTTCAAAAAAAAAAAAAAAAAATAGATGTTTTTTTTTGTGTGTTGATTTTGTTTGGATATTTGTTGTTGAGGGTGCTAAAGCCAAATTAAGCTTGTTTGATCATGTGCCGCGATTTGAGAGTTCATGCATTGAATGGCTGTATGATCAAGCAGCAAATTTGTATTCGCTTTTTGGTACAGATTTACCACGTATTGCCAGTTACAATGCTGCTGCAAGTGGGATTTCTTATTTTTGAAGGCATACCCTGCTAAAAATTCCTACCGGTAATTCTTATTTTCAAATGTTGGCAGGTTTGACATTGTATCTGTTTGTTTTGTTTACAGATGGAGAGACTGATTCTAGAGTTGCTTCCCCAATTGGCTTCTGCGTGTCCTAATATGCTGGGTCTGTGCTTACCAGGAATCCACGTCCATCCAACCGCTCTTGACAGTTCAATCTCTCAAACACTGGGCAGAATGAAGAGTAAGAACTTCTGAGTGTTCAACCCTTGTAAATATGAAACTGAAGGTATTTTAAATGTGATAATGTGTGCTGTATAAAAAGATTAACAACAACAGCCAATTCCAGTAGTTCTATAACTGCTTTTCATTTTGGTTTCTGCTCGTCTTCTTATTTTGGATTCGTGTTTACCAGTGCTACTGTTCACTTTAACAACCAACAACAGTCCACTTGCTTGAATGTTGGGCAAGCTGAAAAGTACTCCGTCTCTCTCCCACTCTCTTTTTATTTCCATCGCTCTCTCTCCTAGTCCTACTCTCTATTTCTGCCCCTCACTCTCTTTCTGTTTCTATCTCTCTCTCTCTCCTACACTATGCCCCACTCTCTTTCTGTTTCCATCTCTCCCTTTCTCTCTCTCTCTCCTACACTATACCCCACTCTCTTTCTTTTTCCATCTCTCCCTTACTCTCTCTCTCTCTCTCCTACACTATGCCCCACTCTGTTCTTGTTTCCATCTCTCCCTTACTCTCTCTCTCTCTCTCCTACACTATGCCCCACTCTCTTTCTTTGTCCATCTCTCCCTTACTCTCTCTCTCTCTCTCTTACACTATGCCCCACTCTGTTCCTGTTTCCATCTCTCCCTTACTCTCTCTCTCTCTCCTACTCTCTATCTCTGCCCCCACTCTCTTTCGGTTTCTCTCTCTCTCTCTCTCTCTCTTTCTTCTCACTAATTCACAGCAATCATGTTTCATTTGGCCTTTTCCTCACTCTAAGTCTCCTTTCTCTTTACATGTTTTTTCTTTTGCAGAGCTGCAGTATCTGTCCATTTCTCCTTGTGCGTTTGGGATACACAGCCAGACTAATCATTCAATGTAAGTGTTTGTTCCATGCTCAAGCATTAGTGAGTATCAGGCCTGATAATTACCTGATTTTTTTTCTCCTCCAGATTCCCCCCCCCCCCCCCGATAACTGTCCCCCAAGTTTTTTGTTCTTTCTGATTTTTCCCCAATTTTCAGATTTTTTTTAGTGCTCACTATCAACCCTGGAGTAAGTACAAATGCTGTTTACAAATTTATTACGCAATTCAAGTTCAGTAACATTAATATTAATTATACTACAACTTTGTGAAAAGAATAATCATGTGATATGTTCAGCAGAGAGTATATTTTGTGATAGTTTAGTTACTTGTGTATTCTTTATTATATAACAGCAATCAGCTTTAACAATACACTCTTTCACAAGGTTACAAGAGTGCGCATGCGCAGACATTGGCGCCATTTTCCTCACAATTTAAAATGGTGCCTATGTCAATAATGATGTGAGCTCGCAGCGCAGGTAATGACGCAACAATACATGCACATCTGAAAACATTGATGACGCAATGTTTTCTCGCAAATTAAAATGGCTGCCTTAACTGTGAAGGGGTGTATTGCCATCAAGCAGATAATAATCAGTATTTTTGTTTCCAACTTGTTTTGTAGATTTGACACTAAAGAAGACATTGCAGAGAGGGCCTCAGCGCTACCCAAGGGCATTGGAAATGTAAGTATGTCTATTCTGCAGTGATACAATCCTCTGGCAATATTTGTTTTGAGCCTGACGTTGATATTTGGTAATTTGCATGCCTCCGCAACGAAGTAGACGGGAGCATTATGTTTTGGGGTTGTCCGTCTGTCCATCCGTCCTTCCATCCCGTTCTCGTGATCACATTATTATTAGAACCGATGGATGGATTACCATCAAACTCAGGACATGTATGTATCTTGTAGAGCCAATGAACTGATTAGATTTTTGGGTCATGATGTCAAAGATCAAAGGGTCATACATGTACGGTATTTGAAAAATAGCTTGTAATCACGATATTCTGAGAACCTGTTAAAGGATTACAATCAAACTTGAATTAAAAAAATTGCTTCTGTTTTGGTTCGTAAAATAACTCTATGGCGGAGGCATCAATTTTGACTGTGCTCGGGTGGAGATCCATGTAGTTTTTTTCAGTGTCAAAGTCCAAATTTGAATAAGTGTGACAAATTGAACCTGGAGCAATTTTCATGAGATCATATATTGTACAATCCTTTACGAGTGTCCAGTAGGGCTGCAACAAGTACCCGCACTGTTGACAAATACTCGAGTATGATTTCTCGTACTCTAATATTCGGCCGCAAAAAAATAAAAAATAAAAAAAATTCCCGGTCACCTGGTCCTGTCCAGGCCGACGCTTACCAGTGCCTGGGAGAGTGCCTGCCGCTGGCATGGTACCGTCGGTAAAAATGTTTCCCAGCTCAATCACTATCAAACTCACCACTCAGAAACTGCGACCAAATGTCCGGATTTCTGTTTGGACTTGGAGGAAAATGGATTATTCTGCCATCTTTGGTTTTTAAAACAGCATTGTTTACTTTTATTATTATTAAATCGGCGCCTTCAACTGCAACTCAAAGTAAAATTGCATGAGTTTTCGGAGACGGGCCTGGGATACTGCTCCCGTGGTATGGTGGTGGCAAAGAAAGAAAGAAAAAAAGGCGTCCGAATATTCGAGTATTCGCTTGTAAGCCTGGGAGTGTACTCGGGTACCTCATTACACGGTTGTGCACAGCCTTAGTGTCCAGAATCATCAATAATCTTTCATATGGCCATCAGCTGATGTATGTTATCAGTAATTGTACCAAAATGTGCTCCCTAAATTGACTCAATTAAAGTTCAGATTTGTTGTTCGTATTCAATTTTAGAATTTACCCTGCTTCTGAATGTTTTTTCATTAAAGGTATTACAAAGTTTTGGGAAATTTTGAAAATTGGCTGGATAGTGATTCTTTATAATTTTGATATATTTGGATGCCCCTGTAGATGTATTATAAGCACTAGAAAATTTAGCCCCTAAAACACTTCTGCTTTTGAGATAAATTGAATATAAAGAATTACCGGTGGTCCCGGTAAATTTTGTGAAATTTCAAATAGCGCCTACGGCCATACAATGGTAGCTGCGACCATGGAAATCTCAGAATATGTAGTTGTGATATATCATTTCTAAACGGGAATAGCCAATCGGTCGATTTTAGTCAAGAAATATTGTTTCATAGCTAAATTAATATATTGACCTTGAGAGGGAGCTATACAACATAAACAGTTTATTATTACAATTTCATCACTTTAGACTCGATTTCAACCGCGCCAACGATCACCGAATATTGTAGGATCATTTGAACCAAATTCATGACCCCGTTCCAAAACTTTGTATTACCTTTAAATCAATTGGAGATACTTGACTAGGAGGTTGACACAGTTTCTATAAAAACTGTTTAGCAGGTATTATGAATTTGAAGTCTACAATATTCAGCTTAAGTTTTCTTCTTTTTTAACTTTTTAAAATAATATCTGATTGTTATTTATACAAACAGAGCCAGACTCCTGATGATTTAGGAAAGGACATATCAGGTCTGGTCCAAGCCTGTCCTGGTCTTACAGAACTAGAACTGATCAATCCACAGATTAGGGTCTGTCTAGGGTATCCCTATGATGGCCTCAGCGATTCAAGGTGAGCTCAGCTGTCAAAGACATTCGTCCACTATTCTTTGACCAGGGGAGTGTTTCACAAAGACTAAGGTCGACTTTAAGTTGGACTTACCTATGGCAGGCCGTTCATGCCGCTGTTTGCTCTCAGCATTTACTGACATTGGTCTCTCAAGGGACGTACAAATCATGGTCTCACATCTACAGAATTTACATTATTTGATAGTTTATTATTGAAGGAAAAAATATCTAAAGATCATGCTTGAGAGACCAATAGTCAGAGCAATTGGTAAATTTTGAAAATTGGGTGGATAGTGATTCTTAACAATTTTTATATATTTGGATGCCCCTGTGGATGTATTATAAGCACTAGAAAAATTAGCCCCTAAAACACTTCTGCTTTCGAGAAAAATTTAATATAAAAATTTACCGGTGCTCCCGGTAAATTGTGATAAATTTCAAATAGCGCCTACAGCCGTACAGTGGTAGCTGCGACCATGAAAATCTCAGATTATGTAGGTGTGACATATAATTACCAAACGGGAATAGCTAATTGGTCGACTTTAGTCCAATATGTTCATTTGGACCAAATTCATGACCCCATACCAAAACTTTGTATTACCTTTAAGTCTAACTTAAAGTCAATCTTAATCTTTGTGAAACACCCCCCCCCCCCCCCCCCCCCCAGGTATAGTAAGTAGAATGTGCTGTATAAAACACAATTAAACGTGCGTATGTAATTCCCACCAATAACCATACATTGTTTATTTTAGAATTGATGACCTTTCATGAAGTCATCCATTATAGAAAGATCATATTGAGGGTTCAGAGACACAAAGACGTAACTCCATATTTTGCCAAAATGAGTATTTGTAATCAAAATGTTCAGAAAAATTTGGGCTTTCCAGGAAACACAAAGACTTAACTCCATCCAACACCCCATTGAAGTCAATGGCTAGTGAAACGTAGACTTAACTCCTTAACCCTATTTAGCCCGGGCTATTTTTAAACTGCATAGCCCGGGAGGGGGGGGGGGGGGGGGGGGGGGGGGGGCTTCTAAGGCCCCCCCCCCCCCCCCCCCTATGATCCCCCTATGATCTCGGCCGTGAAACACCCAAACGCCGCGAAAATTTGCATACATGTCAAGTGAAGTGTATAGAATACTATAGTAATTTTAATTTTTCACTCATTTGCATATTTATGGTAATTTATGCAAATAAGGTCATGAAATTCACATTTTTGCCCATAAATCAGACATTATTCATATTTAAGCATTCTTTCCCACTACATATATTTGTTAGACCATTTGGAATAATAATACAACACAAAAAATTGAAAAACCAGGGTTATTCCTTATGTTATCTATTGTTTTGATAATTTCTTATGTATTTCTTTGTTTTTTTAACTTATGTATTTTATTGTTTTTGTTGTTTTATTTCATTTCCAACTATAATTCAACTATTTTGACCCCAAAATAAACACCTAAACTATAAACAAGACCAAATAACCTATGTTTTATCTCTTTATTTGAAAAATGAGATTTCCATATGTTTTGTACACAAATCACAAAAATGAGCGATTTTCGGGCCGACATGCAAAGACAAAAGGACACGTGACTTTGTAATGATAGGTCCGATTTTCGAAAAATTTCTGTCAAAAGATGCGCAAGATACGAAAGAAAAAAGTCACAAAATTTCAGTGCAAGATTTTCTTGCGTTAAAAAATTATTGCGAAAAATGTCAAGAGGGGGGGCTTCTAAAGCCCCCCCCCCCCCAGGCTAAATAGGGTTTAAGGCCCAAGTGCTTGAACACATTAATCACTTTTTCTCAAAATGGTGAAAATGGAGTTACATCTTTATGTCACTGACCCCTCTATGAATTTGTTTAATTGCTTGTAGCTTTGAAAGCTGCAGAGGAATGGTTCTAACAGATGCAACCCTCTCTGCCCTCGGCCACCTCAAGTACCTTCAGAGACTCACTCTGGGCGGGGTCTCGGGGGTTCGCCATGGGGCGGGATTTAGCACCATCTTCAAGGAATGCCGCCAGCTGTCCTTCCTGTCCCTGGCAGACTTTGGACTGAGAGGGCATTGTTTGTGGCTGCCAGCATTCTGCGATGCTCTGAAGTTTGCTACATCGCTGCAGGATTTAAGGTGCGTCATAAGATAAAGTGTCTTTAAAATAATACAAAATTGGTGATGATGATGATGATAGTGATGACGATGTCTATAGTGAAGGTGGTGGTGGTGATGTTGATGATGATGATGATGGTGATGATGATGATGATGCTGGTGGTGATGATGGTGATGATGATGATGATGATGATGATGATGATAGGATAAGGATGATGATGATGATACTTTTCCATGACTGCTAAGAGAGCAAATATATATATTCATAAACCTTTAGGTCAGTCGGAACTCCATGACGTTTACAAGCTGATTGCCTGTCTGATTATCAAGATATTTATGATTGGAATTACAAATTTTGAAAACAGTTTGCCAAAAGGTTTTCATAACACTACAGTCTATTGGGGAAAACGAGTATGGTAAAACCGGTCACTCAAAGATTTTTACATTTTTGAGGCACTTCTTGATCATTTTGAAGCTTGATTTGTTTAGGGCTTCAATATTACACCATATCACAGACACTGATAACACATAGGGCCGTGTATCTCAGATTTAACATTATACAAATGATGCATGCGCATGAGTTCTATCCGCACTCGAGTTGAGGCTGTGTGTATCTATTGCACGAAGCCGTAAGGCTGAGTGCGATAGATACACACATCATCAACGAGGGCGGATAGATTGTATAATGAATGAATGAAAACATGCATCATTTGTTTTATACAACAAAACTCCTAGATCCTTGTTATTTGATGTAAAAAGAATTCATTCAAGATTGTTTTGTGACAGTATATGGCTGACAAATGAATCTCAAGTTTAGTAAGACTTAATTTAGTGCGCACACAAACTTCTATAGATATAGCACGCGCACTAATTACCTCTATACCCATTTACGCATAGTGCTGCGAAAGAATAGGCTCATGCTCACGCAGTATTAAGCGCTCTAACCTCTATGCGCACTACTGCGCTCTGAAAACAAGTTCAATAGTACTGGAAAATATTGCACTCCTTTTCATTAAAACGAGTGCAATAGGCTCAATAAAAAATCACACGTGACCGCGCATGACCAATCATTTGATTAGGATCTGGGAGTGAGACGTATAATGTTAAATGATCCCTTTAATAAGCAGGCCTGATAAAAACCCGATTTAAATCGGTTTCCTGATTTTTTTTAAATATTTATTCCGATTTTTTTTTTTTCCCTATTTTATCCTGATTTCCCAATTCTCCCCTTATTTTCTCTATTCTTCCCTATTTTGCCCTATTTTTCCCCCAATTTTTCCCCCAATTTTTCCCCAATTTTCTTACTCGAAAGGGGGGAATGTTGTTAGATGCCCTTTTCCCCCGCGAATCCTCTTCTTCTTTTTTTACTCAAGTGGGGGCGTGGTTGAGGGGAAAACAAAAAAATTTTTTTTTTTTAGTGCTCACTATCACCCCTGAATAAGGGACCTTTATTCTATGTGCTATTACAAAGTCAAGTGATTGAACAGTTGGGGTTGGTTTTAATGCAGGACTGCACTACTTGTAGCTACTTGCGCCCTCTATATAGCAAACAATGCCTGAGCAGTACCCGTTGGTCCCCCATGTCCTCCGATTTTCTTAAGTTAATTGAACGCTGATTTGATGAGATAACCACCTGTCAGTGACCATGCAGAAAGGTTTAATCCCTCCCTCCTGGCCTTAAGGAAAATTGTCATTAAAAAATTAAATTTAGTAGTAGTAGTAGTAGTGGTATTAGTAGTGGTATTGGTGGTGGTGGTGGTTGTGGTGGTGGAGAAGGTGTTATGATTCTTTTCACTTTGATACAAACTTTATATTGTCATTGTTGTAATGAATGGTCCATTTTCTAATGCATTTATTTATCAGGATTGATCATAAGAATCTTAATGTATCAATTCGGCTTCAGAGTTCACTTCAGCACTGCAAGAAGTTGAGAAGGATCTGCTTGATATCGGAGATAGGAACGTAAGTAAATGGATACCAGGGGAGTGTTTCACAAAGACTAAGATAGACTTAAAGATAAACTTGAGTTCTGGTAAAAAAAAGAAAATTAATTCTCACAGAATCAAACGAAACTTACACTGAATGTTCAAGATTACAAATAAATGTGCCAAACAATTTTGGAAGAAAATGTATACTGGCTGAGTAATGAGCATAGAAAGACAAGGAAATCAAGGTAGTACCAGCCCCGACACCATGTGTGTTGTCCCATATATAGCTTCCTATGTCAGTGCTTGTTACTTTACCAAGACTCGGTCAAATTTATTATGATTTTGATGACTCCAGAACCTTGCAGTGCACACCAATACTTACATGCTACATGATCAACTGTTTCTGATCCTTTCCACACCTTTTCTTTCATAATGCAATCGCATTACCAGTACTAAAGTTTATCTTTAAGTTGGGCTTAACTATGGCAGGCTGTTCATGCCACTAATAACCATTTCTCGCATAGGTTTCTCAATGGACGTACTGATAAGATTTTAGGGTCATGAGGTCAAAGGTCATGGGAGTCATTATATATGCAAAAAAAGCTTTTGATCGCATTATTACTAGAACAGATGGACGAATTACCATCAAACTCGAGACATTTATATGTATCTTGCAAAGCCAATGAACTTATAAGATTTTAGGGTCATGAGGTCAAAGATAAAAGGGTCATGCATGTAGCGGTATATGAAAAATAGCTGGTAATCATGATATTCTGAAAACCTGTTAATGGATTACAATTAAACTTTGAATTTGAAAAATTGCTTCTGTTTTGGTTTGTGAAATTGCTCTACCGTGTGTCTCAAAAAAAACGTAACACTTTTGAAATGGTTGCCAAATTGAGCATATATAATTTTATGAAAAAATGTTGATATGTATGGAAAGCTAAAGGACCAACCTTTCATATGATATGAAAAAATTGAAAAAAAAATCATGCTTCGATGAACAGTGTTCACTTAAGTTAGAGGTATGAAAATGGGCCTGCGCAGGATTTTTCCTTCCAATTTTGGACAGGTAAGTTACTTTTAGCATACAAAATAAGTTTGATATGAGATATTCATGATCGATGGATTAAGAGTTAAAAGGATGTTTTGAATACCAGTCCTTTCTCTCTGTCATTTATCAATCCCCAAACACCACCCCTGCCACACACACACACACACACACACACCAACTTCCACTCCCATCTTATTGTATCATTGATCTGGTAGATGTGAACAGGATGAAGGAAGAATGGGAAAATGTTAAATTGAAATACCGTATTCAAAATCATAATTGACATTATGCAACCCACTCTCCTCCCCCCCACAACCTTTTCCCATCCCATCACCTACCCCTTGCCTTTTCTTTATCAGTTTTCTTCCGTAAGTTTGGTGGATCATCAATCACATTTTATTCAGGTTTTATGAATGACCCAAACATGTAATAGCTAAGTACATCATTCATTATGCATTGAAAATACCAGAATTCGAGGTATTCAAAATATCCTTTTGATCCATCGATCATGAATATCTCATATCGACCTTATTTTGTAAGTTACAAGTAATTTACCTGTCCAAAATTGGAAGGAAAAATCCTGCGCAGGCCCATTTTCATACCTCTAACTTAAGTGAACACTGTCCATCGAAGCATGATTTTTTTTTAATTTTTTCATATCATATGAAAGGTTGGTCCTTTAGCTTTCCATACATATAGACATTTTTTCATAAAATTATATATGCTCAATTTGGCAACCATTTCAAAAGTGTTACGTTTTTTTTGAGACACACGGTATGGTGGAGGCATCATTTACGACTGCGCGCAGTCGAAGTTCCATCTAGTTTACCCCTGAAAAGTTAATTTCAAGATGTAACATGGCTACTGTGTATTAGTATGGGCAGTATGCGTCTTATTTTTTCGTACTACAGCGAGCCCAGATTCCAGTATGAACTCATTTTCATACATAACAAGCTACAAAAGCTTGCAAAGAGGTCACAAACATCTAGACTTTGATTATTTATTGCTTTGCCTCACTATTTATAAAGGCAAAAAAAGTGAATAAATACTGAGATTCGAACCCTCAAGTCAAACTCGAAAATGCTATTAGTATAACTATAAAGCTGTCCTTACGGATTGAGCTAACGATTGGTTGATGAAAGATTGATGAAAGATTGATTTGTATAATTACTATCACCCTATTAACAACCCTACCAGATTCCATGTGCGCATGCTCGGGTTTCCTTTGTGAGCTTAATCTGGGCTCCCTGTGGTACAAAAAAATAAGACGCGGGCGGTATGGTATGCAGAGCGAGTCCAAAATGGCTTTTTGCAAGTAAAATATTCTCTAATGCTAAATATATTACTCATTGCGGATGTAGTATCGAAAATAATATCGCTAGTGATATCCGTGTGAGTCGACCAATAGGCATTGTGCGTTATTGTTCCAATTATCGATCGAATTATGGACCGCTCCGCCGGTCCTCCCGTAGAGTATAAAAGACCCTTGCTTATAGTAGTTATCACCAGACGAAGTGTTGCAGATAGCGCACGAAACGTCGTGAACTTTTAGATTCCTTATTGACCACATTGCGAGACAAACGAATATCACTAGCGATACAAAATATCCTCTGTTTAGAGCCAGAAGGGCAATCTCTGTAAAATGGATCTTTGTATAGTGATACGATGTAATGCCCCTCTGGCTCTGACGATACGTTTGTGACAGATACCTTGTCCTGAATGATGGTTTGATTTATCAACTTTGATTTCTGTGCAGGATTGAGAAACCAGCACCATCACATTTCATGGATCTCGTGGAGAGCTGTCCAGATCTCTATCTGTTGATTCTTTTTACGGCAGACTCTTTTCCAGTGAGGAAGAATCTGGGATGGTACATCAAGGCGGGGTGAGTGTAATGTAGCATTTAAAGCCCCACTGTACTACTTGTAGCTACTTGCCCCCTTTATATAGAAATCAATGCCTAATCGGTGACCATTGGTCCCCCATGATCCTCTTTTTCTTATGTTAATTGAGAGCTGAGTTGATGAGATAGCCACCTGTCACTTACCACACTGTGTGGTCTAATCCCTCCTGGCCAAAAAGTACAGCCGGCCTTTAAAGTTGCATAGTAGTGGGCTCTCGTGGTGAATCGACACCACTCCGGTGTTCACCAAGGTCAATCACCAGGATCAGCCTTCAGTTTTATGACCAACAGGCCTTATGTAATGCTCTGCATTTTCCACCATTCGACCCGTATGGAAAAGTCATTATGTTACGTTTATCTGAGAGACTAAGGGGGTATTTCTTGATGGGACCACTGGTTTGCTTTGTGTGAGACCTGTACACAAAATTAATGATATTTCCAATAAGTCTGGTGTCAGCAAATTATGACCTGCTGCACATGGAAACTGATGGCCATCTTCCTTTAACCTGTAGAGTATCAGAGTGTGACGTCATACTGGCCAAGTCGTCAAAGTTGCTGGTTCCAAACAATTTTGTGCTAAACAGTTGTGTGGTTGTGATCACACCAGCCCCAAACATTGAAATTGCCCTGCTCCAGCGCGATGTTTGCATGATTTCGCAGTGAACCTCGTGCGCAGGATCTGTTGTTTAGAACCAGTAACCTGGGGGGGGGGGGGCACTACTAGTACTTGAAACCATCATAGGTCTAACTTCTTTGACATCCCCTTGAAACAGTGGGGGGGGGGGGGGGGGGGTAGTGAGCACTTCATTTTTTTTCTTACTCAACACCCCCCCCCCCTTTCCCTGTTGAGCCAAAACAAAATTGTATACAATCTCCCTCGAAGCAGTTCCCCAAAATTGACAGCCCTGCGTAATTTGTGCGTCAGATGAGAAAACCTCTTGTGAGGGCCCCGTAAAAAGGGACTCTGGCTTTAATAGTACTTATGTTTTTCCTCTGTCGTAGGTGCAAGGAGATTAGGCCGTCGCTGCTTACAGCCTTTGGATCATCGGAAGAGCTGAAGTCAGTAGTGAGCCGAACGGATCGACTCTCGTTTGTACCCAACATCGAGTGGGGAGAGTTTTTTTATTTCAAGTACCATGTATGTAGCCCCGAGAGACACAATGGCATCACGTAACATAGATCTGAGAGAGCTTGTGTTCTTCAAGCACCAGGTATGCAAGTCAGAGAAACACAATGGAATGAACCAGGAACCATCCAAGAAGCTTGATTGTATCACATAACGACTGTCAAGATTGATTGTCTCGACTGCTGACGGTAAGAAAGCCATTCATAAGACAAGGGCAAGCTCACTTGAGGAGCTACACCCTGGAATCATGCAACACTTGTCAAGAAGAGGTAATTCCTCTGTTTTGCTTGTTATTCAAATATTTGATTTAAGCATTTATTTTTTATTCTGTTTTTGTTGTTGTAATGACAGAATGTCTTATTTAAAGCCATCTTCTATCTCAACCTAATAGTTATCAGCTATGTTATCTTAGGGACGTTGCGCTTCAAACATTTTGTGTTTATGCACTCTTCCTACTATGTATTATATCTTAATGTAACCCACTGAATTTTATTATCTGTAAACAATTATTTTACATGGTGAATAAATCAAACAAACAAATTTGCACGATGACAAAAAATTACAACTTAACGAAGGTCGATAAACTTAGTGGTAAAAGAAGCCAAAAACTACAGAGTTTGACATACTCAAAGCATAAAGCTATAGGGAAATAATAATGACCTATGCATGTATGTGTACTTATCATTCGTGAATGCTGCACGGTGTAGACAATAGAATGAAAAAAAAGTTTCATTCAAGGGTATCCAGAAAATAGATATACTGGACTATGTTAGTTAGGAGGAAATAGAATGTAGAGTTTTTGTTCCTTTATCTAAAAATTGTTTAAAGCCTGTCTGTACTAGTTTGGCCAGGGGGGATTAGACCTCCCTGCAAGGTCACTGACAGGTGGTTATCTCATCAAATCAGCTCTCAATTAACATAAGAAAAAGAGGATCATGGAGGACCAACAGGCACCAATTAGGCATTGTTTGCTATATAGAGGGCGCAAGTAGCTATAAGTAGTGCAGTGGGGCTTTATAAGGCACCATTGAGCATCTTGGAGATCTATCAGTTCCAAGACCTCTTTCAGAGCTGCCAACCATTCCGTTTTTGCTGGAATTACTCCGTTTTTTCCTCCAAATTACGGTATTACGTTTTTTCTTCATAAAATATGTTTTTTAATAAATTTTAATTTTAATTTTTTTTTACATACCGCACTAAAATGGTGATTTGATCACAAATTCAATAGAAAACTAATTTTAAAACATACTTGAAGAGAAAAATATTCTCAAAAAGCCGTACCCTGGAAATGATAACACTTGTCTTAATTTGCTTCTGCTTCGGTCGGGTGCAGTGCTCTTTCACATACAAGTAAAGATCATGTGCATTGGCTATGACGGCATTTCCAGACATTACAGCATCTGTGGCCTGGTGTTTGATGACTCCACTTTCCCATGTCGTGAGCCCAAAATATTCATGTTGGAACCGCACGCCATAGTCCTGTTTGCCATATGAGACATCCATGAAAGGGCCTCTTGACTAATATACTGACTGCCACATCCATCTGAGAATCTAACAATTCTGTTGAAATCAGTCTTCTCTTTCAGGTGATTAATGGCTACTTCTGAAAACTTGTGGACGGCGGCGTGGTGGTCATGTGTGTTATCATCGCTTATCATTATTAATGAGTCTATTGTTTTTTCACCACACCTTGGGCACCGATAATAAGCGACAATGGGGTGTAATGTTGCCGACGCGTGCCCCCAATGTACACTTTGTATCTCGTCCTGAAAGCGGCACAAATAATTCTCAGCAAAGTCTAGTACCTGAACAATTTATAATCTCTTGCAAAAGAATTGCCACACATGAGTTAGACAAAGGCGTCACCGAGTGAATCTAATCTTGAGCATTATAGCTATTTACTTTGAAAGGAATTACCACTGCAGCAGCCCCAGCATCATCTACCTGAACAAAATATTGCACAGAGCCAAATCTTATGCTAGTGCCATCTAAATACTTAATCACACTTTGATGTCTGTTCACTAGCCTCTTGTATTTAGATCCATATACATGAACATTAGATTGCTTTACATATATTTTATATCAGCATAGGTGTTCTTGTCTGATAATGGCAAAACGGTTCTGCACAGCAACATAATCATATTCTGACAAAGCTTTCAAGCCAGCCTTACCAATATGATAAATTTCATCACACGCATGAACAAGCCTTTTATTAAGTCAAAGCAGACCGGGAGCCAAATATCTGAAAAAGCGGCTCCCGGTCCTTATTTTTTTTAGTGAACCGGGAGCCGTTTTCCAGGACCAGGAGCCGTTTCCAAAATTTATGAAAATATGTACCGTATTCTTTTAAATTATTTGTTAAACGTTACCTTTTATTTATACATACGGTAGTTTAATTTCTAGTTTAAATTTTGAGCACTCTAATATTAAATCACTCATACCTTAGATAAATCTGTCATTTGTAGTTGTTGTAGTTCATGTTTAATACTATTTTCATGCCGTTAAATGTCAAAAATTTAAAAATGTTGGGAAGGGGGGAATTAAATTATTTCTATAAAAAAATATTTAAGAAAAACCAGATCTATAATGACAATGCAGAGCTTCCAACCTGTCGCTTTAAAAAAAAACATATTATTCAGCTTGAAAAAACATATTTTAGGTGAAAAAAAAAGATTATGCCTGTTTTACGTTTTTGTTATTTTCCCTATAAAATGCTATTGCATTCATGTTTCTTTGAATAAAAACGCATTCAATCATTGAGAATGGCCGACCTGTCACTTAAAAAAAAAAAAATAATAATAATAATAATAATAATAATAATAATAATAATTACAAAATTAAAAAAAAAAGATTTGTTAAATATATTTACCTATTTTATCAGAAAAGTCCATTATTCAAAACATCACAGAATTTTAGTCAATGAGTACGAGGGCCGCTGAATCAAGGCAAGTCTGGAGTTGCAATCAACTTTGTACATGAAGTCAATGCATCAGCAGATCCGGTGTTTTGATTTTCATTTGCCTTTTTGAAGATACCATTACATTCGAAGGGCATGCGATAGGCAAAAAAACTGGTAACAAAATCGCTGATTTCTTGATTTTTAGCGCTATTTTGATGAAACTGTTTCTTAAAACTGGGCTTAACCCCCGTGAGCTTTGGAAATATGGCTCCGATTCCGCATTTTTGACAGCAAAATTTGGCTTTTGGGATGGATTTTTGGAAGTTACATCGAGACTTTCTTGTACTGACACTGTGTGTGTACTGCAGTACAGCACTGATGTCATTTGTGTGTGTATGCATGGCCTGGGCTGGGGAAATGCGCTCGTCTTTGAGTGGTGTACATCCCCTGTATTGTGTGCTCCGTTCTCCGCTAGGAGTAGGAAATAGCGGCCGCTCGTATTCGTGCTGCAATTGTTTCTGGGCGATTTTAATTAGGATTCTCATTATAATGATTTGTTAGGGTTCATTCAGTCCACGTTTAACTTGTATCAAGTAAGTTTTTGTCACATTTGTGAACATTTAGTGCTAGACATGTGGAAGTTTATGAAACAGAAAATGTTAATTCTCCCAGACCGGGCGCCAGAAATAAAAAATGACCGGCGCCCGGTACTCATTTTCCCCGTCTTACCGGGCGCCAAGAGTCAGGGACCGTAGGGTAAAAATCGCCCGGCGCCCGGTTAATAAAAGGCTTGCGCATGAACCCATGAACCGGAAGAGTGGTAGTTCATCTTATCAATGAACTCGGTAACCTCTATATCATCATTATCAAGTTTTTACGATGAGCACTGGAATTGCCTGGATTAAATTAATTGTATTTGAGTATCAACAGCTTGTGTTCCATGAATATTTCGCGAAATAAAACCATTGAAATCTTCAAATACAAAACAGTTATTTGAAAACAGTGGACCTGTGAAACGTACTGTTCTAGTTAAATGTACAAGTTGGTGAAGGTTCATTGTCATGAAACGCAAGGAATACAAATCTGCAAAGTTTTTGACAAACTGTTTTAAACAACGGTCAGCAAGGACCAAGTCTTCAATGTATCATGTGGATGAGGTCTTCCAATTCCACAAGTGGAAATAGATATAATAAACAAATTATAATGTTATGGTGTTGAGTACACTTTGGAGCTTGTCCTTCAACTTTGGCATCTCTGCTGCACCTCAGCCCCTTCCTGGTGATAGATGTGCACTTTGTTGGCCGGTTCAGATACAGATTCACTAACGTGTATGACAAAAACAATATCTTAATATCAGCTTGTCATTTATGGAATGACTATCTATTATCAATATAGGCCTGTAAAACCTAAGAGGTTTGGGAGGTGCAAGCGACCCCAACATAATTATACAGGCATATAACCTGTTAGGAGGGGGGTTGACTCCAGGATGCATTAGCAACTCTCTGCTTCCATTTCCGAGCAGATCTCATGCTCTCTTCTAAATTGATGGTGTCATCTTCAGACTCCTCCATATCAGATATGGACCCGTACTGTCATCCTCCACGTGCCCCACCCCCCCTCCCCTCCCCAACCCTCCCTGCTCTCCATCACATGACTCACCCCTCCCTGCCTCACCCCGTCCTGCCTTACCCCTCCCTGCCTGCCCCGTTAATACAGCCTGGTCTCTTGTGGGCCGATCGCTTAATATATCTTCAAGTTGCTCATAGTTCACACGGGTCTCTCGACCTTCCCCACTCTTTTAATTTGTTTGCAGTTTTTGGTAGAGTCTCTTTAGATTTTTTCATTTTGTTTTGGATGGAAGTTAAGGATCTCACTTACCCTGCCTCTGCTTAAAGCCGTACCATTTCTAATTCTAAACTTAGATTCGCCAGTCTGACAATGACAATGACAATGACAATGACAATGATTTTTTATTTCTTTAACGGCCCCTTCTGGGGCATGGAAGAAATACAGTTGAATAGTACATATATAATGTTCAACAAAGATATTCATATAGAAAATATTTGTTTTAAACACACACAGAAAATCTTTAAAAGCAAGAAAATCTTTGGCAGCGAACAACAAACAAATGAAGGCAAGCTTAAGGGTATAGGTCTACTTTAAAAAAATAAAAATAAACCCTACATCTCAACTGGCAGTACTAACACTACTATATACATGTATGTACACTATGCTACTAAAAACGGCAACAACCAATTAACAACTCTAAGGTATTAAAAAGGACAAAACAAATTATCCAAAATTAGACATAATGATCTTACTAAATTTGGAAAGGTTCTTTAACTGCTTAACAGAATTTGCATTGAATAACTGATGAAATTTGATAACGTTAGGTCTACTGTAATAATATTTCTTAACATACTGCTTACGAAAGTCATTGAAAGCCGGGCACACCAAAACATAATGAAATTCATCACCCTGCACCTTAATATTACATAGGGAACATAACTCAAGAGGTTGATCAGATAAATAACGACATTTGGTAACTGGCAGCTTATTATTACCACAACGAAACTTACAAAGAGGTATCCTATCACATACGTCCAATTTCAACAAATAACTCTCCAAACCACCTTCCTGTTTAAAAAGCCTATAATTTAAGCATAGACGGTTTCTATAAACTTCATTATTCCAGTTTTGCAAATCAATATCGTTTAATCTAAGTTCCAAAGCTGACTTAACCCAACCAAGGTTCAAGGGGGTATCCTCAACCCACAAGTTTGACATTCCACTCTTGTCTGCTTTGTCTTGTCTCAGTCTGCTTTGAGATCTGTTTCACATAAAACCTTGTTCCATTCAACAGTTTCCAATTCTCTCTTAAATTGTGCTATATTTCCTTACTTACTTATTTGTTGATGCTTGAAGTATCAGCTCGATGGATGGTCGAATCTTCAATGACACAAGAAACTGATCACTTCAATATACTTTGTATGAATGAAGAGCTTGAATTGTTCGACCTGTTTTTTGAATGGTGAATCAGATGGAGTGTATTTTACGGTATGCTGGACTTGCACATCATTCACCAGGGTAATGAAAAGCGGCATACCACCTTCTAATTGGACGCGAAGCAAGGTGACATTGTTATACAAATCAGTTGACCCAACAGAGACAGCAAACTTTCGAATGATCTTACAAATAATAAACTTACCATGCTGTGTGCATTTCGGAGCTTCGCCCTCGAATCAGGCATCTCTGCTGCACAAACGTCCTTGTCTTGTTATAGATGAACACTTTGTCGGCCGGTTCAGGTACAGATTTACTAACCTGTATGACAACAACAATATCTGAATATCAGCTTGTCATTTATGGAATAAATAAATTAACAGTTCCCTAGTGCTACAGGAACAGAAGTTCCCGTGGACACCCGACCTACGGGCCATAGAGCCCTTGGGTGTTAACCCGAGTCTGCTCTAGGAGAGCCTGGAGACGGTCACCTCTTACCTCGGCTACCAACTCTCCCACCTCCCCGATATAGGCGGGAGTGGCGTAAATAACGCCACCACCAACGGGTAGGTGTGGAGAGTCGGTCTCCAGTAACAACCGACTCCGCGGAATCAGGCTAAGAGCAGCCCGCTAGTCCCTGTTATATGACTTCACCATGGCGTTGAAGCTGAAATAAGCGTTGGGGAAAAGTCCTTACCCACGCTTCAACTTCCCGAGGACCCAACGTGCAACATTGGATGTGAATTCACTGGTGCCTGTTCACCCTACGTTGGACCTCTTGCCTACAGACGCGGGAAGGTCCATCCGAGGTTGGAGCCCCCTTCTCCCCGCGGATATGCAGGATTAAGACCCTGCCGGTGGCACCGACCTTTCCCAGGATAGCCCGGAAAAGGTTCAGCTGGACCGACCCCGTCCCTGTGGCCATGGAGTAGTCTAACCCCACTTCCCCCAGGGCACTGACCCTGGCGTCGCCAATGAGCCAGCCCAGGGATGCATTATCAACTCTCTGCTTCCATTTCCGAGCAGATCTCATGCATTCTTCTTAATTGATGGTGTCATCTTCAGACTCCTCCATATCCGATATGGACCCGGTACTGTCATCCTTAACGTTCCCCACCCCCCTCCTCCCTGCTCTCCATCACATGACTCACCCCTCCCTGCATGCCTCCCCCGTTAATACAGCCTGGTCACTTGTGGGCTGATCACCCAATATATCTTCAAGTTGCTCATAGTTGACATGGGTCTCTTGACCTTCTCCACTCTTTTAATTTGTTTGCAGTGTTTGGTGGAATCTCCTCTTTAGATTTTCATTTTGTTTTGGATGAAAGTTAAGGATCTCACTTATCCTGCCTCTGCTAAAAGCTGTACCATTTCTTCATGCACAACTATGTTCCTTACTGTCCCATCTAATTTTTGCTTCATTTCCTCCTTCGCCCAAATTTCTAATAACAAACAATCCTGCCTTTGGTCCTCCTATTCTCAGAATAGTAGTCACTTCTTGCCTTGTTGTAGGAAACTTCATGAATTCTGGCAACAGCTTCTGAAATATCCCTCACAACTCGGCAAACAGATGACTGAGACATGTTCGTCCTCATGCATCCTTACGGAAGGGAATGAGATGTGCGCCGTTGACCTTTTGTTTCAAGTCCACGTCTCTGGAAATATCTCGGAGGAGATAGAGACCATGTTTCATGTATTTTCTTGACTATGTAAGGCCCAGTTCCCCTGGCGCTCCTTTTCTTGCCTCCTTTTTGTGTTGTATTCCACATGTTCTTCTTCCAAACTTTGGAGCCCACAGGGAAAGACTGCGTAATATAATATAAACTTGCGGTGTTAAGTGCACTTTGGAGTTAGGCTTTAAATGCAGCATCTCGGCTGCACCATAAACCATTTCATCATTATCATCGTGCATTTAGTTTGGTCGTCATAGAAACAAGTATCATGCAGATAAGGTCTTTCAATTCCACAAGTGGAAATAGATATAATAAACAAATTATAAACTTACGATGCTGTGTGCATTTTGGAACTTCGCCCTCAAATCGGGCATCCCTGCTGCACAAACGGCCTTGTCGCGTGACTGATGAACACTTTGTTGGCCGGTTCAGATACAGATTCACTAACCTGTATGACAACAACAATATCTGAATATCAGCTTGGCATTTATGGAATGACTGTCTTTTACCAATATAGGCCCGTAAAACCCAAGTGGTTTGGGAGGTGCAAGCGACCCCAACATAATTATACAGGCATATAACACGTTAGGTTTGATCCATAGATCATAAACTACTAAGAATTGAATATTTCACAAAAGGAAAGAGAACTGCTCTTACCGAGATATTGACTAGGATATGTTTCCAGTAGCTGTATCAGGTTGGTCCAGTAGTTCTCAATCAACGTTCCAATACAGCAAGACAAGTAGTGGTAGGAGCTTGTGGGGGGGGGGGGGGGTGGGGGTAATTCCTACTACATTCCCACTACATTCCCCCCTGTTTTGAAAAACCCGGCTCAATTGAAACAAGCCCGGGGAAGAACCCTACCCACAACCGGAAAGAAAAAAAAAAAAAATGCGTACCCCTCCCTTGTGGCCTTACAAAATCCCAACCTAAAGACATGTATCAAACATGCCAAATGAGACCCCAAACGAGCAAAACACAGGGTAAATACAACTTCTAAATTTTTTGTTGTTATTCTTTAAAAACCAACATACTGAATGATTAACACTAAAATTGCCAGGGGAGATTCCCTACCCAAAACTATCCACGCCCCAATAGCGGTGAGCCATCCGCTTGTCCTCCCAGGCTACGGCGCCATCTTACCTACCCGAGAGGTACATTTCTCAGATTTTTCGGAGAGTGACTGGAGAACCAGAAACTCACCTAGGACCTAGGTGGACACCCGACCTACGGGTCGTAGAGCGCTTTGGCGTTAACCCGAGTCTGCTCTAGGAGAGCCTGGAGACTGTCACCTCTTACCTCGGCTACCAACTCTCCCACCTCCCCTATATAGGCGGGAGTGGCGTAAATAACGCCACCACCAACATGTAGTTGTGGAGAGTCGGTCTCCAGTAACAACCGACTCCGCGGAATCAGGCTAAGAGCAGCCCGCTAGTCCCTGTTATATGACTTCACTATGGCGTTGAAGCTGAAATAAGCGTTGGGAAAAGTCCTTACCCACGCTTCAAATTCCCGAGGACCCAACGTGCAACAATGAATGTGAATGCGCTGGTGCCTATTCACCCTACGTTGGACCTCTTGCCTACAGACGCGGGGAGGTCCATCGGAGGTTGGAGCCCCCTTCTCCTCGCGGATATGCAGGATTAAGACCCTGCCGGTGGCACCGACCTTTCCCAGGATAGCCTGGAAAATGTTCAGCTGGGCCGACCACGTCCCTGGGGCCATGGAATATTCTAATCCCACTTCCCCCAGGGCACTGACCCTGGCGTCCCAAATGAGCCTGCCCAGGGATGCATTATCAACTCTCTGCTTCCATTTCCGAGCAGATCTCATGCCCTCTTCTTAATTGATGGTGTCATTTTAAGACTCCTCCATATCCGATATGGACCCGGTACTGTCATCCTTAACGTACCCCACCCCCCTCCTCCCTGCTCTCCATCACATGACTCACCCCTCCCTGCCTGCCCTGCTAATACAGCATAGACTCTTGTGGACGAATCGCCCAACATATCTTCAAGATGCTAATAGTTCACACAGGTCTCTTGACCTTCCCCACTCTTTTAATTTGTTTGCAGTTTTTAGTGGAATCTCCTCTTTAGATTTTTAAATTTTGTCTTGGATGGAAGTTAAGGCTCTCACATATCCTGCCTCTCCTAAAAGCCGTACCATTTCTAATTCTATCACTTCTAATTATCAATAACACACATACATGTATTTAATGTTAGCAATGTTTTATGGCCAAACTAAAGCACAACCAGAATTGATGTCAGTTGAAAGTGATTACTTTGTTTACTTACTCTTACGGAAGGGAATGAGATGAGCGCCGTTGATCTTTTGTTTCAAGACCACATTTCTGGAAACATCTCGGAGGAGATAACATAGGTGTTCTTGTCCGATAATGGCAAAATGGTGCCGCACAGCAACATAATCATATTCTGACAAAGTTTTCAAGCCAGCCTTACCAATACAATAAATTTCATCACACACATGAACCCATTAACTGGAAGAGTGGTAGTTCGTCTTATCGATGATCTCGGTAACCTCTATATCATCATTACCAAGATTTTTGATGAGTACTGGAATTGCCTGGATTAAATTAATTGTATTTAGTACTTGAGTATCAACACCTTGTGTTCCATGAATATTTTGCGTAATAAAACCATTGAAATCTTCAAATACAAAACAGTTATTTGAAAAGAGTGGACCTGTGAAACGTACTGTTCTAGTTAAATGTACTGTTCTAGTTAAATGTACAAGTTGGTGAAGGTTCATTGTCATGAAACGCAAGGAATACTAATCTGCAAAGTTTTCGACAAACTTTTTTAAGCAACTTTCAGCAAGTACCAAGTCTTCAATGTATCATGCGGATAACGTCTTTCAATTCCACAAGTGGAAATAGATATAATAAACAAATTATAAACTTACAGTGTTGAGTACACTTCGGGGCTTGTCCTTCAACTTTAGCATCCCGGCTGCACCTCAGCCCCTTCCTCGTTATTGTCGTGCATTTAGTTTTTAAAAATTTAAAAACAATTATCATGCGGATAAGGTCTTTTAATTCCACAAGTGGAAATAGATATAATAAACAAATTATAAACTTATGATGATGTTGGGTACACTTTGGAGCGACGCCATCGAATCGGGAATCTCTACTGCATCTCAACCCCTTCCTGGTGATGGACGAACATTGGGGAATCCGGTTCAGGTATAGATTAACCAGCCTGTATGAGAACAACAATATCTGAATATCAGCTTGTCATTTATGGAATGACAATATATTACCAATGTAGGCCAGTAAAACCTAAGTGGTTTGGGAGGTGCAAAGTACCCCAACATAATTATACAGGCATATATAACGCCCAGAGGGATGGGAGGGGGGTGAGGGGGGGGGGGGACGCATTATCAACTCTCCGCTTTCATTTCCAAGCAGATCTCATGCCCTCTTCTAAAGTGATGGTGTCATCTTCAGACTCCTTCATATTCGATATGGACCCGGTACCATCATCCTTAACGTACCCCCCCCCCCCCCTCCCCCTCCCTGCCTCACCCCTCCCTGCCTCACCCCTCCCTGCCTGCCCTGCTAATTAAGCCTGGACTCTTGTGGACCGATCACCCAATATATCTTCAAGATGCTCATAGTTCACACAGGTCTCTTGACCTTCCCCACTCTTTTTATTTTTTTGGCAGTGTTTGATGAATCTAAATTATCATAATGTCAAATTGGTCTAGACGTGTTTGATCTAATGTTACCTTTAACTATAGACTCTAATTCACATTTTGACTTACCACTAACTCCCACGAGAGTTCCGGTACTTAGTAGGTCTATGCCAACCTTCTTTCCTCTGGACTCTGTAAATTTTACCGCTGTCACCTTCCCAATGTTGGCTTTTGAGGCTTGAATTTGGACATATTTCGCTGGAACAATCGTTGACGTATTCTCTTCGTCAAAAAAAATCAAACATTCTCGGAAGCATTTGTCCGCTTTTGATCTTGTAGAAGACCTTGAGGCTGCCATGATCCGGGCCATGATGAAATAAGAGTATGTCTAGCTCCTCTACAATTCGGCGCAGGCATGGCTGGCCGCGTGCGCTCGTTCGTTCAGATCTCCAGCGCGTTGCTAGTACTCTCCGTGTGCATTATAATTAATATAGAGATCGAATGACGTAATACAAATTCTGAACTAGATGATTAAAAGTTTAAAACAAAATATCTTACCATTCAAAATTGTTAGACAAGTTTAAGCCTGTATCTCCTCTCTTTCTTGGAGGCCCATAGTTTGACTGCATCCATAAATGGATAGTTCTCTGGAGCTGGACCAGAAATGGTGGTTCTCATGAGACATTCTAGTGTGTCCACTCCCATCCTAACACAACTGTGTTTACTCCAAACCTCCCGGCTGCTGGGGAGGAGATGGACGGTAACCCTCCAGTTCCTCCCCAGCAGGGTTTGGGTTTGCCCCTGGAGGGGGTGCAGTGGGTGCCCCTGATGCTGCTGGTGGTGCTAAAGCAGGGAGGATGGATGAGCCCCGTCCTGACATCTCTGTGTCTGAGGGTGAGGGAACTGGAGGGTCACTGTCCATCTCCTCCCCAGCGGGGGTTGGGTTTGCCCCTGGAGGGGGTCCAGTGGGTGCCCCTGATGCTGCTGGTGGTGCTATCATCTTTATCACCCCTATGGAAATATCTTTTCCACATTTGTAATCTCTCCCTTGCAAAATGGACATTCCAGTTGATTTGCATTGAAATGAGTTCCACATGGGAAGCAAAGGGCATGTCCACATGGTACCAGGAACGTACTCTTCTCTACGTCCTTGAAGCAGATGGTACATAGATTGGTAGCAACTCTTAGAGCATCCTTGAATGATAAAAATATATAATAAATTGTGATGTTGGCTGCTACAGTCATTTCCATATAGGTTACCACAATATCACATGAAACCAACTCACCGTTTCAAGTAATTTCTCTTGTGTATTATTATCGCAAAATCCTTGTAGACTTCGGGTAAGCAATTTGAGTCTAGGTGGAGATCCCTGATGATCCCTCTCACCGTTTCAAGTAATTTTGTTTGTTATGTATGACAACCCCGAAATCCTTGTAGACGTCGGGTAAGCAATTTGAGTCTAGGTGGAGATCCCTGATGATCCCTCTCACCGTTTCAAGTAATTTCGTTGATTATGTATGATAACCCCGAAATCCTCGTAGATGTCGGTGAAGTAAGTTGTATCTAGGTGGAGGTCCCTGAGGATCCCCCTCACAGCCTGATTTATGTCTGGGTGTTTTACGGTCATCAACTTCTTTTCACTAATGGTGGCACGAATCATCAGCTGTGGCAAAATGACAGTGTTGGCATTCAGTTTTACATCATGCATCTTTCACAAAGAAATTATGATTTATTTACGTGTTACAAACCTCTAATAAATTAGTATACCTCTTGGAAGCTTCGTGAAGAGAGATCCAGGTCCCCAATTATTTCTCGTACAGCTCTTTTTATTTGAGGTTGCTTCATGCTCTGAATCTCTCTCTCGGAGACACTTGCCTGAATCATCATCTGTGGAAAAATATACATGTATCTCTGTATGTGTTAAATGCATGTGGGCACGCTTCACAGGTTGTGTCCACGTTGTGTCCACGTTGTGTCAACCTAGTGGTCAACATTTCAAACCCAATGAAAGATTTTTTTTATGTCTGTCCTTGGAAATCAGGATGTACATTTTTAGGATAAGTTGTTTCCAGACCTTAATCGGTATCACCCTCTCTCATTCTCTCAATCTCTTACTCGTTCTTCTCACCAGCATGTCAACATCAACATGGTAAATAAAGACACAAGGTTTCAGTCACTGTTTATGCTATTGCTTCTCGTGGTTTTCACTTTTTTAGATACAGTAACTGTTAAATTATGCTATTGCTTCTTGTGGTTTTCTCTTTTTAGTCAGTTACATTTCTGAACAACAATAACAAAAATAACATGGTAAATAAAGACACAAGACACGGTTTCAGTCACTGTTTATGCTATTGCTTCTCGTGGTTTTCGCTTTAGTCAGTTACATTTCTGAACAACAATAACAAAAATAACATATTTACAATACATATGACATTATATAATACCCATGTGAGCAATTGTTTTGTTGAGTGGATCTGATGCTCTTGGTACAGATGGGAGATTGTGCATCTCATTATGTTCTGTGGCTTCTGTGTTATTTTGCTCACCAACTTCTTATCCGGAAGTGGAAAGTCACCACCATGTACTCTTTGTTCTGTTGGGACCTCCACATGTCAGTGGTGAAGCTAATGCCATGAAGAGCTTTTGAAAGTTCAGACTCTGAAGCGTCCTTCACTTCAGAGTACGTGTCGGGTATCACCCGTTCCGAAAAGAACCATCTTGACAGGATTTTGTACCTTGGATCCATCGTTGTGAGAAGCCCTCTGAAGCCGTCATTCTCAAAAAACAGAATACGGCCTCAAATTGACGGCTATCATCTTCCCGATTGAGCGGTGGATGGCTTTCGCCCTGTCGCTGTCACTAGGGTATTGGTTCCGCCTAGCAACGGTCTGTTTGAGGACGGGTTGAGTGACTTGAGCCGCTGGAGCTGGTTCCCCTGCTCCACCTCTCACCGGTGCTGCCAGGCACTGCTGGAGATGTCTCGAGAGGGCCAAAAAGGACAAGGTAATAACCAGTAGGGATACGGCACTAAATTATTTCTTCAAATTATTCCATTTAGGGTCCTGTATTTTTACAGGGAGAGGTACGGTTTATTCATATATCTAGAACATCCATTGCACGAAAAATGCATATACTAGCATTTAAAAAAAAAATACTTGCCTCTTTCCACATTTGGGAAATTGCCTGGCTGGCCCTTCTTGCAGAATCCATATCCTGGGTGGCAGTATAATACTTCTTTGCAGTATTTGTGGAGTGCTTCATGAACTCTGCCACCTCACAAGCTGCTTCCGCAGACAACTTCCTCTGTGCCTATATTTTTTATTTGAAAACATAAATCACCCATTACCTTAATTGAAGTAAATATTTTATAACAAAATATTAATCACCACCCCCCCCCCCCTTTCCCAGTCTGTTTGCTAATTGAAATATTGTGATTCTCACATTTGCTCTACGTCTTGGAAACGGCGGCCGTTGGCCCCCCAAATTGAGAGATACCTGCGGCGGCCTCCACAAACATAAGATCGCCCGAATGTGTATATTGCTATGACTGAATTGGCCCTATAAATAATCTGAATAATGTAAGGTTGAAATAAAGCCGAAGAATGCTAAGAAGATGTGTTTATAATTATAAATTTGACTAAATATTGAAGGCATTTGATTTGTGGGGGTTTGTTTTAAAGGGTGTTTGGTGTCTCTATCAATACCCCTTAACATCCAGTGCCCCTCTTTATACCTTCCACGATTGTACTTTGATTGGACCACCTAATATTTTAGGATGATCTATATAATGTTCGGTGCATACGTCCCTAAAATAGTTATGCCAATCCACAACGGTATTGCCGATTCCTGAATGGGATCTCTGCCTTTCTCCAGCTCATCCCCGATGCCAGAATTGTTCAATCTTCGTTTTTGCTTCCTGCATGAATTGATCAAAACACAGATAAAACAAATTTTAAAATATAATCATGCCATCTCCGCAGTCCAAGTAATCTGTTGCGTTGGGGTACGAAGAAATGGTTGAAGGATGTCATTCAACTTCTGTGTTCCACACTCCTTGCACTGGCATTTGATGCATGCTTGATTGTTGAATTTGGCACCATCTTACTTGGGACACATTGTTGCCGATACCAGGCTGTACTCGTCCTTGAATATCCCAGGCTGTAATTAATTAATGACTTTGAGCTTCAGGAAAATATTTTCACAATACTCGCAAAGGCACCCTGTGTACTTCGCTTGGGACTTGGTCCTGACATGCCCTTGGCCTGTATGCAAAGAACACGCCGGATGAAACCTTGTGATCTGGGTGAGTCTTCTGATATTGGGAGTACAGTTCGGAGATGGTGCACCGCATGATGGTGCACCGCATGATGTGTCTTGGTTTTTGGATCTTCTTGCTTACTAACTTCTTATCAGGTACGGGACTCGAGTTTTCCTCATAAAAGGCTTGTATGAGTTGGATTGTTTCCTGCCTGATCCGTTTTCTTCCGATAGCTTTCAGTTTGGCATTTGTCAGAAGTTTCCAGGAACATCTAAACTTCTTCGCCGCCAATGGAGGGTCCTTATCCAGTAGGTACACACAAATCTCCCTATTCATAGTAGGCGGAAATACTTGTGTCTTTTTTCTTCTCCAAGAAGGAATATTTAAATATTCCATTCTGCCTTTCAAGTCCGTTGTTTGTGTTGACCTGAACTCCTTTGTTGCAACGGTTGCCCCATACGCAGTGCTGAAACATGAAACGGATGTATAATAAACTTGTTGTCTTTGTTCAAGAAATAAGTATTTGATTGAGGATTTGGTTTTCATGTATATCCAATAGGACAAAATAATTCATGCATTCTTTATAACCTACTGCAGAGGTGGATTTGGTCCATAGACCATAATTTACTTGGATGTAAATATGAAAATCCACGGAAGGGCAGAGAACTACACTTACCGGAATTGAACCAAGGATTATAAGTCTCCAATATTCTGTTATCAGTCCAGTGCAGTAGTCTTCTTAGGCCTGTGAGCTACTTCTGAAAATCCAGTACGACTTCCTATAAGGATACATACTAGCACCGATTTGCAGCTTTTACCTCGGACATGGTCAGGCGGGTCACTAACATTAACTACACCAGTACTCACTGATTGTAGGCCTCTTGGTTTCCAGATCAGAGATTGGCCTTGCTCTCCGACCCCTCCTAGTTTTCCAGAACATCAGTAGCCACGGGAGATAGAGAGCGGGCATGGGAGAGCATAGAAACCTCCAAAGACTTAACAGTCTTTAGTATTTCCGCTAGTACACAATCGGTATTGTCTTGAATCCATAAATTGACGTTGTATTTTCAAAGACTGGAACAAGTATTGTGAAGAAACGTACAAGACTTTTATCATTGCTATTACCTGGAAATATCTGTTGAATGGCATTTATTTCCGTTCCGAAAAATCTGTCATAAAAAGTGACGAATTCCATGCCTTGCCTTCCTCTGACATCCCTTTCTGAATGGTACACAATCCCTGCTTGATCGCTGCAGTGGTCTCGAATTGTACGACAAACTCACCAACTACGCTGTAACCGTAGTTGGTTTCACTGCTAGGAAAAGCAAGGGAAGGGCATACTTTGTGGTGCGGTAGGTCGCATCCAGAAGGCATAATGTGTTTCCATACCTACATGTATGCATACATGCCAACTGTACAGATTAAAGAGGAACATTCCTCTTTTTGGGAGAAGATAATTATCATTTTAATGCAGGTGTTCCTCTTCCTGTACAAATTTGTCTGTAGTATTGAATAGGAGAGTTAGGATTGTTCCTCTTTTTTTTGAAAATAGCATAATTTGTACAGATTTCTGATTTTCAAATGTTGGCATGTATGTGTATGATGCAGAAAGAACACCAAGAAAATATCACAAAAGCAATGTTGTTGCTTTCTTGTGAATGGGCCTTCTCCTCTTCGTAATGCAAACATATTGTGTTAATTATGTTTTTGGGGACATGCCCAAGGACCACTTTACCTTTGTAAACCTGCATGGCTTTATTTTCGGCCTTCAGTGTCCGGTACTTGGCCTTCAACTCATCATATTTGGAGCATCTTTTACATGTTGCCGTTGGTGCAGTTGGTGCAGTTTCATCCCTGATACTCCCCATCATTCACTGTTCCTCAGCTAGGGCCGACAGAACACTCAGGCTGGTGTTGCTGCATGTGGCCTTCTTCTTCTTCTTAGGAACCTAACATATACAATGACAATAATTAACTTTTATTTTCTGTACACAAGGCCCTCCTTCCATCTGGACATCGCCATCAACGTCTGTGATGTCCAAAATGATCATATGGTGTCCAACACCAAGGGACGTGCTTGGTCCTGCCTCATCATCGCTGTTTGCCACCAAGTTCTGTCGTTGTTTTTCCAGGTCACTGTTTTTTCCTTGAATGCATGGGGGAAAAAAAGAAAAAAGAAAATTAAACATAAATTAAACCCATAGATTAAAGAATCAAATACCTTGGTATTATTGCTGGAAGCTATTCTTGGTTTAAAGTCAACGTCGACAGGCCTTACTTCGACATCCGAGCCATCTGAGCTAGAGCTGGTGATGCTTGTATATATTCTCTTGGCAGTCTTTCTGCGAACCCTCTCCCAGACTCTTTATTAGTCTCGATTGAGACCACTTCTGCAGTTTAGGGTGCTTCTGCCATTCTTCAGAAGACATGAAGGCTTCCAATGCAGCTTTATACTCTGATGGCTCAGTGGCATGAGCACATCTACTCAGCATAGAGAGAGAGCACTCTTTGGTTGCAGGAAGACACACCATTATCTATCTTTCTGACCCATCTTATCCATGCTTGCTCTCTGTGAAAATCACAGATAAAGACAGTGCATGCTGCAACGAAACAATAAATAAAACAAAAGTACATCTTCATTGAGTTAGAGTGCTCACAAAAATGTGTAGGACACAGCACGACATCACAACGTTGGAGAGCTTCTCTAGAGTGGTATTGTTCCGCTTTAGGAGGCAACGCCATCTGCCTTTGAGTCTTCCAATAGTCCCCTCTATGACCATCCTAGCACTGCTTGGCCTGTAGTTAAGAGGCGCTGCTCCCGTGTAAGCCTGCCATTGTCTGGATATCCCTTCATCAACCAGGGCAAGAGATCACCCAAGATGTAAAAAGGTACACTCATCCCTTGAAGTCTCTGTTGAGTCTGAATTATCCTGTGAGTAGATATCATTTGTTGACCCTTAAAGTTTGATAGTTATTTTCATTGTCATAAACGTTATGATGAAAGCCAATCGGGTAATAGACCAGTTGTTGTCCACGATGTTTGAGTCATAGCCGTCTTTTTGCATTCACTGCGCATTTTTCCCTGTTTAATTTGTCAGACAGTTTTTTTCTGGTGGGTGAAAGGGCCATTCCCCAGAGCACCTTTGTTTAATCTGTCAGTTGTGAACAATACACAAGGGTGGCAAAACACCCCCATTGCATTGATTGCTATATCTGGGGCCATTACAATAATCATGAGTTTGTAAAACATATCTGTTTTGCATGGGACATGGTGGTCGTTTGAGCATGTGTAGCTGTGCGCAAATAGTCTATTATTATCAGTGTTTTCATTCTTCTTTTCTTTTCATAAGCAATAATGTATGTACTAATACCAAGTCAAGCTCAAAGGCAACAGTATAGTATGTGTAGTAAATCTGTATGTGAAAGAGAAGAGTATAATGGATAATCTATAACGTTTTATCAATTTCTTTCAACCAGTGAGGCAGGGTTATTGTCCCTATATTTTGGTTTTTGCCAATACAGGTTCCTTGAATGAAAAAAAAAAATTAAACAATGGTACTAACAGAACTTTAAGTGACTTTGATAGAAGCAACTTACAGATGTTACCACTGTCTTTCATAGGTGGGTTGGATTCAATTTGCCAGGGTATCCCATTGTGGTCCATCGGCGAGTGAGGGTTTCACTCGCCTTCACCTTCTTATCGTTTTTTCCTCGGCTCCACGTGGACAGTCACATGCAGCTCGGCAAAGCGTAAAGTGCTCCGGTAGATGTCTTTTACCCTAGCCATTGCCAAGTTGAATACCATACTTTCCTTATCCTGCAGCTCACCATCTGAAAGGCCCGGCTGCTCGTTTGGTGGACTATCCTCGCCGGGAAGTCTCGCTGGTAGATATACACTGGTGAGAGCATGAGTGCAGGGGCCCACAAGTGCTCGATGGGGTTGAGTGCAGAATCTCCCGGTGCACATAACAGGAGATGACCATGGCATTCAGTTCCAGGTCACGGAAGAGTCGGGAATAGTAGAGCTCGTTGATGGCATGATTCGGATGAAAGTCGGGTCCATCATCTGCCAGCAGAAATAGGATTGATTTTGTTTAGTCCGGTGGGAGATTGAGTATGCAGTGATGAATGTCATTCATGTGGGTAGTAGCACTGGTTGGGGAACTTCAAAATTAAACCCATAGATTAAAGAATCAAATACCTTTGTCTTGCTGGGAGCTACTTCGAACTGTTCGATGTCAACCTCGGCAGGCCTAATTACTTCAAGTTCATCTGAGTCGGAACTGGAGCTTGTAACGCTAGTATATAACCTCTTTGCTATCTTCCTCCGATAGCCTCTTCCAGACTCTTTGTCCGTCTCAATCGAGTCCCCTCTACACGTCTTGTTTCTTTTCTCCTGGAGCTTCAGTTCATTTTCTACAAAAGAAACAAATCTTGTTTGAAAAAAAGGTCTTCCAAATAAATGTTACCTTTCCATGCAGTTGCTGACATTCTTCCTTAAAAACCCTATTCTGAAACTCAAGCTCCCTGTCCACTTCTATGTTGCCACCTGCTATGCCACTGTGGTTAACAAATCTGTTCCACACAAGAAGATGAGCCATTCAGGGAGGGGGGGGGGGGGGGCAATTCACCTGCGCCAAGAGACGGAAGGTCTGGAAACTGTACTTGGTGCGATGGCATAACTTGAAGTACAAGAGCAGGAATTTATATAACCTGATGATGCGTTGCCCATCATCGTACCTTCTTGCATCCTGGAAGACCCTGAAGAGTAAGCATAGACTTAGTGATGCGCAACTATAGTTATAGATGCCATCCTCTGGCTCTGGACCTTTAGCATCATTTGGCTGGTGCTTGCTCTTCTGGTGCGCTCTCAGTCCATTTAGCCTCTTGTATGACTTGCTGCATTGAGGACACACCAAACCTGACCTTTAGACACCTTCGGCCCTTCATGTAGCACATACTTATCAATTATCTTTCCTTCCTCTTGTTTGATATAACACAGGGTCCATCGTCATGGGGTGATATACATTGATGGTTTGATTTGCTGATGTATTCTTAATCTTCAATGAATTACCTGATATTGCACTCACTTTCACTGAAATGTTTATTGCATTATTCTGGATTTTGTAAATGTACAGAGATGCCAGGACTTGGGAACCACATCTTTTCTATGTACATGTACACTTGTATGCACTCTTTACATTCATTATCAATTTGATTCACTACACTTGGACACAGCAGTGTCAGTATATTACAATCGCTCAGTAAAGTATTAAATACCTGCTCTTCCATTCTCCATAATGGTTACTCCGAACCAGTTCCAGGATTCGGCTGGCTTCTTATGCTGCTTTGCTGCTAGTGTGGCCTGCGCAGACTTTAGGGCAGAGGCGGTTCTCCCGGGGGGGGCAGGGGGGGCACAGTGCCCCCCCACTTTTTCAGATACCCCAAAAGTGCCCCTTTTTACATAGGAAAAGTGCCCCTTTTATTTTGTAAGAAGTGCCCCTTTTACATAGGAAAAGTGCCCCTTTTACTTTGACAAGTGCCCCTATTACTAAATAAAAGTGCCCCTTCCCCCTTTTCACCTCTGACGAGTGCCCTTTTTATTTTTGACACGTGCCCCTTTTCCTTCGACATGTTCCCATTTTCCTTTGCAATAAGTGTCCATTTTCCATTCTCATAAATCTTGAAATTATCTTTAATAAGTGCCCTTTTTAATCTCTAGTAAGTGCCTCTTTTCAGGTACGAGAAGTGCCCCTTTTCACTTTTGATAAGTGCCCCCTTCACCTCTGATAATTGCCCTATTCAAAACTGAGAGGTGCTCCTTTTACTTTGACAACTGCCCCTTTTTTCCTTTGTAAGAAGTGCCCCCTCTCCTTTTAATAACTACCCCTTTTTTAAACTCGGATGAGCACACCTTTAATTTTAACATGTGCCCCTTTTTTCTTCTAATAAGTGCCCCTTTTCCTTATGATAAGTGCCCCCATTAAAAAGAGAGAGCTCCTTCCCCTTCTCATAACTACCGCTTTCCCTTTCTAATAAGTGCCCCTTTTCCTTATGATAAGTGCCCCCATTAAAAAGAAAAAGCTCCCTCCCCTTCTCATAACGGCCCTTTTTTAAAATTTGAACGGTGCCCCCTTTTCATTCAACAAATGCACATTTTCCTTTATTATAAGTGCCCCTTTTACATTTTCATAAGTGCCCCTTTTCATATCTGGTCAGTGCCTCTTTTCACCTCTGATAATTCCCTTTTTAATAATGATACGTGCCCCTTTTCCTTTCTAATAAGGGACCTGTCCCCTTTTCACCTCTTATAAATGCCCCTATCAAAATCTGATGGGTGCCCTTTTTCCGTCAACAAATGCCTATTTCCCATTTTCGTAAACGCCTCTTTTTCATCAGGTGAGTGCCTCTTTTCAGGTGAAAAAAATGCCTCATGTTCACCTCTTATAATTATCCTTTGTACTTTGACACGTGCTCCTTTTCTTTTCTAATAAGTGTCTTATCCCTTTCGATAATTGTCCCCTTTTCATGAAATCATTAAACATGCCCCTTATTTAAAGCGACTAAGAGCAATTTCCCCCAAAGTTCGCTCGCTGCGCTCGCTCGCATTTAAAGATGATATAATTATGTTAGTTATCAAAGGTCTTTTCAGTCTTCCGTTAAGAGAATGTGCTTATAACCCCATCACGATTGGCTTTTTTCCTCTTTATAAGATGTAATTTTTCGCACTGCGACCTCGCAGATCTTTAAAATTTTTCTCGCTCGCTTCGCTCGCTCGTAAATGCATATTCAGACATCCCACCCAACTGTAAAGTATGATGCTTAAGCGATATCTTGTATGATGTATGAAGAGAAACAAATATTGAAATCATCCCTGATAATGTAATCACAATGCAGGGGTATGTACCAATGTCTAATAAATTGTATATTTTCGCTTTGAGATTTCCCACTGTAGGTGCCCTTTTTTCTTCAGAAAGTGCCCTTTTTTGTTGGTGCCCCCCCACTTTGGAAGTCGCTCGACCGCCCCTGCTTTAGGGGCGGCCACTGACACGTCTTCTCGTCCGCACTCACCCATGCCGACGACACAATGTCAATCTCGTTTGACTCATGAAACTCGACAATGTAATAGGAACTTGACATATTGCTGCTTACACAGGATACAATTGTGTGAATTCATTTATGATTAGAAAATAGGAATACATACAATATATACCAATCCTCACCATATTTGTTTGTATGTACAAACATGGTCGCTGGTGGAGAGGACAGTTGCGTAGTGTTTCTGGTGTATTCACTTCCGAAGGGAGTGCAACGACATCCCTCTTATTGTTGGCCTTGCACAATCGGAAAGCCTGGCTCTCCAGCTCAGGGATTCCTGCCTCAGCTGGGCAGAAAACTGTTCTGCAGTCAGCGTCAATAGAAAATGAATTTTCCTGGTTGGCACACCTCCTATAAAACAAAAGATTGAGTAAACAATTTTTTTATACCTATCTTCCCCATGATATATGAACAAACATTACTGGCTGTCCAGTACACAAGAAACATCATGAGTTCATTGGGCGGTAATGTCGCCATCCAGGCTCCCAAGTACACGGATACCCTCTCCTTCATCGTCCTCTGATCTACATCATCAGAAAATAACATTTGCATACTCTCTTCTATCCTGCTGGCATCTGGAGATGCCCTCTCATACAATCGTATGATATGTTGCTCCTGCACGCCTGCCCACATGTTGTTGTAGGAGGACAGGCCCTGTCCAATCTGGAGGATTGCGTGGTAGGGGCAGTATATAGCCACTGCACTGGCCAGACTCAACAGTACACTCCTTGCATTGCCCTGTGATATGTGCTGCCTGAAAACAAAGAGAAAGAGAAATAAAAGATGGACAAAATAAGACACTAGATAGATGTAGCACCGGTTGCACCTTGTGCCATGGATCAAACTCATCCTCTACAGACATACAGACATGGATCATTCTATTGATCAGCGAGAACAGCCAGAAAGTAACCTTCATTACTCTAGGAGAAGGTGTTCTACTGATCTTCCTTTTCTTTCGGAGGTTCCTCGGACTTGGAGAAGAATGGAGAGGGCGTCTCTGAATGGCTGCTGTGGTAGCTCTTTGTGTAGAGGTTGTCCGCAACATATTTTTGACGATCATTTCTTGTAATGCTGTGACTCTTTCGTAGGCAGTCTTAACTTTATTATGACAGGTCCGGCAGGCAAATCCTTCTTGCATAGTCAGAGGTGGTATCTTATCTGTAATATCAGGAGAAATATGATGGAGCATTTGGTACATGTTGGTTTTTCCTCTGTCCACTTAAAATAATATGTGTCTACTTGTAATAGATCTCCGGCCAGTGGGATTGAGGAGAAATACTAAATGGTTCAGGAACCAATAAACATGAGTACATCAGCAATTCACAGACGACACACTTATACATCAGAAAATAACAGCTCCATTTTTTCTTCGATCCTGCTTGCATCTTGAGATGCCCTCTCGTACAAGTTCAGGATGTGGTCTTCCTGCACTCCTGTCCACAAATAATCTTTCACTTGATCACACCCCAGATTCCTGTCATGGACAAAATAGCTTGATTATAAATGAAGGCCTACCTTTCAAAAAATTCAGCTGGTCCTGAAGACTTTGCCTCAGTTCCGTTTCTTTCTTTAGTTGGGATTTGAGTTTTGCAACCTCTCTTAAGGCGTCACTTGACGTGCTTGCCTGGCAATGTTTAAAAGGCAGAAAAGGGTCATTTGTAAAGATTATCAGAAATGTAGTCAAAATGTATTTACTTTCAGTATTTACATAAATTGTCATGACACTATTTTCAGTTTTAGTTTCAGTTTCAGTTTATTTTCATATTTCACATGTTGTATAATACATCATTACATTTAGCATGTTACATTTTGTACTCATTTTAAGATGCGTTTATACAAACAAAAAGAATAATACATAAGACTAAGTTGTATAAAAAGATCTTTATTCGCTTATTTAAGTGTAAGTCCGACTGTCCGACACAATATATTCACATTATTGTTTACAGTCGGACATCATGAATTTGCCCTCTTGTATAAGTTCAGGATGTGCTCTTCCTGCACTCCTGTCCTCAGATTCTTGTCGAGGACAGGCCCTGTCCATGATAGGGGCGGTATATGGTAACTGCACTGGCCAAACTCAACGGTTGTGATATTTCAGGGACTGAATTCTTCACTGATTCATTAAGGTCCTCACTTCAGCCAGTGCTCCAAGCTAGAAAATGTAGGAAGAAGCTCATTAACCTTATCTAAAGACATGTCATTAGCAAGTGGGGGCCAGACTGTGTGTGTTTTGACATTACTCATTGATGCCTTCAAATAATTATTGAGCAGAATGGAATAGCTCTCTGAAAGGATGAGACACTGCTCCTGCCTGGTCTGGGAGAACACATCACTGCTTTTGCTTTCCTCTCTAGTAACTTCTTTAACAACATCCTCTACTACCTCTTCAATATCAAGTGTTTCTACAATGTAACTACAATTATGACATCTCTTAGTTGTCAAATCGACTTAAGTGATTGCAATCTCTGAAGTAATAGTCTGATTTGCAGAACCTTTTATCGAATAGTATAGTATCTTTAAAGAGAATAGTTTTATTTGTTTTTATTTTTTAAAGCCCTCCTTGCAGACGCGCACTTAGAATTAATCTTCATATTGAAGTCGCGTGGTGAAAGGCACGCCGCCCCGGTTTTATTTGTTTTTATTTTTTAGAGCCCTCCTTGCGGACACGCACTTGGAATTGATCTTCACATTGAAGTCGCGTGGAGAAAGGCACGCCGCCCCGGTTGTTTTATTTGTTTTTATTTTTGAGAGTCTTCCTTGCAGACGCGCACTTAGAATTGATCTTCATGTTGAAGTCGCGTGGAGAAAGGCACGCCGCCCCGGTTGACGTCCTAAACTTCTTCAGGATGCATTCTGAAAAAGGAAAAAGGAATTTACATTGCTTTTGCTTTCCTCACTAGTGACTTCTTTAACAACATACTCTACCACCATTAAGTATTTCTACAAACACAATATCACTTCCACTCTGACGTGATGGCTTGGAAAAGCAGGGAACAGGATGTGACAGCCTAAGTCTGTCCTTCAGACGACCAGATTTGTGCAAGGAAGCATCAATGCCTTCTACATCTTTCACCTCTTTGATGAACAACCTGTTAAGTTTGGTCAGACGCAAGATTTCTTTGTTTTAAATTATCTTGTCTCTACCACTTTATTACAGAAACTCTTCTATGATTTTTCATTCGATTGCTATGAACTTTCTCCTTTTGTTTGGGATTTACATCTCTGTACTACCTTGGCGTATCGCAGATAACATGACTTATGATATTTTACCTCAATAGCAACAAGATCTTTACCTCTAATGTCTAACAGCAACCTTTGATCTTGCTTCATCTCTGCTGCATTTAATAACTCCTCCCCCCCCCCCCACTCCTAGTTTCACAGTTCATTAATTTGGGCTCCTTTACCCATTCCAGAGGACCAACATCCTTGCTATGGGAGTCAAACTCGAAGAGAGCAACTTTCTTAACCTCTGTCATTCCTTCATCCATGGTTGAATCGGTAGGAAGTAGCATCCTTCAGATCAAGAAAAATGTTTGGCCTGTACAAAAGGATATATCAAGAAACCGTGTTGACTTTATCCCATATAAAATCGCTGACGTTCCATGATTAATATCAGATCCTCATGTTTTATGCAAAAAAAGAGGATTTACAAGGTATAATAATGGCATTGGATCTCACCAAGGCATTCGATTCATTAAGCCATTCATTTATTTTCCAATGTATGGAAGCCTATAACTTTGGGCCCTCACTAATACAGTGGGTTAAAATTTGGCTTAACATGTCTGTATTACCTTGGTGTATCGCAGATAACATGACTTATATTTTACCTCAATAGCAACAACATCTTTATCTCATGTCTAACAGCAACCTTTTCTGCACTTTTTACATTCATTATCGATTTGATTCACTACACTTGGACACAGCAGTTTATTACAATCACTCAGTACAGTATTAAATACCTGCTCTTCTTATTCTCCATAAGGCCAAAAAAAAAAAATTGTTTGGTTGTCCTCGATTGCTTTTCTGGAGTAGGGGCGGGCGGGCGGATTTTTTTTTTTTTTTTAACTTCATTTTTTGTGTGTCTTTTTTTTTTTTTTTTTTTTTTTCCCCATTTTTTTTTTTTTTTTAATATTTTATTTTCCATAAAAAAAAAAATCATTGGGATTGTCAAGCATTTAAACAAACAAAGTCTATAAAACACTTTAATATGGTAAAAGACTAGTTTAATGTACAATGAATATCAAGACCAACACAGAAAGTATTTTGGGCTTTGAAATACAGCACCTTTTAAATCTCCATTGTACTACTTATAGCTACTTGCGCCCTCTATGTAGCAAACAATGCCTAATCGGTGACCATTGGTCCCCAATGATCCTCTTTATCTTATTTTAACTAAGGGCTGATTAGATGAGATAACCACTTGTCCAGTGACCTTGCAGGGTGGTCTAATCCCTCCTGTAAACTAGTACAGATGGGCTTTAAAATGAGTTTAAGAATGCTCAAAACCTGATTTGAATGAACGGCATTTTGACATAGAAAAATAAAAATGGCAAGTTTAATAAATACCTAATTGCGTACTGAAAAGACAAAACTGGCAACGGGACGCATTTTAATCCTTGCAAATGCATAAAATGGTATGTTTGGCATTTAAGATTGCTCCCCCCCAAAAAAAAAAATTAAATTAAAAAAAAAAAAAAAAAAATTGAATTAAAAATATTTAAAAAAATTGAATTAAAAAAAAAAAAAAAATATTAAAAAAAAAAAAAAAAATGCGAGCGGCCCGAAAATGACGGGCGGGCGGTCGAGGACAACCAAATGATTTTTTTTTTTTGGCCTAATGGCTACTCCAAACCAGTCCCAGGATTCGGCAGGCTTCTCGTGATTCTTCGCTGCTTGCATCTTGAGATGCCCTCTCATACAACCGCAGGATGTGCTCTTCCTGCACTCCTGCCCACAGATTGTTGTACGAGGGCAGGCCCTGTCCAGTCTGAAGGGTGGCATGATAGGGGCGGTATATAGCCACTGCACTGGCCAGACTCAAAAGTACACTCCTTGCATTGCCCTGTGATATGCTTCTCGTGATTCTTTGCTGCTAGCGTGGCCTGTGCAGACTTGAGGGGTGGCCACTGACAAGTCTTCTGGTCCGCACTCAACCATGATGACGACACAATGTCGATTTCGTTAGACTCATGAAACTCGACGATGAAATAGGAACTTGACATATTGCTGTTCATACACAGGATACAATTGTGTGAATTCATTTATGATTAGAAAATAGGAATACATACAATATATAACAATCCTTGTGTAAATCCTCATCGCAGTCTTTCTACGAAAGCCTCTCCCCGACTCTTTATCCGTCTCGATGGAGTCCCCTTTACATGCCTTGTTCCTCTTCTCTCTGAGCTTCAGTTCATTTTCTACAAAAGAAACAAATATTGCTTGAAAAAAGGTCTTCCAAATAAATGACAAAGGATCATGAATTTCATTATGTTTCAAAATGGACTAAAATGGACCAACTTCCAGCAAATTTCTTAACCTCGATCATTCTTTCATCCATGGTTTAATCAATATTATGGCTGAATTCCATACAAAAGGATACATATCAAGAAGACCTGTTTACAATGCATCCATAACTTTGGCCTCAGAAGAAAACACAATGTTCATATTAGCATTGAAGTCTTCCTGACTAAAGTAGTAGCGACTTAGAGTTAGGGTGTCCGTACATGTTGTTACAGTAGGTCGCCTTGCCAACCCTTGAGAAGAATTAAATCCCACCCTCAAGGACTGGTCTGGCAAACAAACATTGCTAGCCGTCCAGTTCACAAGGAACCTCATGAGTTCCTTAGACAGCAATGTCGCCATCCAGAGTCCCAAGTACACAGATACCCTCTCCTTTTGGCGTTGGATTTGATCAAAAGACATAAATGAACCATCAATGCGCAAAATATCTTTGATTCTTCATAAATCCCTTTTTTAACAAATATAATTACTCGTACATAATAAATCTCGGCAATGTTGTTTAAAAAAAAATGTTGTTCAATAATTTGACATAAGATTACTAAATACTAAAGTAACAGTACTTGAACATAAATACAACAGCCATGTTCATCTCGACATACGTATCCATATCTACACTCGATCTTCATCTACACTCGATAGTGGTGAACAATCTGGAACCACAGGTGATAAAATGCGGAGTCGCCGAAGCGCTGGCACCACATAAACTCCTTCAAATAATCAGATATCATGTTCGGGTTCGTCGGTCCTTGCAAAGCATGAAATTTGGCCTTGGTTCTGGCCCACATGGCCTCCACCCTATTGGTGCAGACCCCCGTCACCGGGTCCACAAAGTTAGGAGGAGGCAAGAGCCATTCGCCCTTCCCCCGTTTCCTTTTATCTTCTCTTTCCCTTTCTCATACAACCGCATGATATGCTCCTCCTGCACGCCTGCCCACAGATTGTTGTATGAGGACAGGCCCTGTCCAATCTGGAGGATCGCATGGTAGGGGCGGTATATAGCCACTGCACTGGCCAGACTCAACAGTACACTCCTTGCATTGCCCTGTGATATATGTGATGCCTGAAAATAAAGAGAAATAAAAGATAGACAAAATAAGAAACTAGATGGATGTAGCACCGGTTGCACCTTGTGCCATGGATCAAACTCATCCTCTTCTCAAGGGATCTCGGTAGCATTGTCGTATACAGACATGGATCATGCTATTGATCAGCGAGAACAGCCAGAAAGTAACCTTCATTACTCTAGGAGAAGGTGCCAGTGTTCTACTGATCTTCCTTTTCTTTCGGAGGTTCCTTGGACTTGGAGAAGAATGGAGAGGACGTCCCTGAATGGCTGCTGTAGTAGCTCTTTGTGTAGAGGTTGTCCGCAATATATGTTTGACGATCATTTCTTGTAATGCTGTGACTCTTTTGTAGGCAGTCTTAACTTTATTATGACAGGTCCGGCAGGCAAATCCTTCTTGCATAGTCAGAGGTGGTATCTGATCTGTAATATCAGGAGCCATTCCGAGTCCCAAGTACACAGATACCCTCTCCTCCAGCGTCCTCTGGTCTACATTATCAGATAATAACAGCTCCATGCTATCTTCTATTCTGCTGGCATCTGGAGATGCCCTCTCATACAATCGTACGATATGTTCCTCCTGCACGCCTGCCCACATATTGTTGTATGAGGACAGGTCCTGTCCTGGTTGAAGGGTGGCTTAATATTTTTTTAAAGCAAATACCGGTATTTGAAAAGGATTTTGAAGAAACTGTTCGTACTTCATCAACTTCAATTCATTTATTTGTTCAACCATCAAATCATTATATACCGGTACAATCAAAATAAGTTGCATCAAAAATTTAGAAGAACATAATGATGGTTTGGTGACCCCAGAGAAAGCAGGGCTTATAAACAGGGGCCACCAAATTGACATACATTAAAAGATCAACAATACTTATACAAAGAAAATCACCATTGAACAATAAACATTAACTTATGATATTTCAATCATTACAACGTGAGCTATATACATGTACTCTAGTGTAAGTACCCATCATTGGTGTATGTAAGTTGTATGTAAATAAAAAAGGCACCATAGCAGTCCCTAATTTATGGCAGCTGAAACAACAACAAATATAACTCGCAATAACTTAACAAAAGAATGAATAACTGATACAAAAAAGTAAACGACTGATTTCAAACACAAATTCTCCCTACTTGAACACTTACAAGATAAACTCATATCAAAATCAGGAGCATCTTTCTTTTTCACACTTTCTTTTTCTCTTCACACTTGCGCTGAGTTTGCAGTGTCAGTAGGCCTACAAACAGAGAAGTCTACTGGCTTCCTCTTGAGGGTAATCTCAACGGAGACTTGGCAGGGCAATTCAAGATCACTCAACTCCTCGGCGAAAAACTGGTCCGCTGTAATTATGTCTCCATCACTGAGCCACAGCTGGATTGGGAAACTGTAAACAAATACATAAAAATAAAAAATAAAATAGTACATTAACCAAAAAACAAACAAAAATCACCAATAACAATTGGCAACTAATGCAAAACACCAAAATACAATAAACACAAACAAAACACTTTTTGATTAGCATCAGAAATTTGAAATTATTAACATCAAAAATCATTAAATAACTAATTAGCATTTAATTGCATACACCACTGTTTTTACATTCATAAAAATTTCCAAAATTTTAGGAAATCTGGTTTTATTGCAGATAATTGCCAAAAAAAAAAAATACAGGACATTTAAAAAAAATCCCACTATGAAAAGACTTATAATAATAAAATTGCCAAAATAACATACACAAAAAATAGATTTCTCTCAGAAGAAAACACAATGTTTATTAACACGTTCATTAATCTTATCTACAGACATATCATTGGCAAGTGGTGGCCAGACTATGTGTGTTTTGACATTACTCATTGATGCCTTCAAATAATTCTTGAGCAGAATGGAATAGCTCTCTGAAAGGATGAGACTCTGCTCCTGTCACTTGCTTCGTATGCTCCATTATTCCCTATGTCTTGGCCGCACCAACCAACTTAAGTGTTTCATGTAATAGATTGGAATAGCTCTCTGAAAGGATGAGACTCTGCTCCTGCCTGGTCTGGGAGAACACAATCACTGCTTTTGCTTTCCTCACTAGTGACTTCTTTAACAATATCCTCTACCAGCTCTTCAATATCAAGTGTTTCTACAATGTAACTATAATTATGACATCTCTTAGTTGTCAAATCTTTAAATTAAATGTCAAATTAAATTAATCTTCATATTGAAATTGCGTGGAGAAAGGCACGCCGCCCTGGTTTTATTTTTAAGAGCCCTCCTTGCAGACGGGCACTTGGAATTAATCTTCATGTTGAAATCGCGTGGAGATGTCAACCTCGGCAGGCCTAATTACTTCAAGTTCATCTGAGTCGGAATTGGAGCTTGTAACGCTAGTATATAACCTCTTTGCTATCTTCCTCCGATAGCCTCTACCCGACTCTTTATCCGTCTCGATGGAGTCCCCTTTACATGCCTTGTTCCTCTTTTCCTGGAGCTTCAGTTCATTTTCTACAAAAGAAACAAATATTGGTTTAAAAAAAAGGTCTTTCAAATAAATGACGAAGAATTGTGAAAAGGTTAAAACTTTGCAGATCAATAGAGCACGAGGCGCATCAAACTGTGAGTGTGATAAACATGTGTGTTCAAAATAAACTAAGATTAAAAAGATTATTTAGATTAGACCTCTTGTCTTACTAGTCTTAGTCTTATGACTCTTAATTAATTAGGCCTACAGCTCGATGAGTTCAACTAATTTATTGTCCAGGTGTCAACTCAGGTGTCATAATCATAATAATTAAGGGCAGAAAATGAACTTTCTAGAAATTGATTTTCTCTTTGACTTTGAGTTTGAGATTCAAATACCGTTCGGAGTAGACTTGACTTGTCTAGAATCTACTAGAGTAGACTAGACCTACGCATCATAACAATTCATACGAGTTGCATCAAATGAAACTAGACTCTATGGTATGAAAGAGGATCTAACTAATTCTAACTGGACTTTTGATTTTGATGAGCTACGACTGTAGAATCTGAATAACTGACCGCTCACGGCTAGAACAATTGCATTGTGCTCTGTTGCAGTTCCAGATCCAAACGGGCCCTTGCCTGGCCAGGCAAGTTTGACATTGTCGTCGACACTTAGTTCGCCGCCACTGGGCTCTTTAACCCATTCCAGACTGTCAGACACAATATATTCATATTATTGTTTACAGTCGCATGAATTTGCCCTCTCGTATAAGTTCAGGATGTGCCCCTCCTGAACTCCTGTCCACAGATTAGTGTACGAGGACAGGCCCTGTCCAATCTGAAGGATTGCATGGTAGGGAAGGTATATGGTTACTGCATTGGCCAAACTTAACAGATGTGAGTTATCAGGGACTGAATTCTTCACTGAATCATTAAGGTCCTCACTTCAGCCAGTGCTCCAAGCTAGTCTAGTCCATTTAGGACACCATTTCATTTGGCTGAACCTGCCAAGGGATGTGTGCTTTGGAAGAAGCATCCTTCCTCTTGATCCTAAGTACAGTAAATCGTGGGCCACAGAAAGCAGACGTCGGTGTGATTTTTCAGGGACTGAATTCTTCGCTGACTCACAAGGTCCTCACTTCAGCCAGTGCTCCAAGCTAGAAAATTATTTAGCTTTTTAGGAACAAGCTCATTAACCTTATCTAAAGACATATCATTAGCAAGTTGTGGCCAGACTATGTGTGTTTTGACATTACTCATCGATGCCTTCAATTCTTGAGCAGAATGGAACAGCTCTCTGAAAGGATGAGAAACTGCTCCTGTCTGGCCCGGGAGAACCTAATCACTGCTTTTGCTTTCCTCACTAGTGACTTCTTTAACAACATCCTCTACTCGACTTAAGTGATTGCAATCTCCAAAGTAATAGTCTGATTTGCAGAACCTTTTATCGAATAGTATAGTATCTTTAAAGAAAATAGTTTTATTTGTTTTTTATTTTTGAGAGCCCTACTTGCAGACGCGCCCTTAGAATTGATCTTCATATTAAAGTCGCGTGGAGAAAGGCACGCCGCCCTGATTGTTTTATTTTTTTATTTTTTTTGAGAGCCCTCTTTGCAGACACGCACTTAGAATTGATCTTCATGTTGGAATCGCGTGGTGAAAGGCACGCCGCACCGGTTGGTGTCCTAAACTTCTTCAGGATGCATTCTGAAAAAGGAAAGAAAAATAAAGACAAAATTGTTAACTTGCATTTACTTTAATACATGTACACTGCTTTTGCTTTCCGCACTAGTGACTTCTTTAACAACATCCTCGACCACCTCTTTAATATTAAGTGTTTCTACAAACACTATCACTTTCACTCTGACGTGATGGCTTGGAAAAGCAGAGACAGGATGTGACCGCCTAAGTCTGTCCTTCACACAACCAGATTTGTGCGAGGAAGCTTCAATGCCTTCCACATCTTTTACCTCTTTGATTAACAACCTTTTAAGTTTGGTTAGACGCAAGATTTCTTTGTTTTTAATTATCTTATCTCTACCACTTTATTACAGAAACTCTTATATGATTTTTCATTCAATTGCTGTGAACTTTCTCCTTTTGTTTGGGATTTACATGTATGTACTACCTTAGTGTATCGCAGATAACATGACTTTTGATACTTTACCTCAATCGCATCAAGATCTTTATCTCTTATGTCTAGCAGCAACCTTTGATCTTGCTTCATCTCTGCTGCATTTAATAACTCCCCCCACCCCCCTCATAGTTTCACAGTTCATTAATTTTTCAACATTTCATGTTCCTGGGTCCTTCACATGCTAGAGGCCCAACTGCCCGTGAAAAGGTTAGCAAAGGATATCTTGCTCGCAAGAGGGAGGGTTGGCGGGGCGATGAAGATGACTCTATCCCCATTCAAACAATTGGTCAATTTACCATTTACCATCAGCCTTTGCAGATGGATCTCTCTTTTTATTTCTTGCTTTCGGGCCACATCTTATCTCATTGTCACTCTGGGATAAAGGGATATCCTTAATGACAACCCTTGTTAGATGCTCATCCCTTGCCGTTGCATGGCCAGGCAAACCTTATGTTACCGTTCATGCTTATCTCACATGCTTATCTCACCACCAATGGGCTCCTTTACACATTCAAGAGGACCATCTTCCATGCTATGGTCTTCGAAGTCAAAGAGAGCAAATTGCTTAACCTCTGTCATTCCTTCATCCATGGTTGAATCAGTAGGAAGTAGCATCCTTCAGATCTAGAAAATATTTGGCCTGTACAAAAGGATATATCAAGAAAAGTGTTGACTGTATTCCATAGAAAATTCCCTTACGTTGCATAATTGTATTAAGTAGAGACTCTCATCATGAATTACTTTCCGAGAGTCCTTACAATCCCTTATTGGCGAAGACGCCAATTTACGGTCCTCCCTAGCCGGAGAAACCCTCTCCCGACTCGAAGACGTATATTTCCGCGGCGAACGGAAACTAACTGCCTTATGCTGCGGAGAGGTCTTGTGGTCAATAGTTTTAGCCTTCTCTTTGGATTTTCCTCAATCACCTTTGACTTTTTTATTACTAACTTCATGCTTGTCAGTCCATCATTTTGTGGTATGAAAAGATGAAAAACTGAATTTTACATGAATAAAACCATTTTGCACTTGAAAAATTGAGTTGTATTCTGACTCCTTATCATCAAGTTATCAAACTATGTCATTCACATTTACCCAAAGAAACAATAAGTGTGATGATAATGTATTCTTTGGATACAAATCGAACGGATATGGAGAAGGTGGCCGACTGTCTTCAGGTGTGGGAGTATCTTTAGGAGGAGACCGATCATTATTAGCGCTCAACTTCTCCGTAAATGGCGCAAAATTCTACAATCTCGGAGGGGTTCCTAATATGAGGAATCTCTATAAGCGACTCTGCGGTTATATCACTCGCCTCTCTAAGAACCAGGGTCCTTTCGGCTAAGGTCTTGCCAATGTTCGGAACCTGTAATAGCTTTTCAGGCTTGCAATAGTTAATCTGTATCTTCGGCATGATACAGTTAATTTAAACATTATACACTTTACGTATTAGTATTAACCTTAAAATTTAACCAAGTAAGGATTGTTCAATCTAAATGGACAATTCTGTTAAACAGAATGTAATTCATAGACGGAGACTTTTTCTATCAATAAACTGAAATAATTCAAATTCAAATTCAAATTCAAATTTTCAAACATTCAAATCCATTTTGACTTGTCTAAGGGGAAAGTTTTGTAAATTTTGAAACTAATTGAATGACTGGTTTCTTTCCAGAATGCATTTTGGCATGGGTCAATCGCGTGTGCCGTGTGCATGCCTGGTCCAGAAGAATACCCTCCTGAAGGCGAGTACTTACGATTACTGTTCCAACTCATGGAGAGGTCAAAAAAATCTGGTCACGGACAGGAGAAGCCTCCTTCTTTCGTCAAATTAAAAACCTCCCTGATGATTCCTGTTGATTTAAATTAAAAGGTGTAAATTTTTTTTTCTTCAGAAGGAGTAACAAAAATATGACATTCAAGGCACGACAGACGAAGAGCGATCACAACAGTTCACTCGAGCTAAAGAGACGTGTTCCTTAATCCATACCCAGATCTTCGTTTTGATGCCCAGTCATCGTCCTGTTTTCAACAGGGACTGGTTGTCTTCTGCCTTTTTGAGTTTTTTCCTGGCTTCTTTATACGACTCTTTCCTGGTTTCTGTAAAGGACTCAAGGGCCCGCTTTCGACATTTTTGTAATTACCAAGTATAATATCCAGAAGATGGACAGTCGTGCCATCTTCCAAGATAATGTCTCTTTTAAATGGATCTACAGTATAGATCACTCCTTCCCCTGGGTCGTCATTACCATGTCACCTCGTTCGCATTTACCAAGCCAAACCAAGCGTTGCTTGTCATATCTCTTTGGGGCATCTCTCCTTCGCTGATGCTGAAATGGCTTCACTGCAAAAAAGAAGAAGTTATCATATCAATACTGAACTACACATTACATGTAAAAGTCCATTCAGCAATTGCATGACAAAGCTCAGCAACATTTTGTAACTTACAAAATCAATGGGATACAGGGCATCAAAGAGAATGTTGCAGATGCAGGAGACATTTTATTTTTTGTCTTCTTGCTTCAAAAAGCTGTGGACCAATCAATTTTTTTTTAAAGCTACCTTGGTAGTTCAAAAGTATTTGTGTCTTAAATCGTCACAAAATTTAAACTTTAAAAAATCCATAACATTACATGTACATGGTTCAATCCACAAACATCAAATCAACCAATGCTAAGAAAGTTAGACTTAATGTTAGGGGATACAGTTAGATCTAGATCTAACTTAAAATAGTCTGGGGGTCGTTTCACGAAGCCAGCTCCATGACAGTCATATCTTTGAAACAACTTGTCGGCGAGCTGACATCTCCGGTGACCATTTCTTTTTTTCCTCCGTCTCCTGCTCCTTGGTATCAGCTTCCACCTCAACCAAGCTCTCAACGATTTGGGTCATCTCTGTTTCTGATGGTTTCATCTCTGGTGCAATCCCACTTTGCTTCATCTCCAAATTGTTTTTTCTTTTAATGTTGTCTTTTATCAAATTGTATCGGTCACGGACCGATCTTCGGGAAACATCTAAACCATGTTCTTGTAGTTTAGTGGCTACATGCTCCCACACCTTCCCCCTCTTGCGGGTGCAATCTTTGTATTGAAAGGGATTTTAAAATTCTACCTCCCGTCACAGTGGCACATTCATGTCGTTAAACCAAGTGGCAGATCTATAAGAACAGAGAAAAGGGGAGAATAAAATCAATTTGTGATGAGGTAAAAAAAAAATTGTATAACAATATCTTTGTAGATTAATTAGGGTTTTAGAGCTTACCCCCAATATCAAAAGCCTTGTGAAGTTGAAAAAACAATGGCTTAAAATATTTTTGTGGACAAGCAAGATAGCCTGGAAATGTGTTTAGAAATGTTTATGCTTCATCAAACTCCCAAAAGGTAAATATATGATGTTCTAAAAGAGGAACGGCCTGGAAGTAATTACAAATTTACAATATTTTATAATGGTCCAAACTAGTGAAATTGTGAAGGCTCATGAAGTCTTGCTTGAAGACCATATCAGCTCAGTGCAGTAGGAATCGTCAACCAAGTTGGCAAAAATTGTTTGATAGATTGTCTCCTCCACAAGTCTATCCAGAGCCCCTGTGAGGATCTGATCCTTCATTATCCGCATGGCAGCCTCTACATAGTTATTTGTGTAGTTGTTACAGACATTCAGGTTAACTCGGTAACACACTGCCCAAGACGTCTCTCTGGCATAGATGTCCTCCAAGTGCTTACGTACATTCCCATACCTTTCCAAGGTTTCGTCATTCATGATTTCCTCATGTTTGTTCCAGGGGGGGGGGGGGCGGCTCCGTGAGGGACCCTATTAGCTCTGCAGAATCACCTTCACATGTCATCACAGAATGCTGAAGTAGTTTGTTATTCTTGGTATTCATGGCTTGAGTTCACTGTATTCTGTTTGCCCAGCTGCCTTGCTAAGCTTCTTGGAGAGGTTTTTACTCCCGTGCAAGATATCATACCAATGGCAGATCCCTGCATGTTTATCTGTCCTTCGCATCATTGCCGATATTTGGGGATGAGCGTCTGTCACGATAGTGCTTACTTTCACTTGTGACCGAAGAAAATCTAAGCTCTGTTCAAACGCTATGCGCTCCATGTAGGGTGACTAGCCACTAGCCTCTTGAACCATGATGGTAGTTGTATGGAGTATTTTCTTTGATGATGCATCATAAAGTGAGAATGTACAAGCCCATGGCACCAAGCCTCTCTATCCATACACCCCTGGCATAAAAAGCGCAATACAAATTGCCTTTGCACGTACGTATCCGGGACTCTGGGAAATGCTCTGGATGCTAGCCGTTGCAATCGGTCCACCCGTTCCTTTGTCAATGACATCTTTAGTTCAGTTGGTCTAATATTCCCTCCATCGATGAATCCATACTCGTCGCGCTTGAGAGCGAGCAAATCTTTCATTGCTTGTCTCCCATGTTTCGTCCTCTTGACAGCTAATGTCTGCTGCTCCATCCAATATAGGACAGAGATCTGTTTCTTCTACTCGTTGAGGTATACCTTGCATGCCTCGTTAATTTGTGTATCGTTAATTATCACTGCACCACGCATAAAACATGCCTTTGCTCCTCTTATTTCAAATGGTTCAATTACTTTGATTTGGTATCATAAATGGACGTCATTGGCATATACTGCACTGATAAGTTGGCCAAAACTAAAATTGATATTTCCCACAACGTCTCCAGGGCTGATAACTCCGAAAAGGCAGTCCACTTCCCAATGGACGATAAAATATCCTACTCCTTCATTGACGTTTGCCGCCTTAGCTAGCAGCAAAGCTTCTCTGATCCCAGAGTCTGTCTCCCAGAGTCTGTCTCCTGCTCTTGCATCAACCTGTCCACATCATTTCAATCTTTGTTGATGTTTTGATAAATTTTGATTATCAAAGCAAGAACGATTGATTTAATAAAGTCATAACAAAATATAAAGGGAAAATAGAAAATGTAATTACTCTTCCTTTTTTTTGAGGGGAGAAATGATAATTTCAAGTTGAGATGAAATTGTCTCTAGCATTTTGTTCTGGTGGGAATGGCAGGGCAGGCATCCAGGATGCTGATGAGGAGGTGGTTCCTGTGGTAGAGTGGTTGATGGAGGAGTAGTAATGCAAATCTGTCCTCCCATCCCTCTATAACCGAAACCTGCCTCATCATCTGCATCCTTTACATTTTGAGGGCAGTGTCAGTGTTGGATACAGTTTGTGTAACAATTCAGAGTTCCTCTGCTTTTCGATCTTTCTTGTGATCTGCAACCTCCTGGTTTTGCTGTGCTTTTATTAGTTTGATTTTTTTTCATGATATAATTTGACTGTGTGCCTTTTGATTTGAGTTGCTCGGTTAATCAGCAATTATTGAAGTTGTGCAAAAATACTGCCTAATTGAATGCAACACTAAGAAGCTATCCATCTCAAAACAGCAATTAAGGGGCGCAACTAACCCCAGGACCCAAGTAACCCCAGAGGCTAGACCAGTCTCCCATATACATTAGGCTTGAGTCGGTACGGTCGATCACACCGGGACCCGACCGTTGCCGTCGGGTCCCGGTTTCGTTTTTTGAGAACCGACGCTCCGAAAAAAATAATGAAATATGTAAGAAATTGCAGTTTTGCACACCACTAAAATCATTCCACCTTAAAACTTAAGTATTTAATTGTTACCAATCATATTCTAGCTCATCCTGAATCAATCCGAACTGCTGATATAAATATGGGTTGCAAAGCAGTTCGCCCCATGGGGTTGTTGTTGCCAGCTGCTAGCTAGCTACTGTACTGGCCGGGTCTCTCGGCAGGATTAATAAATCAGGTTGAAAGAAACATTAATGTTTGAATTAATAAAACGGCTTTCTAAAAAGTACTTCTTTACAACATACCGATCGAATAATTTTTAAAAGACAAAATGGATATTAATTCTTTGATTTTAAACACAGCATGCTTCTTTTAAAAGCTGAAAATTACTTGCTAATCACAAGAAGTTCGATACGGATAGCTGTTGCAAGGCAAGTTCAGACTAGTCTCGGAAAAATGTGCAGTGCTCCTCGTAGTTAGCTGTAATCCGTGCCAGAACGAACCCAAACAAAGACGTGATCGTAACGAGAAAAAATCATTAAAAACTACGAGAGCACAATTGGAAAGATAACTACTCAAAATTATCGTAAGCAGATACATAACTTGGAGGAATAATACAATAGTTGTCCAAGAAAAGCCACAGAAATAGTGATATTTAAGGAGTTACTATAGGTACAATCATTATCGGAATGGGCCTGCTGATATGTCCGAATTACACGTTATTTGGTTTCTAGCCTCGTGTTCTAACACGAGGCTAGAAACCAAATAACGCCCTCTACGGTAAAAAGTAGTATAACAAAGGATTCGAGTATTTGCAGCAAGCCCCTTGCGATAAAAATGTACCCAGTTACTCCTCGATTATCACAATTTCTTTGGCATTTCTTGGGCGATTATTGGATTCTTTGTACAAGTTATTTATCTGATTATCGTAATTTTGAGCAGTAGTTGTCTTTCCAATTGTGCTCTCGTAGTTTTTAGTGATTTTTTTCTCGTTACGATCACGTCTTTGTTTGGGTTCGTTCTGGCACGCATTACAGCTAACAAGGAGCACTGCGCATTTTTCCGAGACTAGTCTGAACTTGCCTCGCAACAGCTATCCGTATCGAAACTTCTTGTGATTACCAAGTAATTTTCAGCTTTTAAAAGAAGCATGCGGTGTTCAAAATCAAAGAAAAAATATCTATTTTGTTTTTAAAAATTATTCGATCGGTATGTTGTAAAGGAGTACTTTTTAGAAAGCCGTTTTATTATTCAAACATTAATGTTTTTTGACCCGATTTATTCAACCTGCATGAATCAAAATGGCGGCTCGATCGTTGTCTTTATATTTTTGCTCCAGTTTTTTTACTTTTAGAGGCACGATAATGGCACTAAACATCGCCAATCATGGATAAAAATAATGTCAAATGGAAGAATATACCGATCTGTGCTGAGGTATGCATGTGTTGATTTATTTGACTGATAAAAAAGGTCACTTTTAAGGGACATACTGATGATATGCGCTTTTTATAGAGGCAAGTGACAAATCCTGCGAGCTGATTTCGGGACACCGGGTCCCGATCGGTGCAAGGCCGTCGGGACCCGGTTTATGAAAATCCCGACATGACTCAGGATATTTGATCTAATACACTAGATCAAATTGATATTGAATACAATTCTTAAGACTAAATCTTAAGTTTTAAAGTTTAAAATGTAGATCTGTTTATGAATCTATCTACTAATAAGTCTTAAGAATTACATTTTTACTCCTTTTATTTTTAAAACATTTCAATTGTTAAAATGACAGACTGCGTCTGGACCATATTCTAGTCTGAGACTGAGTCTAGTCTCTAAACTGTAAACTGTTCTGTTTCTATCATTCTATCTAACTATAGCATGCTCTGCACTCTGCAGACTGCAATGGAGAATATTGACACAACTAATAACATCAAATATACTAGACCAATGGCAATGGGATCTGTAGATAGCTTCGAGGGGCTTCTTAAAAATTACATTCAGATTTTGTCAGTCAGCCCTGGCTCATGATATCCTTAACGAACTGAAGGCCTTCGCTAATGCAAGGGTCACTCTGTGGCCTGGACCCACCCTCCTCAGGTCATCACCTTTCTTCACCTGAGCCAATTATTTGTAACCTCAGGGTTTCACCATCACTTCATGTGCTTTACAAAAAACAAAGGCAAAGCATCACTCTTATCAGCAAATGTGTTAGTCCAGGCTTCACCCTTTGAATTATTTGCATAGGTGATGCTTCACTTTTGTCAGTTTTACATAGGTGAGGCTTCACTTGTGTCAGTTTTCCATAGGTGAGGCTTCACTTTTGTAAGTTTTCGGCCGGTCTGAAGCTTCACCACTGTTTCACCATACTGGCCATTTGCATAGTTCAAACATTGAAATCTCGCGAAAATATAGGCTAAGTTTTATGCACAGATTTCGTTAATAATCAATCGTAAAACAGGGTCGGAGTAGTACCGTCTCAAAATGATCGGAAAACTCTGAACTTTCTATTTTTTTTCAACTCACCTCGCAAAAACTTGGGGCCAAAACTTGGCACGATCTGCGCTGCGCATGCTTGGTACAATACCGACAGCTCGTAGGCTACTAGTCTCGTTTCCAGACTTGAGGCTGGCCTTTCAGGCACGTATACTGCGAATACTCACGCAACTAGTTATGTGTAGGAGACTAGTAGACTACTCGAAAACGATCTCGTGAAATCTCGAAATCAGTTTCGCTGGAGAAAAGTTCGGTGACCTCAGGACGATCACTCTGCGAGTGCATGAGTGACCGGAATAAAAATTAAATAGTTGTTTTGAAACGCACGATTTCGACATGATTTCGACATATTTTCGACGCGACCGGTAGTGGCTTCGATGTCACATCACCTGAACAAACAAGGCGACCGATTGGATTCGATGTCACATCACCAGAAAAAAACAAATTACTCGTCAAAGCTTCACACATTTCATCAATTTGTATAGTAAAGCTTCACCCAATGAAGAAAAACGAACGTTAGGACTTCACTACAACAACAAATAGGTCAGGGTCAGGCTTAGGCGTCGAGTCGACGTCGATATTTGGCGACCTCTGAGGAGGGTGGGTCCAGGCCACAGAGTGACCCTTGCATAAGCAGTCGCATAAGCAGTCGATATAAGCAGTCGCAAGCCTTCATTTGCAACATGCATGTCAATGTATTGCTGCAAGCCTTCGAAGGCTTGTAAGTAGTCGATAGGTCTTCCCACAGCCAAGTTAATATGCAAATTAGCTTCGACTGCTTATAATGAAGCTCTAAATAAGCAGTCGACTGCTTATAATGAAGCTCTCAATAAGCAGTCGACTGCTTATAATGAAGCTCTAAATAAGCAGTCGACTGCTTATAATGAAGCTCTATATAAGCAGTCGTGTTTAAACCTTCCTAAGCCTTCGAAGGCTTATAAGCAGTCCGTAGGCCTTCCCACAGCCAAGTTAATATGCAAATTAGCTAAGCCTTCATCATTGACTGCTTATACCTTCGTCGTTGAATCACCTAAACCTTCGTTGTCGACTGCTTATCCCCTAAACCTTCGAGCGTTGTCCACTGGGTACAAACCTTCGACTGCGTATATTACCTAAACCTTCCGTCATCAACTGCATAGTGTTTTTTTTTTTAAATAAAAAGGGTTAGTATTTCCAATAATTTTTTTATTCAAATCGGCTACCCTAGTAGCAGTCAAGAAGGAAAAAATAAAAGACTATGTATAAAAAGACATCCATTGCGGCTGGTAGAAAGCTACATCACAGTTCATTCTGCATTGGGAGCTAGCTTCCGTGGTCCTCCCAGGGACAGATCCAGACTGGGCTTATTGCTTTTCTTTTCTTCTTTTTTTCAGTGTGAAACAATATGCAAGGGTTAGCCACATCAGTTTCGTTTTGTGTACCTGAAAATATTGCCATATATTTTTGTTTTTTTTGTCATGAGGTTTGCCGGTGAATATGGAATCACTTGTTATGAAATGCAATCATGGTTACTCAAATAAAGAATCAAGAACACAGCTAGATTTTGTAATGCACTTGAAATATATTTGTTACTATAAATTTACACTTTATACACATACATTGTTATTGAATCTATCAAACCTTGGCTTATGAAAATTACAATAACTTTTGATTATATACGTGTCCACGAGAAATTTGAGCAAAAACTATCAAAATGCTCTTTAAAAGGTCATTAACAACAAAGTGAGAATTTAGAAATATGTAGAACTGATATCTGTAGCTGTATTTATGAAAAAAAACCAAGAGTACAAATGTTATAACAAATTTCCCTTAATATTAAAAATGATGCATCGATTGCAGTCTGAAATAAGACTAGTGCAAACCAGCTGAATTATTAACGATGAGCGGGGAAAGTACTTTGGTAACAGATCGTACGGGTGTGCCAACATAGTCTTGTTTCAGGCTTCACGGAAGACCCAGGGACTTTAATTTTTCCAACACCTTACTAGAACCTGAGGAGGGGGAGGGAGATACGCAATAAAACCAGTTAATACTTTTGTACTTTTTTTTTTAAAGCTCTTGTAAATAGCGTTAAAGGACTAAATTTTTTACACTACATAAGATCTACGGATATCTTACAGTTTTACAAAATAATATTGTAATATACAGTCAACCTTGCTTAAGTCGAACTTGCATAAGTCGAATAATCGCCTAAGTCGAAGGCCTTTTCAAGTCATCTTCTCTTTATATTCTATTGTTTTTAACCATTCATAAGTCAAATTTTTTCTAAGTCGAAGCTATTTCTTCAGTCCCAACAGATTCGACTTAGGCAAGGTTGACTGTATATGTATATTAAATATGTAAAAGTGTGTGCGCTGATATTTCACGACCGTTATATTTTTTTTATAGAATTGACAATCAGAAAAAAATTCCAATTTATGTCAATTACATCTCATGAAAACGCCACCAAAATCATGAATAAGCCAAAATCATGAATCAGCCCAAAATCGTGAAAATATATTGGCTTACACAGTAGACTGCAAAATTAAATGATGTACCACAATGACTCCTGAAGTTAGGTCATCACTAGAATACATTGTATTGTGCTCAAAAGTGGAGAAAGTTCAAGACAAAAATAAGCATTTCCCGTTATTGGAGCAAAGTTTTTATTTGCCCCCCACCTACAACTTGACATATATATCGAAAGTAGGAAGGTTGCAATAACTTAATCCCTGAAAAATGAATTCAGCATCAAGAGTTTGCTCATCAAGTCTTAATTTTTCATATAAAAAAAAGGATTAATAGCTTAAAGTAAAATGACTACAAATATTCAATAAAGGATATGAATACTTGACTTAGAACAGTAAGTTTAACAGCTAGAGTAGCAAAACATATCTAATTATATACAGTACATGTATATTGACCCGTTTGAGGAAACATATATGGAATGCCATCAACTGGAATGTCCTAGCTCATCTGCGCGCATTTGTTACTTTGTTGGTGATAATGCGATGCATGTCCTTTCATTGATGACCTCCCAGCTATTCGTCGTCGCGTAAGACTTTGTGAAATCTGCAAGACATAAAAATTAAGGGACAAAATCAACATAAAAGCAAAAATTATTACAGCCTTGACGCAATGTTCCCGGAACCACCGGTAGGTGGCGCACCACACGACTAGGGCTTTAACGGAACACTCTCAATTACAAAGTGAATGGAGAGTTGTCCACAAAATCAGCCATTTTGAAGCAACGTTGCCAATATGATGATTCCCATAGAAAGTACAACAAGACTTTTCAAACTTCCATAACTCTCTTATTTTATAACCGATTTTGATGAATTTCTTTTTTAATTGCTCCTCTCATTTTACTCTTTCCTATGAGATTGATTCTCTCCTTGGGTTTTGGTTTCCTTTAAAGTCACACTTAAATTCCAAGCGCATCCTGTACGCGTACTCTCATTCATACAATTTCCAATAGCACGCATCCCCTGAGCATGATCTGACCAATGAGGTGATGCGTAATATACCGCACGCAACTAGGAATTTAAAGGTACTGGGTCGTGGGTGTCAACGGAGAAAAATCTCTGTTTGCTGGTGCTTTGAAAAGGTTGACCGCATACGAAACCTGAGGACCAGCGAAGTGCTCTACTCTTCCGAATTACCGCTGTGTGTGGCCCGGTGTGTCTCCGGGGAGCACGTGGTGCTGGTGACCTCGGTGCATTGCACTGTTTGCAAATAGCGCTCGAGCATCTCCCAAGCTTATCCGGACGCATACGAAAATCCGAACTCACTCTTGGTGGGACAGCATAGAAACACACGAACACCCACGACCCAGTACCTTAAAGTCATGTGTAACTCTTTGTGAAACACCCCCCAGGTCACTTATTTTATTATGTAATCATAATACATGTTTAAACAAGATAACTGTACTACCTTCAAATTGACCTACATTTTAGGGCCTATAGCCTGAAAATAACACAAAAGTGCTGTTTGCCAACATAGGGGGGGGGGGGGAAGTAACCCCTGTGGGTACCCGACTACTTCCGGTCGTAAAGTTATTGACTACATGTACATAACATGTACTGTGTAATTGAAAATTAGGTTTTTAGGTGATATTAATTTTATTGCCGGAAGAGGTATAGTTTGTCAATATTAAATTGTTTAAGTCAAGTTCCCTTTTTTTTTATTCATGTATAATATGAAATTTTATCTTTAATAAAAAAAAGAGGCATCTGCCTTTTTGTCTAATGCTCTTCGCCTGTGGAACTCAACCCCTTCCTCTCTGAAATCGACAGCCTTAGATAGAGGAGGAGCCTGCGCCTTGAAATTTTTAATATAAATGCTGTGAATCATCATCAATTTACAGAGACAGACAAAGGAGTAAGTAGATGGTGTGAGCAATTACTGTGCTTACCAAAGAGCGGAATGATTTCCGTCTCTTTTTGGAGGCATTTGCAAGGACGGCTGGTTCTACAAGCTTGACCATCTCCTCAACTCGTTCGGCGGAAAGAAGATTCCTTGGCTTGATCTGAAACATAATACGGATATTATCATTCATAACAACAAATCTTAAAAGCTCAGAATGAAATGTAATTTGCTGCCAAACTTTTATTCAGTTGGAATATCTATTGCTTTGTATATTTTTATATAAAAGATTCTCCTAAGAAACTGATTTCACCTTGCCTTTGTCCAAGTTGAATTAATGATTACACAAAGTCTTTTTTTCTTTCAAAAACCTAATAGAATAAATATTGTAATGTTTAATAATTGATGAGAGAAATTGAGCAAAGGCATGATATATTTAGTTTCTTGGGTGAATATTGAGACACTTTAAGATATCAAAATCTACTTTGATATATTTCTACGATTTCTTTTGCTTTTACCATTTGATAATAATCTTTATATGGTACACGTGCATGTAATACACGTACATGTATATCAAAAATTAAAGCCTCATATTTCATGTGTTGCTAGAGATTATAAGACAATGAGGCCAATTAATACCAGGAATTTCTCAAGTTGACCTATATGTATGACCTTTGACTTTTAACATAGTTATTACAAATCTCATTAGATTGTCTTCCCATTATGATACATGCTATCATCAAGTTTGAAGGTCTTATCTTAAGTGGCTCTTGAGATAACATCAAGAAAGTGGATGGACAGAAGGAAAACCCAAAACATAATGCCACTAGCACTATGTTTAGTGGGGAGGCATGACAGACATTGCATTGTTGTTCCAACAGCAATTGGCACCAGTCCGGAAGTCAATATGGTAGACGTTTAACTAAACATGTATGTTTCCGTGGTAGTGTAGTATTTCCTCATGTCCTATCTACTTGGTTTCTGGTACCAACTACCACCCAAAAGTGATGAGGGTGAATTAATATCATAATGTCATAATTCTTTGGAAAAGTAATAACTTTCTTTGTAACTTTCTGGCAGACATTTTAAGCTCTATTTACATAAATTGCCACCATCTTGATAATGGGAGCTTCATTCATCAACAGGAATATTCACTCATCTTGTCTTCAATTTTCAAGACACTAGTTTGGAGTTTCTTATCTAAAGGGGTGGTGTAGGCCTAAGTACCACAAAAACAAAACAAAATGCTTGGAATAATGACATAATAAAAAAATTAAGCTTTACGTCTTGTACTCATCAGAGTCAATCACAAGAAAGAACTCAACAAGTAATCAAAGGACCCAACCTTCGGCCCTACCAAATGCCTGTTTAATCCCAAACTTTCTTGGCAGGGAAAGGCTTCCCAGAAACTTTAAAGCCAGATCAAACAAGCCGTTTGTCACTCTTTTTAAACCATAGAGCCATGAGTGGTATTTACTGTGGCAATATCTATGAAAGGTCTTTGTAATGCTACGCATTGAATGAAGGCTACCATTCTTTATCGATGCCGTCTGCGGTCACATTCATAAAGCCTTTCGTGCTTAAGCTTGTCCAGCAGTTGGTTGTTATGGCGATGTATTCATATCCCCTCATTCAGTGCTTAATTTTAGCTCTTTTGATCCCGAAACTTTATATCAAGCATTCTCATCACAGTTTCCGGGTCGTACATGTCCTCAACATTCTTGCAGATGGCTGAGATGTGAAATGACCCAAATCTGGATCTCTCTGCATCAATTTTACGGCAAACATGTGATGGTGTCATTTATTTTCTCCTTGAGAAAATTCCCAAGCGTGTCGGCATCCAGCTCTGGATCAAATCTTGTGGTGAATACGTTTACAAGCTTTGTACAGCTTGAATCCGTCCTGTGCTGGCTTTCCCCACAATACCAAACTTCCTCTTTGGAACTATTATATAACCAAATCTTCTAATTCTAACTACATAAGAGAAAATCTACTACAGTGTCAATATCCTGTCTTGATCTTCCAATGAACCAAAGATCTCTGTAACTTACACATCAGGATCTGTTGCTTCCTCAACAAATCAAGTCCAAAAATCGTTCTTCTTGATGGTGAGAGAGCCAGTATGCTTTTGTGAATCTAGATATCTCTTTGGTAACTTGGGTGACCTTTAACCTCATGTCAACTTCTCCTGTCTTTAATAGTCTTCCAATGAACCACAGATCTTGGTAACTTACACATCAGGATCTGTTGCTCCCTCGATTATTAAAGTCAAGAATTCATTCTTCTTAATGGTACGAGAGCCAGCATGCTTTAGATCTTTCTGCCGCGTCTTTGCTAAGATTTTCTGTTCGTCATCATGTGCTTGCTTTTGGATCTTACTCACACTATCAGCATGAAGTTTTCTTAGCTCTTCAACATCAAAATAATTAGATACGCATCTCTTTAATTTTATGTTATAAAAAACACTAAATAAAAACAAATCATATTTATATTATGATATATATCATTATAAAGATATGTATCTAATTAAATGGTCTGAACAAGTTCTTTAATACGGTACCTTGAGGTTGAGCATCTGTCTACACAGTTCCTTCTGAACCTGTGCAGCCGCCTCAACGGCTTTGACCTTCTGAGTCTTCCCTGTGGTGGTGGCCAATTCCACACTGCCATCTTCGTTAATTGAGACCATCCTTAGGTCATCTGTCAATTCTTGTTTGTTTTCTACACAAAAACACAAAAAGAAAATCATATCATAAAACATCTACTACAGTAGCTCACGTTAACTTACACAAAACATAACAAAGGCCATCATCAAATCGTCATCCCTGCAACAACAGGATAATACAATTTATAATAAACACACCCTTCGCAATACTTTCAACCTATAATTCAATTTACTTTATGAAAATACAATACTTACACATCAGGATCTGTTGCACCCTCAATTATCCATGTCCAGAATTTGTTCTTCTTAATTGAAACAAATATATCCTAGATCTTAGTAATCTAGATATCTCTTTGGTTACTTGGGTGACCTTTCACCTTATGTCAACTTCTCCTGTCTTGATCTTCCAATGAACCAAAGATCTTAGTAACTTACACATCAGGATCTGTTGCTCCCTCAATTAATCAAGTCCAGAAATCGTCATTCTTGATGGTGAGAGAGCCAGTATGCTTTTGATCCTCCTGACGTATCTTGGCTAAGATTTTCAGTTTGTCATCACGTGCATGCTTTTGGTTCTACTCACACTATCAGCAAGAAGTTTTCTTTGCTCTTCTTCGAGGCTGTAGTTTGACACTGGTGTTAGAGTCGTACCATCAGAATTTGTTGTGCTGCCAAGATTTTACATCTTCAGACAAATCAGACATCACAGCTGTGATAAGGCGGTTAGGAGTTGGGCAGTTCTTGATGATAAACTTGGGTCGTATGATCATGATGATAAAAAGCTACCCTGTCATTATCAAAGAGAATGTTAACCTGTTCCCACAAAAAGGTTTCAGCCGGCATATAAGACGACCTGTCCAATCTTCTGCTCCCTCAATTATACATGCCCAGAATTTGTTCTCCTTAATTAGAACAAATATATCATAGATATTGGCAATCTAGATATATCTCTTTGGTTACTTGGGTGACCTTTAACCTCATGTCAACTTATCCTGTCTTGATCTTCCAATGAACCACAGATCTTGGTAACTTACACATCAGGATCTGTTGCTCCCTCAATTATTCAAGTCCAGAATTCATTCTTCTTGATGGTAGGAGAGCCAGCATGCTTTAGATCTTTCTGCCTCGTCTTTGCTAAGATTTTCTGTTCGTCATCATGTGCTTGCCTTTGGATCTTACTCACACTATCAGCATGAAGTTTTCTTAGCTCTTCAACATCAAAATAATTAGATACGCATCTCTTTAATTTTATGTTATAAAAAACACTAAATAAAAACAAATCATATTTATATTATGATATATATCATTATAAAGATATGTATCTAATTAAATGGTCTGAACAAGTTCTTTAATACGGTACCTTGAGGTTGAGCATCTGTCTACACAGTTCCTTCTGAACCTGTGCAGCCGCCTCAACGGCTTTGACCTTCTGAGTCTTGGTGTTGTTGGTGGCTTTGTTGGTGGCTTTGGTGGTGGCTGTGGTGGTGGTGGCTTTGGTGGTGGCCAATTCCACACTACCATCCTCATGAATTGATACCATCTTCATTTCCGAGATCAATTCTTCTTTGTTTTCTACACAAAAACACAAAAAGAAAATCATATTGTAAAAAATCTACTACAGTAGCTCACGTTAACTTACACAAAACATAAACAAAGACCATTATCAAATCGTCATCCCTGCAACAACAGGATAATACAATTTATAATAAACACACCCTTCACAATACTTTCAACCTATAATTCAATTTACTATATGAAAATACAATAACTCTACATCAAAACATGTCTTCACTTCTAACAATACTTACACATCAGGATCTGTTGCACCCTCAACTGCACATGTCTGTAATTCTTTCTTCTTAATTGGAACAAATATATATCATAGATATTGGTAATCTAGATATCTCTTTGGTTACTTGGGTGACCTTTAACCTCATGTCAATATCCTGTCTTGATCTTCCAATGAACCACAGATCTTAGTAACTTACACATCAGGATCTGTTGCTTCCTCTATAAATCAAGTCCAGAATTCGTTCTTCTTGATGGTAGGAGAGCCAGTATGCTTTTGATCTTTCCGCCTTTTCTTGGCTAAGATTTTCATTTTGTCATCATGTGCTTGCTTTTGGATCTTACTCACACTATCAGCATGAAGTTTTCTTAGCTCTTCAACATCAAAATAATTAGATACGCATCTCTTTAATTTTCTTGTTATAAAAAACACTAAATAAAAACAAATCATATTTATATTATGATATATATCATTATAAAGATATGTATTTAATTAAATGGTCTGAACAAGTTCTTTAATACGGTACCTTGAGGTTGAGCATCTGTCTACACAGTTCCTTCTGAACCTGTGCAGCCGCCTCAACGGCTTTGACCTTCTGAGTCTTGGTGTTGTTGGTGGCTTTGTTGGTGGCTTTGGTGGTGGCTGTGGTGGTGGTGGCTTTGGTGGTGGCCAATTCCACACTACCATCCTCATGAATTGATACAATCTTCATTTCCGAGATCAATTCTTCTTTGTTTTCTACACAAAAACACAAAAAGAAAATCATATTGTAAAAAATCTACTACAGTAGCTCACGTTAACTTACACAAAACACAAACAAAGACCATTATCAAATCGTCATCCCTGCAACAACAGGATAATACAATTTACGATAAACACACCCTTTGCAATACTTTCAACCTATACACCGATACGGGCGAATTTTCATGGATGTGAGCCCTCTACGTTTATCATTACACGCTGGGGGGCTTCTATCAGCTTGCGCTTTCATCTTGCATGCAACGATCATTGCTTTCTCACAGACAATCCACTTATTATTCCTTGCCGCTTTCGGACATTTCAACTTCATTTTGTCTAAATTTATTTCATTTACGATGGATGAATGGGAAGATGATGTCCGTCATTGGCCTAAATTGGAGTTTCAAGATATGTTATTGCGATTTAGAGGCGAGTTTTGCGTGCGTTTTCGGCAATCGAAGTTTGGGAGACGCCGTTGTAACGGTGTCCCACATATTCATTATCGTGTATGTTAACATGCAGATGATTTTATTGAATTGAAGAGAGTGAGAGACGGAATGATTTAGAGTTAAAATGTAAATAATTCAAGGAATTTTAGCCTTTAAAATGTAGGACGGAGTTTGCTCCTCGGAATTTCATACAATAAATGTGCAAGTTTAATCAATTGCCAGTAGATGCGGGCCTAAGTACGAACGAGCTCTCGCTCATTCAACTTTCCCATTCAGGTGCTATCCAGAAGCCCCCCAGCTGCCCCCCAACTGTAGCGCCACTTACGGCGGCTTGCGTGGAAGGTCGCCCAAAGTGTATTTGTGTATAATTCAATTTACTATATGAAAATACAATAACTCTACATCAAAACATATCTTCACTTCTAACAATACTTACACATGAGGATCTGTTGCACCCTCAATTATACATGTCCAGAATTTGTTCTTCTCAATTGGAACAAATATATCCTAGATCTTGGTAATCTAGATATCTGTTTGGTTACTTGGGTGACCTTTAACCTCATGTCAACTTCTCCTGTCTTGATCTTCCAATGAACCAAAGATCTTAGTAACTTACACATCAGGATCTCTTGCTTCCTCTATAAATCAAGTCCAGAATTTGTTCTTCTTGATGGTTGGAGAGCCAGTATGTTTTTGCTCTTTCTGCCGTATCTTGGCTAAGATTTTCAGTTTGTTTCGGCGCATGTGAACCTGAAAATGGTGTTAATGTCTGATTACCCATTTCTGGTCATGTGGCTTCTTGACGAAACGAACCTCCAGTATTGGTTTTCTGGAGGGATCGAGGCATGAGTCTGAAAAATGAAAAATGTCCAAAATGTTCTTTCCGCGCATGTGAACCTGAAAATGGTGTTAATGTCTGTTTGCCAATTTCTGGTCATGTAGCTTCTTGACGAATCGAACCTCCAGTATTGGTTTTCTGGAGGGAGGCATGACTCTGAAAAATGAAAAATGTCTTTTGGCGCATGTGAACCTGAAAATGGTGTTAATGTCTGTTTACCCATTTCTGGTCATGTTGCTTCTTGACGAATCGAACCTCCAGTATTGGTTTTCTGGAGGGAGGCATGACTCTGAAAAAATGAAAAATGTCCAAAATGTTCTTTCGGCGCATGTGAACCTGAAAATGGTGTTAATGTCTGATTACCAATTTCTGGTCATGTAGCTTCTTGACGAAACGAACCTCCAGTATTGGTTTTCTGGGATCGAGGCATGAGTCTGAAAAATGAAAAATGTCCAAAATGTTCTTTCGGCGCATGTGAACCTGAAAATGGTGTTAATGTCTGTTTACCAATTTCTGGTCATGTGGCTTCTTGACGAAACGAACCTCCAGTATTGGTTTTCTGGAGGGATCGAGGCATGAGTCTGAAAAATTAAAAATGTCCAAAATGTTCTTTCCGCGCATGTGAACCTGAAAATGGTGGTGAATGTCTGTTTACCAATTTCTGGTCATGTAGCTTCTTGACGAAACGAACCTCCAGTATTGGTTTTCTGGAGGGATCGAGGCATGAGTCTGAAAAATGAAAAATGTCCAAAATGTTCTTTCCGCGCATGTGAACCTGAAAATGGTGTTAATGTCTGTTTACCCATTTCTGGTCATGTAGCTTCTTGACGAATCGAACCTCCAGTATTGGTTTTCTGGAGGGAGGCATGACTCTGAAAAATGAAAAATGTCTTTTGGCGCATGTGAACCTGAAAATGGTGTTAATGTCTGTTTACCCATTTCTGGTCATGTGGCTTCTTGACGAATCGAACCTCCAGTATTGGTTTTCTGGAGGGAGGCATGACTCTGAAAAAATGAAAAATGTCCAAAATGTTCTTTCGGCGCATGTGAACCTGAAAATGGTGTTAATGTCTGATTACCAATTTCTGGTCATGTAGCTTCTTGACGAAACGAACCTCCAGTATTGGTTTTCTGGAGGGATCGAGGCATGAGTCTGAAAAATGAAAAATGTCCAAAATGTTCTTTCGGCGCATGTGAACCTGAAAATGGTGTTAATGTCTGTTTACCAATTTCTGGTCATGTGGCTTCTTGACGAATCGAACCTCCAGTATTGGTTTTCTGGAGGGAGGCATGACTCTGAAAAAATGAAAAATGTCCAAAATGTTCTTTCGGCGCATGTGAACCTGAAAATGGTGTTAATGTCTGATTACCAATTTCTGGTCATGTAGCTTCTTGACGAAACGAACCTCCAGTATTGGTTTTCTGGAGGGATCGAGGCATGAGTCTGAAAAATTAAAAATGTCCAAAATGTTCTTTCCGCGCATGTGAACCTGAAAATGGTGGTGAATGTCTGTTTACCAATTTCTGGTCATGTAGCTTCTTGACGAAACGAACCTCCAGTATTGGTTTTCTGGAGGGATCGAGGCATGAGTCTGAAAAATTAAAAATGTCCAAAATGTTCTTTCCGCGCATGTGAACCTGAAAATGGTGGTGAATGTCTGTTTACCAATTTCTGGTCATGTAGCTTCTTGACGAAACGAACCTCCAGTATTGGTTTTCTGGAGGGATCGAGGCATGAGTCTGAAAAATTAAAAATGTCCAAAATGTTCTTTCCGCGCATGTGAACCTGAAAATGGTGTTGATGTCTGTTTACCAATTTCAGGTCATGTAGCTTCTTGACGAATCGAACCTCCAGTATTGGTTTTCTGGAGGGATCGAGGCACGAGTCTGAAAAATTAAAAATGTCCAAAATGTTCTTTCCGCGCATGTGAACCTGAAAATGGTGTTGATGTCTGTTTACCAATTTCTGGTCATGTAGCTTCTTGACGAAACGAACCTCCAGTATTGGTTTTCTGGAGGGATCGAGGCATGAGTCTGAAAAATAAAAAATGTCCAAAATGTTCTTTCCGCGCATGTGAACCTGAAAATGGTGTTAATGTCTGATTACCCATTTCTGGTCATGTGGCTTCTTGACGAATCGAACCTCCAGTATCGGTTTTCTGGAGGCACGAGTCTGAAAAACTTTCGGCGCATGTGAACCTGAAAATGGTGTTAATGTCTGTTTATCCATTTCTGGTCATGTGGCTTCTTGACGAATCGAACCTCCAGTATTGGTTTGCTGGAGGGAGGCATGAGTCTGAAAAATGAAAAATGTTCATGGCTTGAGATGAGAGTGCATCATCTCCCTATAGAAAGCTCCATCTGTTATATCTGTTATGTCATCCTGGTCTATGGGGTCTAGATTCAGATTCCTGTTAAGAACAGCTTCCCCGACTTTAGTAGACTGAAGTAAATGCTGCAGTTGTTGGGTTTGAGGAAGAACATATAATATAATAATATATTACATTTATATAGCGCTTAATACAAGTTTCTAAGCGATTAACAAAAATAAAACTAAAGTAATGTTAACCTACAAATTACAACAATATAATACATGATACATAATTATAATAACAAATTCCTAATAACAATCATACAATAATAATAGTTAATATTTACATAACGCTTTATAGTTTAACAAACAAAATATGATTACATTGCATTACATATTGAACAGATAAGTCCTAAGTTTACTCTTGATATTTCTAACGTTGCGGACTCACGTATTTCATGTCCTTGTAGACCAGGAACTGGGACTTTTTCATGCTCTCACTTCTTTCAAAATCTATACAACACTGGTTACATACATCTATACTATCATCACATCCGATTTAATCTTTGCATTGGCAATAAAAATTGAACTAAAACAGTACTTTATAATACTTCAACGCATTTCCAAATAGATACTTGATGTGATGGTAAGGTGTTTGGACAATGTAGATTGATTAGTTCTATCAGATCTTGAAGCGCAACTCCAGACAAATGATGCTTCACCACAAAAACTCAAAACAGGTAGCAGTGGATGAGATCGAGGGCAAAGTGCATGGAAGTAGATTAACAAACAAGTCATCAAGTTACGGTGTTGAGTACACTTCAGAGCTTGTCCTTCAACTTTAGCATTGTCTTCCAATAGATCAGGTTATCCTCGGGGCTGCACCTCAGCCCCTTCCTGGTGATGGATGTGCACTTTGTTGCTCGATGCATGTATAAGTTGACTTACCTGTAAGTCAACAACAATATCTGAATATCAGCTTGTCATTTATGGAATGACTGTCTATTACCAATATAGGCCCGTAAAACCAAAGTGTTTAGGGAGGCGCAAGCGACCCCAACCTAATTATCTATAATAATAATACGCTAAGGCTCCGCGGGGGGCGCGACGTCTCGGCGAGCCTTTGTATTCTATTGTTTTTTAATGAGATCGCCGACCCAAGTTGGTGCGGCTATCTCCTCCCGAACCCTGCCCTCGGGGCACCCGTGCCCGGTGCCATCGTCCGCGGGAGAGTCTACTCTGTGGAATTGGCTATACTCCGCCCGAGGTCCTCCTCCGTGTCGACGTCCAGGGCGAAAACAGACGCGACATGCATAATGCACGATATGCGTGACGACAGAGATACCTCATGGATATTCAACATTGCATCCGTAGACACACGACCGATGACCATCCACTCACATTAAGTTGCGTAATAAATGCACGCTGAATGGGTATGACTTACCCCGTGTTAGGTATCTTTCTATAGGATGTGCTTTGTACTAGCTGCACTACACAAGCGGTACCTGCACAAGCGAGATACACTGGGCTAATTCCCGTCGACGTCCAAACTTAGAGACCTATTTCCATCATGATTGCCGCGATTTTTATATAGTTTTCGTGAATGGAGGTATGAAATCAAAGCTTATTTTGTGATTATTACGGCCATGTGTACTCAATTTTGATTATCATTTTCTAAAGGAAAGTTTTCACAAGAAAACCAATGGACTGACAGTTCAGTCGCAATTTGCTGCTTTCATTCAACGCTCTGCGCTGCTTGGGAAGCTCTAACACCGGCACCGGGCACCGCAGGCGTCCGACGCCTGCGGCGCCGGTGTTCGAGCTTGCTGGAGTTACGCTTAAGTGTGTGTGAGTTCAGCTGAGCTCGAGTCGAAGAGATTTGACACTTTGAAATTGTTATCTGTTGGTTTGCATCATTATTGCCGCGATTTCAATATAGTTTCGTGAATAGATTTACGAAACCTGAGCTTAGAATTAGTAAAAGTATTACTATAATGTCTACGTTTTTAAACGACTGTCTGATATTTTCTTATGAAAATTTTACTTTGAAAAATGATTATCGAAATTCATGGTCAGAAATAATCACAATCTAGGGTCTATTATTATGTTACAGTTCTTGCATCAATGCATGAAAACTTGGTTATTGAACTAGAAAAATGTTTTTTTTTTTTTTTAAATAGGCAATTATGAAGTAGGATGTAGGAAGCCTGAAACCTTAGCCTACTAAACAAATCTCAACAAAGTGTAGGCCTATCCTTTTATGAATTAATGAAAAAGTAGCCCCAGAAAAAAGAGCCCCCGAAAGTTGAAAAAGCCCCCGAAAATTTTCCGAAAATTTGAAATGGAGCCCCAGAAATGAAAAACTTAATTTTTTGCCTGCGCCCCCTCTAGAATGGGTCCTGAGTTGAGTGTATATATAATATAGGCGTGGGGTCCATGGGTTACAAGGGGTCATTAACCCCCAAAAGCTCAGAGGGTTACGTTCTTCAAAGTGGGGGGGGGGGGGGGGGAGAGATCAGATCGCAGCGAGTTGAGTGTATATATAATATAGGCGTGGGGTCCACGGGTTTCAAGGGGCCATAAACCCCCGAAAGCTTGGGGGTTTTAGGCGTTTAATTAGGGTCAGATGAGCATTTTTTTAATACTTTATTTGTGACACCTGCGGGTCACTAATTGGCGTGGGTCAATACGTAGAGTTGCGTAGTGTTGCGTACCACCTACGCTGGCCTACGTTACTATATGCTGAGGGACGGAAAGGGGTACGCAAGATGAACGAAAACAATTCAACATGTTTAATTTTTTTCGCGTACTTTAGGCATAGAAACTTGACGCACAAAGTACGTCTTTTTACGCAACACTACGCTACATGCCTACGCAACAGTACAATACCCTACGCCAGATCTACAAAGCAGTAAAAGCTTTCAACACAGTAAGCAACCATAAGCAAACCCGTACGCCAGCCTACGCATAACCTACGCAGGGACTTTTTTCCCATTAATACGCAGCCTAATTTCTGCGTAGTCGGTACGCCACACTTACGCAGTTCCAGTGGCTTAAAGAATAACTACCGGTACAGTTGGATCGTTTTTTTTTTTTTAAATAAGGCCAAATTAAAAACAAAACATGTTTAGCGTCCTGTTTTTTCGAAAAATGGGGAGGAGGCCCTTTTTTTTTTGTTACTTTCAAAATGGCCGCTCCGTACATTTTCCCTGACATTCGGGCTATTTTTCAAGATGGCGGCCGACAATTTTTTTTTTTTTTTTTTTTTAAGTCAGAAATACATTTTAGCAGTGTTTTTCATGTTTTTTTTCTTTCAAAAAATTCAAAAAAAAAACAAAAAAAAATAGGAGGCGGCCCCCAAAAAGGAAACGGGCGGTGACGCTGTTTTTTTTCTTTCAAAAAAAAAAAAAATATATATATATATATATATATAGACTATAGACCCTATTAAAAAAAAAATTAAAAAAAAAAAAAAAAATAGGAGGCGGCGAAAGTGAGAATATGGATAGGAACAATTGAAGACAATAATCATAAATAACGAAAGTGAAAACGAAATTAAATTATAAATTATCTGCAACAAATTTTAATTACAAATATCTGATTTCACTTTTTTCTTCCAATTTTTAATTTTTATTACATGGTACAGATAAAAAATAAAATCAAAACGCTACATTAAACGGGAAAGAAAAGGTTTATATTTTTACAAGTAAAATATAAATAAAAAGAGAAGAAAATGAAAAAATAAATAAAAAGTAATCATATACAAGAAAGAGAAATAAAAATGAAAATAAAAGAAGAAAAAAATGTTCCAAAGAAAAAAAAGGGTGTTAAATTATATAAAATGTAACGTAACCTAAATTAACCTTAATTTTGTTTGTATTTAAATCAATATTATTTTCGAGAGCGCATATATATCTATTAACATTTTACAGCCCCCCCCCCCCCCCAACCCCCTATAATCCCGTGGATTTTTCAATGTGAATACCAACAAGTTAGACTTATGGTGTCCTCAAAATGGCAAATAAAGTTGGGTAGGAACTTATGGTTTCCTCTAATTTGCAAAATACAGTTCTTGGTGGTTTTAATTTATATATCTATTTACACCCTTCCCCCCCCCCCCTTAGGTATTCCGCGGGTCCTGCTTCTATTACAGTTATTTTCTTTTTTTTTAATCAGAAATACATTTTAGCAGTGCTTTTCATGTTTTTTTTCTTTCAAAAAATCCAAAAAAAATCCAAAATCAAAAAAAATCAAAAAAAAAAAAAAAATAGGAGGCGGCCCCCAAAAAGGAAGCGGACGGGGACGCTGTTTTATTTTCTTAAAAAAAAAAAAAATCAAAAAAAAAAATCAAAAAATAAATAAATAGGAGGCGGCCCCCAAAAAGGAAGCGGGCGGGGACGCTAAACAAGTTTATTTTTTTAATGGCTTGAATGGAAAATAAAGTTCTTGGTGGTTTTAATTTAGACAGTCTCTATATATCTATTTACACCCCCGCCCCCCCCCCCTCTAGAATCCCGCGGATTTCCGCGGGTCCAGCTAGTACAGGTATATAACACGTTCGGGGGGGGGGGGGGGTCGTTATTACTTGCATCGCATCAGGTCCATGATCGCATTGAAGCAATACTCCATTCTGTTTGAAACAGACTAGAATTTTGTGAGTAGTTGGCAATAGGTCAATTAATATAATTCTGGAGGGATCGAGGCATGAGTCTGAAAAATTAAAAATGTCCAAAATGTTCTTTCTTCTTCTGTACATGTCGACAAACTTGTTAGTCCATGTGAACCTGAAAATGGTGGTGAATGTCTGTTTACCAATTTCTGGTCATGTAGCTTCTTGACGAAACGAACCTCCAGTATTGGTTTTCTGGAGGGATCGAGGCATGAGTCTGAAAAATGAAAAATGTCTTTCGGCGCATGTGAAGCTTAAAATGGTGTTAATGTCTGATTACCCATTTCTGGTCATGGGGCTTCTTGACGAATCGAACCTCCAGTATTGGTTTTCTGGAGGGATCGAGGCACAAGTCTGAAAAATGAAAAATGTCTTTCGGCGCATGTGAACCTGAAAATGGTGTTAATGTCTGATTACCCATTTCTGGTCATGTGGCTTCTTGACGAATCGAACCTCCAGTATTGGTTTTCTGGAGGGATCGAGGCATGAGTCTGAAAAATGTCCAAAATGTCTTTCGGCGCATGTGAACCTGAAAATGGTGTTAATGTCTGATTACCCATTTCTGGTCATGTGGCTTCTTGACGAATCGAACCTCCAGTATTGGTTTTCTGGAGGGAGGCATGAGTCTGAAAAATGAAAAATGTCTTTCGGCGCATGTGAACCTGAAAATGGTGTTAATGTCTGATAACCCATTTCTGGTCATGGGGCTTCTTGACGAATCGAACCTCCAGTATTGGTTCTCTGGAGGGATCGAGGCATGAGTCTGAAAAATGAAAAATGTCTTTCGGCACATGTGAACCTGAAAATGGTGTTAATGTCTGATTACCCATTTCTGGTCATGTGGCTTCTTGACGAAACGAACCTCCAGTATTGGTTTTCTGGAGGGATCGAGGCATGAGTCTGAAAAATGAAAAATGTTCATGGCTTGATGAGAGTGCATCATCTCCCTATAGAAAGCTCCATCCATTATATCTGTTATGTCATCCTGGTCTAGATTTAGATTCCTGTTAAGAACAGCTTCCCCGACTTCAGTAGACTGGAGTAAATGCTGCAGTTGTTGGTTCAGAGGAAGAACAATAATATATTACATTTATATAGCGCTTAATACAAAGTTTCTAAGCGATTAACAAAAAATAAAACTAAAGTAATGTTAACCTACAAATTACAACAATATAATACATGATACATAATTATAATAACAAATTCCTAATAACAATCATACGATAACAATAGTTAATATTTACATGTACATAACGCTTTATAGTTTAACAAACAAAATATGATTACATTGCATTACATATTGAACAGATAAGTCCTAAGTTTACTCTTGAATGTTTCTAACGTTGGGGACTCACGTATTTCATGTCCTTGTAGACCAGGAACTGGGACTTTTTCATGCTCTCACTTCTTTCAAAATCTCTACCACACTGGTTACATACATCTATACTATCATCACATCCGATTTAATCTTTGCATTGGCAATAAAAATGGAACTAAAACAGTACTTTATAATCCGTCAACGCATTTCCAAATAGATACTTGATGTGATGGTAAGATGTTTGGACGATGAAGATTGATTAGTTCTATCAGATCTTGAAGCGCAACTCCAGACAAATGGTGCTTCACCACAAAAACTCAAAACAGGTAGCAGTGGATGAGATCGAGGGCAAAGTGCAAGTAGATTAATAAACAAGTCATCAAGTTACGGTGTTGAGTACACTTCAGAGCTTGTCCTTCAACTTTAGCATTGTCATCCAATAGATCAGGTTCTGAGGTCTTGGTTGTCTCCTCGGGGCTGCACCTCAGCCCCTTGCTGGTGATGGATGTGCACTTTGTTGCTCGATGCATGTATAAGTTGACTTACCTGTAAGTCAACAACAATATCTGAATATCAGCTTGTCATTTATGGAATGACTGTCTATTACCAATATAGGCCCGTAAAACCAAAGTGTTTTGGGAGGCGCAAGCGACCCCAACCTAATTATACAGGTATATAACATGTTCGGGGGGGGGGGGGGGTCGTTATTACTTGCATCGCATCAGGTCCATGATCGCATTGACGCAATACTCCATTCTGTTTGAAACAGACTAGAATTTTGTGAGTAGTTGGCAATGGGTCAATCAATATAAATCTGAAATAAAATTTTATGAATCTTTGAAAGCCCTTATCACAATATCTGCTTTATCGGTGTAAAATCTAAAAAAATGATTAGGCTTTTTTTCTTTCTTCATCAATACCTGAATCAATACATTTGACAGATTCAACACGATCAAAACGTACACCTTTATCATGTAATAGATAAATGCCCCTCATATTTTATTCATGTTTAATTCATCCAGGGTTATCCCATGAATACAGTCTCCACTTCAGATGTGTATCACTGAATATTAATATATCTGTTTCAAGCAGATGTGCCATCACAGCAATCTCTACCACTGTGGCCCATTCACCATTGATTTGTGGTTTATTTCTATGGACATAGTCCTTAACTGATGAAAATTCATACTTAAAACAACCAGCAAATATATGTGAGTTTTGCAGCAAATGTTGGATACATGTCTGCCTCAGAACAGTGTGATTACCTTCCTTCCCCGTCAGACAAAGAGAGATTGACCTGTAAAAACAATTTCCATCACCAGTAATATTTGTAATAATAATAGCTGGAGTACCAACATTGATGCGGAAGTGGAAGAGCTGCGTTACTTACTGATTATGACTTTATAGAGAGTCAGTGACTGAATTGAAGTCTTTGGAGTCTCCTCAGTCGACCCCCTTTTCGTTTCTGCCCGCACTTGGATAGTTTCCCCAGAACTCCAGCCTCCGCCACAGCTTCCAGCATTTTTCTCATCGCTGGGCACACTTCTTTCTCCCCAGCAGCCTTGACGATCAAGTATTGTTTCTATTAAACAAAGAAAGTGATAACTCTCTAACATCTAAGTTACAAATCAACAGTTAAGTGTAAACAGGCTGAATACCCTGACACACTCTGCACCAAAACACATTTTAATTTGCTAAATCAAATATCACTTCTGTAAATAATGATTCCTGGTCATCGGGACCAGTTTAGTATTTTATGAGTCATCGTTCGTTTTACATGAGATATTTCAATTCCTGGATGTCACTCCCATTACTCCAGGTGTATTCTTTGCTGCCATCAGTACAGCATACCGTAGGGGAGTGAGATCCTCATTAATGAAGACGCCCTTGTAAGACGCCTTCCCTTTCAACCTGAATCTGGCGTTGTACACCTCATCCCTCTTCCTGCTGGTGATAAATCTCACCATGCATTGTAAAATGTCACAGATTTCCTCTTCAATATTATTTGAAGGGCTTCCCACTTCTTTTTATTGGTAAACGGACAAAGTCCAGTCGAGCTTTGCCTCTTGATGCTGGGCGTTTCCCCAATCGATGGCAGGATGAGCTGATTCCCACTGCCTCTGCATGCCACCTTGCATACTTTGATGGCGACCACCTCAGTCGACTCCTCCTCTTCACCCGTTGGTTCTTGGAGACCACTTACTCGCAGGTTGTCCATGCGCAGCCTCTGGTCCATTTCGTCTAACTTGAATTGTGTGCTGAGCACATGCGGATTAATTTTATCCTTTACCGACTGCACACAAGAATCTCTTACTACCTGTACCATTGTCAGAATCGCTGCCTTGACTGCCTACTACGCAGCAGTGGTATCAATCTAGGCAGTGTCACCACCCTTTTCACTTGCTTTCAGATCACTTACGTAAAGTATTTTGTTTGTTTGATTGATTTTATTTCTGCATTCAAAAATATACAAATTCAAAGTCAAAGTACAAAATTTTGAACAATAACAAATACAATGAATACAATGTTTACAAAAGTAATTAAATGAAAAATCATGTACAATTATATCATTCGATAAACATGTACGAAGCATACAATAACATAAGAAATATGAAATATTTTCAATAAATCAGAGAGGTAATTTGGAACGCAGGAGACCACCATCGTGAGCGGTCAGGCTGGAGATGGATGGCGGCCTCGTAAAGTGATAATGTTTCCGCATTTCATGGTTACAATATTACCTCTGGAAATTTCACTTATAAAGTCAAGAGTACTTCCTATTTCTTGGCCATCCATACACCTGAGCATTCTGGTAACATTGAATGGCTCAACCAAAAATCATACATGTTTATTGCATGCACAATCTTCATCATCATCACAATCTTCATCACCATCATCACAATCTTCATCACCATCATCACAATCTTCATCATCATCATCACAATCATGATTTTGGAAGGAGATGAAGTGAACTATTTCCCCAAGGAAATCATCATTTTGTATCACAGAATCACTTCGCTTAAACTTTTGTGAGTACTGCTTGGTTGAAAACAGAATGTTGTTAATTATAAACCATTCATAGCATTCCACGGTAAAAGCAAGAAGCTCTTCTCCAAGAAAATGTTGAACAGTATGTACACTGTACATTCTTGGCTCAAATCCAAGCCATGTTGTCAAAAATAGACGAAAAAGTGTATGACGTCACCCATTGACATAGGCGCCAGAAGAAAAGCCCTTCTCTAAGAAAATGTTGAACAGCATGTATACATGCTTGGCTCGAATCTTATAGTCTAGCTCTTCCAAGGCAAACAACATCTGCATTGCTACTCCTGAATCTTGCAAATTTGTTTAGAATAATTTTTTTTTTTTTTTTAGCAGATGTTTCTGCATTTATTGATAAATCAAATACAAAACATTCAAATAACAATAATAGTATATAATATAATTGATTTACATCAAGAGTGACAACTTAATACACACAAAATAAAATATTTAAAAAAAAAGTACATAATTGAAAGCTTAAGTGTATGGAGGTAAGTAAAAATAATCAAGATAAATGCAGAGGCCAACTATCATAAGCTAAGAAGCTTGAGGCGATAGCAGCCGGGAAGGGGGGGGGGTACATGGCGCTGTTGTTAGGAGAATGTAGGGGAATAGAGAGTCACATATAAAGATTTTGTTCAGAAAATATCTGAATAAAAAGTGGAAAGAAATTAAGAAAAAAGAAAAAAGAAGAAAAATGTGCAAGTGTGTGCAAGTGGGTGTGTGCAGGTGAAGTAAGTGTTCGATTCGTATTGTTAATGAACTGGTCATCTAAAATTAATTTAAGTAAACAATCAAAACCTCTGAGACCCTTATGATGTTTTTGAATATGTAGATATTAAATATTTTTTCATCGATGCTTTGAATGAATAAAGAGTTGCAGAGTGTTTAATATTGTCAGGTAAAGCATTCCAAATGTCTGGACCATGATGTCTTATCGATTTATAGGCCATAATAATTTTGGGGTTTGTTAAGTGGAAATCGGATGAGTGTCGTGTGGGATAAGAATGTATATCACTATTGTAAACAAAAATATTTCGAAATGCCAAAGGTATAGTATTTATCCAACATTTATACATAAAGATTGCAGTTTGAAAACTGTGAATGTCAGCGATTTTTAATGTTTTTAGTTTACAAAATATTGGATCAGTATGGGCTAAATAATGTGAATGTGTACAAAGACGAAGTGCTTTCTTTTGGAGACGATATATTAACATAATTTTCATCTTACTACTATTGCCCCAAACTATGTTACAATAAGATATGTATGACGAAATGAAGGAATTGTAAAGCATAAATAGTGACTTTTGTGATAGATAATATTTTAATTTATATAAAATGCCTACATGTATGCTTCTCGAGACTAGCATGCAAATGTTGTTAATATGACTATTCCAAGTTAGGTTTGAATCAATCATTACACCTAAGAATTTTGTAACTTCTTTTTCAATTATGGGCATGTTATCTATAAAAATATCATAATGAAGTACATGTTTAGAGTGTATGTTTTTGAAATAAATACAATTAGTCTTATTAATATTTAAAGAGAGTTTATTGGATTTGAACCAAGATGATAATTTATTTAGTTCTAAATTGAGGGTTGTAATGAGAATGTTTAAGTCTTTATGCGAAAAAAATACGTTGGTATCGTCTGCGAACAGAACATATGTTAGGAGTGGTGATGCATTAACAATATCATTCATATATACTAAAAACAGTAGGGGACCTAATATGGAGCCTTGTGGTACTCCGCATTCTATGGTGGAAATATTAGATGTTGTAGATTTAAACATAACATATTGATGTCTATTACGCAAATAGTCTTCAAACCAAGAAAGTACAATCCCTCTAACTCCATATGCTTTTAATTTATGTATTAATATACGATGGTCCATGGTATCGAATGCTTTCGATAAGTCCATAAAAACACCTACAGTGTGTTCTTTTTTAGAAAGGGAATCAGTTATTTTGTCACATAATTGTAGAATAGCATAATCAGTAGAGTGGTTCTTTCTAAATCCATATTGATTAGGAATTAAAAAGTTATTGATATCTAAGAAAGAATATAATCGTTTATATACTATTTTCTCTAATATCTTCGAAATGCTTGGTAGTAAAGAAATTGGTCGGTAGTTTGAAACTTTAGAGTGATCATCCTTTTTATATATCGGAATTATTTTTGCAACTTTTAGTGGGTCGGGAAAAACCCCTTGGGAAAGAGATAAATTAAAGATATGTGATAACGGGGAAGCTATGAAGTGAATTATTTGTTTTAATAAAGATACACTTAGCTCATCGTAGCCACTAGATTTACTGCTTTTTAATGAACGAACCATTTCTAAAATCTCTTGAATATTTGTTGGATTAAAAAATAAGGATTGATTAACGTTATTATTTAAGTATTTCAAAAAATCATTCTTTTCATTGATTATTTTGGAAGCTAAATCCGGTCCAATATTAGTAAAGTATTTATTGAATGCCTCAGCAACATCATTTTGGTCTATGTGATGCCCATTATCATTAAATTCAATATTATTTGGAGTATCCTTTTTCTTCCCCAAAATGTCATTAACTGTTTGCCATAATGATTGATTATTATCTTTATTATTTTCAATTTTATTACCATAGTATAATTTGCGTGATAAACGAATAATTGAAGTCAATTTATTACGGTACTTTTTATATTTATTTTGATTTTCATTTGTAGGTGATCGAAGTGAGATTTTATATAAACGAATTCGGGTAGATATTGATTTAAGTATACCTTGAGTAATCCATGGTCGTTTATTTTTCTTTTTATTTGACTTAATTCTTGAGAGGGGCACATTTTTATTATAATGACAAAGAAGTTTGTTTATAAATTTTTCATATGAACTGTTCACATCTCTTTCAAAATAAATATCATACCAATCTTCTTGACTCAAGTCTATTTTTAAGGATTCAATATTACGTTTGGTTTCTTTACGTCGTGTTGTATGTTCTTTATTGGGAATTTGTAGGTGTTTATCATTAGGACCTATCGTAAATATTGGTAAATGGTCTGAAATATCATAATATATTATTCCATTCTGTTTATTATCTAATACGTTTGAGAAAATATTATCAATTATAGTATGTGTTAAGTTTGTAATCCTAGTTGGTTTATTAATGAGAGGTTTAAAAAAAAATGAAGATAATAAATTAGTGAAGTGTTGGCCAAGAACGGTAAAAGGTAAGGATATATCGATATTAAAGTCTCCCATAATATATACATCTTTATTTTCTCTAGAAATAAATTCAAGGCATGATTCTAATTCATCAAAAAATGTGTCGGCTACATTGTTAGGTGGTCTGTACATTACCCCAACGATTCTATTCTTATGTTTATCATCAATAATTTCTAAAAATAATGTTTCTATTCCTTCCAGTTGAATATCATGTCTTATTTTAAATTGTACATCATTACGAGAATAAAAAGCGACACCTCCCCCCTTTCCGTTTTTACGGTCTGAATGAATAAATTCATAATTCTCAATGTTGAATATTGGAGGAGAAGTTGAGTGTAACCAGGTTTCGGTAAGTCCTATCAAAGAAAATGAAAATGTGTTTAGGATAGATAAAAATTCTTCAAAATTATCGAAATTCTTTTGTAAGCTTCGAATATTGATGTTTAATAAACTAAAACAGTGAAGGTTATTATTGGGTCCCGTTGAATTAAAATTTGAATTAAATTCACTAGTAGTATAATATTTACTCTGGGGTGTATAAACTTGATCATTCAGAATATCATTTAAAGCCATTAAGATTACAAATGTGGTATTGCGGCCAGTATAAATTAATACTATGTGTTTGGTGCGTGCATGTGCATGTAAGAGTGGAAGTGCATTTATAATGGGTGTCGGCAAAAACCAACAAAATCAGGGGGGTGTACATGATGTTCACTTGTGCGTGACTATCAGACAGACTCGGGGCCGGTGACAGCGTTCAAACGTGGTCATTAATTAAAAATAAAAAAAAAACTTAGAAATTTGTAATTTAAGAAAGTTTTATTATTATTATTTTTTTTTTTTTAGTATTGTTATCGTTTAAATTTACAGTGATGAATTGTTTTCGAAACGTACTACCTTTAAGTTACAGAGAAAGGTGGGTAAGCCTATGTGCTATACCTAAGGGGGTGAGAAAGAAACAACGTTCAGCATTAAGGACTGGATTATGATTGACATGAGAATAGGGATTTACAGGGGGGTATGATAATACCTTGGCTTTAGCATAAGTAATACAAATAAGCAATAGTTAAGTTGAAATAAAATGAATTAACATATATCATGCCGATCCACGTCACACCGACGAAACACCGCCAGACACCGGCGAACCAGCATACCGCGGAGAGACCGCGCCACATGATAACATTAAATCACGTCATCATGGAGCGCGAAATACCAACGATACGCCAGCCACCAGACCAGGCAACGAAACGCCAGAGCAGCGCAAACGCTACTCGTTGGTCCCTCCTTGACAACCGGCATGGCAACCAGTCCAGCGGGTGAGGGTCGCTGATCATCTAACCGTGAACCGCGGGCCACGCCCACAGACATGGTCGCCACGCACTAAGTTTAAAACAAGAAAAACCATCAACAAAAAACAAGCGATAGTACACTAGTTTCGTGAAATCGACAATGATATAATGAACACCGAGCATGGTATTGATGGCCAAAATTGCCCAATAGTAACAAATAAAAATCAGTCGAAACTCGGCCAGGCATTCAAGTTAAAAGTCGATATATGTAATGTATAATAATTAAACTACAATGAAACAGTCACTAACGATTTGTTTTGGGCAGTCTCATTTGCAAAATTACTCAATGCTACAAAAATTATCCCGCATTTCATAATTAACTCAACCGGGCACTAGGTCGGAGGCACGAAGGTAGCAATGGCCAAAGACACACTTTAAGAATACAGACCAAATGGGACATTGACATCGCCATTATGCTTATTCAAGCATTTTTGTGTATGTATTGACAAAACAAAACCAGCCATGCAGGCCAAAATATGTTAAAAAGTCGAGTGTATGTAATGTATAATAATTAAACTACAATAAAACAGTCACTACCGATTTGCTTTGAGCAGTCTCATTTGCAAAATTTTCAATGCTACACCAAAAAAATACCCCGCATTACATAATCAACTTAACCGGGCACTAGGTCGGAGGCACGAAAGTAACAATGGTCAAAAGCACAATTTAAGAATGCATACCGAAAAGGGCATTTACATCTCCATAATGCTTATTCAAGCATTTTTGTGTATGTATTGGCAAAAACAAAATCAGCCATGCAGGCCAAAAAATGTTAAAAAGTCGAGTGTACAGTATGTAATATATAATAATTAAACTACAATGAAACAGTCACCACCGATTTGTTTTGGGCAGTCTCATTTGCATAGTTTTCAATGCTACACCAAAAAATAAGCCCGCATTACATAATCAACTTAACCGGGCACAAGGTCGGAGGCATGAAAGTAACAATGGTCAAATGCACAATTTAAGAATGCATACCAAAAAGGGCACTTACATCGCCATAATGCTTATTCAAGCATTTTTGTGTATGTATTGGCAAAAACTAAATCAGCCATGCAGGCCAAAAAATGTTAAAAAGTCGAGTGTATGTAATGTATAATAATTAAACTACAATGAAACAGTCACTACCGATATGCTTTGGGCAGTCTCATTTGCAAAGTTTTCAATGCTACACCAAAAAATTACCCCGCATTACATAATCAACTTAACCGGGCACTAGGTCGGAGGCACGAAAGTAACAATGGCCTAAAACACAATTTAAGAATGCACACCAAATAGGGCATTTACATCGCCATAATGCTTATTCAAGCATTTTTGTGTATGTATTGACAAAACAAAACCATGCAGGCCAAGAAAATGTTAAAAAGTCGAGTGTTTGTAATGTATAATAGAAAGATTAAATGAAAACTTACCGTTTGAAATTTGATCTTTATTTTATGAGGAAGTTGAAGAGGGAGATTACGTGAGAAGCCCGCTCTAGCATGTAAGTCAATCTTTGAAGCCGAATGGGACTACTAATCCAACAACGTTGTAATCAATAGAAAGATCTCTATAAAAGAAAAAACTCGAACTTTAACCGTTTGGGAGGGAAGCGGAGGGCACGTAATCTCCCTCTTCAACTTCCTCATAAAATAAAGATCAAATTTCAAACGGTAAGTTTTCATTTAATCTTTCTATTTTATTTCGTAAGTCTCGACGGAGACTACGTGAGAATTTAAAGCCAGTAGTCCCATTCGATTCTATGAGCAATTACCTAATTGCATAAACTGGCATAGAGAAACTCTATAAACAGAAAGTAATGCTAACTTACTACTGAATATATATTATAACCTTGCTGTAGGAACACGAGTTCGTATCTTTATACACTCTATTAATTGCTGTTAAGCACTGCATCCGTAAACTTCTTGCCCTTGCTCTCCAAAGGCCTGTCATAGAACTTTTGGAAAGTATTTTCCTTTGCCCAGCCTGCTTGAGCCAGTATGTCTTTAAGAGGTACATCCATCCTCTTGGCAGTCGACGTGGATGCTGCGCGAGTTGAGTGTGCTTTAAACTCGGTGTTGACACCTGCGCTTCTCATCGTTAATTTTATCCAACGCGAAATTGTTTGAGAAGACGCACGATGATATGGCTTGCGATAGCAAATTAGAAGGAATCTCTCCTGACCCCTAATATCCTTGGTTCGTCGAAGATATTCTCTCAAATACCGAATGACACAAATGCGGCTATCCGCTTTATAAGCCGATACCTGAATGGAGCAACCACTACGCCCAGGTTGATTTTGCCTAAGTTTCTTGTCGAGAACACATTCCATATTCTTGTCTGTCAAATTCATCTTGTCCAAGTTCATATGGTATAATGTTTGAACTCGTTGTGCTGAAGTAAGTGCTAGAAGCATAACCAGCTTGTGTGTCAAATCCTTAAGCGGGAGCTTGGTTGCTGGATATAGCTTCCGTAAGTAGTTCAGTACAATTCCAACATCCCAAGTCTTGGTATATCTAGAAACTGGGGGCCTAAGATGAAAAACTCCCCTCATGAAACGGCTAATAGTTGTGTGCGATCCAACTGTATGAGAATCATTCTCCAGAGTTAAGAAGGAGGCCAATGCACTCCTTGCCGTGTTAATGACACTATAGCCAGCATTGCCATTATAGAACAAATCACTTAAGAATTCTAACACATTCTCAGCTTTTGTCTTGAGTTTGTTTAAATTCCTCTGCTTACAAAATGACTCCCATTTCTTTATGTACACTTTATATTGTCTTTTCGTTGAGTCCTTCCAAGATGCAGAGATGATATCAACAGTTTTTGCGCTCAGGCCTTGTTGTCGGTAGCAGCAGCTCCAAGCCTGCAACAAAGAAGATCAAGATTAGACAAAGGATGAGAGAGGTTTGACACAGGCTGTCTGAGAAGTTTCTCACTTTTGGGTAGGAACAAAGGTTCTCCAATAATCATATCCTTCAAGAGAGGGAACCAAGCCTGTGTAGGCCAATTCGGGACTACTAGTAAGCCTACTGCCTTATCGGCCATAATTTTTTGAATGCATTTTGGGACAAGACAGAAAGGAGGGAAGGCATAGAAATTCAGATTTCTCCAATCTAGTGTGAACGCATCCACTGCCAAGGCATGGGGATCTGGTCTCCATGAAACATAAGTAGACACCTGTGCATTAAGCCTAGAGGCAAACAGGTCTATGTCAGGGATACCGAAATGTTTAGCAATGCGTTCAAACTCCCTTTCATTGAGCATCCATTCTGTCCTATCATTGAATTTACGGGACATAGTGTCTGCTTCAACGTTATCCCGGCCCGCTAAATGTGCTGCTGTTATCCAAATGTCCCTTTCTATACACCAATTCCATATGTGTGTGGCAGCCTCATTACAATGTGGGGATTTCACGCCCCCCATTGCATTGACATACGCTACCGCGGTGGTATTGTCAAGCCGTAAAAGGACATGCTTATGAGACATATTGGAACAGAACGATTTAAGTGCCAGGCCAGCAGCAAGAGTCTCTAAATAATTAATTTCATTACCCTTCGCTATCACTGCCTCTTGACTGTTCCACCTACCCCCCGTATGGGTGGTCATGTTAGTTGCACCCCATCCTGCCCCACTGGCGTCTGAGCGCAATTCCAAATCAGGGTTTCTACGGTTTATCGGCCGAAAAGAAGAGTCAATATGACCAATCCACCAAAGTAGTTCCCTTCTAGCTTTGTCCAAGAGTTTCATGGGCCTATCAAAGTGGCCCCTATTTAGTCTCAATGAAACTATCTTTCCTCTTTCTAGTTCGCGATAATGCAAAAGCCCATATTGAGCTGCCGGAAAAGCTGCAACTAGTTTTCCTATAACCCTTGCAACTTGCCTAATGGAGGGAGTGGCATTTTCAAGTAATGCTGTACATGTTTCCTTTAGTTCTTCCTTCTTATCTGAAGGCAAGGTCACGGTCATGTCAATAGAGTTAAGCACAAACCCAAGGAATTTGATTTCTTGAACCGGTTCTATCACCGATTTAGTGGGATGAATAATGAACCCCAATTCAGAGAGCAGTTCTGAGGTAGCTGTAACCGCCTTTGTGGCCTGTCTGTGAGACCTACCGATAATAAGGGTATCATCTAAATAGCCTAGTACAACATGGCCTGCATTGTGTAGTGAGGCAAAGGCCGGTTTCAGCAGTTTGGTGAATAGGCGAGGAGCAGAGCTAAGCCCATTTGGGAGTGCTTTATATTGCCATAACTGTCCTTCCCAGATGAAACGCAAGTATTTGCGCGACTCTGGGTGAATTGGTACTGAATAGTATGCATCTCGGAGGTCGAGAGAAGCCATGAAACAATCTGGCGATAGCAGTAAAACTGCTGAATTAATGTTATCCATCTTGAAGTGCTGATAGGCTACGCTTTTATTCAATTCAGACAAGTCAAGAATTAGTCGAAGACCCCCACTCTTTTTGGGTCTGGTAAAGATGTTAGAGATAAATTCTCCTTGTGAATGACTACAGCGTTCTATCACATTTTTTGTCTCGAGACTCAGAAGCTCTGAGCTAATTTGTCTCGACTCTAAAGCATTACGCTTGAATGTATGAAAAGGTTTCTCCCTCGAGGGGGGAAATCGAGCCGGATCAAACTCAATTTTGTAGCCTTGAACAGCACTCAAAATGTATGGATCATTGGTAATTGCACGCCATTTATCATGAAAAGACTTTATTCGACCTCCGACAGGCAGTGTGTATTCACTAGAAATAGAAGAACAATTTTGACTCACCTGATCACTGGAGTCAGGTGCCTGTTTAGCGTCTGGGACTACTTTTTCCCTCCTCGGAAAGGCCTGCGTTGGCCCGTCTGGGGTGTTTGAGTGTGTGGGGCTGGTCTGCCCCTCCACGACGGGCGGCGCCCTAAAAAAGGCCTGTTAGTGTTCATGTTACCCGCTCCAGGGTTGTGTCTTGCTGTGTTGGAAAACCAACCAGCATCTCGGGCCTGACGTTTTGCAGCCTCTGTATATCTCCTGTAAGGATGGTAGCTGGGTTTTGGAAAATTTGCGGCACCTCTCATAACACCTGCAGCCGCCTTATGTTGGTCCTGAAGGTCTTTGACCTTTTTGCCCAGTTCATCCCCGAACAGGAGCTTTGTGACCGGGTTAGCCGGCTTGCAAAGATGAGTATAGTTCTTATTCATGTCTGGTCTAATCATGTCTTTTCTCATGCAGTTCATTTCAAAGTTTGCATTACAGAGGAGTGCGAGAGCATCCTGTTGCGTATCAGACATGTTGTGAGAGTCCAAGGTTTGGACGAAAGCTCCGATTCCCTTTGTCAGTGCTTTTTGAATCCGCTGAAGTTTCAAATCTCTGCTACGAGTCTCGGCGGGGAGATTCTCCCAAATTGCGGTATTCACTTTTGGAGCGTCCATCAAAATGCAATTTGCAGGGCATGGGTACTTGGTAGCTGTTTCTTCAATTGTTTTTTCCTCCAAATTATGTCCCATCAAATAAGATGCGGAGTTTGCTAGCTCTGAATCGAGCGGCTTCCCCACGCCTGTTGGCACTGCAAATTTTGCGGCGAAGGAGGGGACCGGAGCGTCGTCGCTGTCAAGCCCAAATCCAGCGGGTTCCTCACCGGGGATTCCTCCGTGTTCCTCACCGGGGTTTCCCCCGTAATCGGCTTGCAGCGGCCCGCTGCTACCCGCTGCCATGTCATGATCATGGTTATCCCAAAATTCATCCGCCGTTGTGAAAACGTTGTCGCCTTCCCGCTGAAAATGCGGATTTTCTGAAGACGTAGACGTAGATGTCTGTTTGGGCAATGCATCTACCACTTTAGTGAGGAGTCCCTCAAAGTGATTCAGCCGCTCTTTGAGCGATTCGATCTCGGGATTTGGTTCCACATGCTTTTTCTTGGAACTACATTTTTTCGGCGTAGTTAGTGAGGTAGACGCTTTTTGCTGAGTCGGCACTGTCGAGCGCTTGGGCTCAGGATGACAGGCTAGTGAAACCCCCGCACCAGGCTTGGCTGGATGCGACGGCACGTTCTCGTTTGCTTTGCCGGGAGCACGCTCCCGCTCGGCCGAGCCCGATTTATCTCCTTCTGACATTTTCTTCTTAGAAGTAGACATGAATTGAAAGTTGTCTAGCAGAATCAGTATAATCCAGAAAATAATCCAAATTGGAAGGGGCTAACTAAAACCCAGAAAAACTGACGAAAAATCGATAGATTGACGAGTCGATTGTAGTTTCCTGCAATCATTGACCACGCGAGGAACGAATTGACTTACATGCTAGAGCGGGCTTCTCACGTAGTCTCCGTCGAGACTTACGAAATAAAATAATTAAACTACAACGAAACAGTCACTACCGATTTGTTTTGGGCAGTCTCATTTGCATAGTTTTCAATGCTACACCAAAAAATACCCCACATTACGTAATCAACTCAACCGGGCACTAGGTCGGAGGCACGAAAGTAACAATGGTCAAAAGCACAATTTAAGAATGCACACCAAAAAGGGCATTTACATCCCCCATAATGCTTATTCAAGCATTTTTGTGTATGTATTGGCAAAAACAAAATCAGCCATGCAGGCCAAAAAATGTTAAAAAGTCGAGTGTATGTAATGTATAATAATTAAACTACAATGAAACAGTCACTACCGATTTGCTTTGGGCAGTCTCATTTGCAAAGTTTTCAATGCTACACCAAAAAATTTCCCCGCATTACGTAATCAACTCAACCGGGCACTAGGTCGGAGGCACGAAAGTAACAATGGCCTAAAACACAATTTAAGAATGCATACCAAATAGGGCATTTACATCGCCATAATGCTTATTCAAGCATTTTTGTGTATGTATTGACAAAACAAAACCAGCCATGCAGGCCAAGAAAATGTTAAAAAGTCGAGTGTATGTAATGTATAATAATTAAACTATAACGAAACAGTCACTACCGATTTGTTTTGAGCAGTCTCATTTGCATTGTTTTCAATTTCAATGCTACACCAAAAAATAATAGAATTCTTTCACCACCAACCATTTTAGAAACAAATATCGCAGCACCAAATGAGGTTATAAAAGGCATGTTCCTGACAAGATCCTGAAGTCTACAAACGGACTAAAATACTTGTTGTGGAACCATTATTTTTTTTTATTTATTCAGTCTTCTTTAAAATACAGGGTAGTCCTTTCAGAGCCACAAGGCCTGCTTTTCAAAGGAGCCCTGTAGGTGAGTGACAAAGTACATGATACAAATTACAACAACAACAAATAAAAACACATACACAATACATAATACAGTTATTTACATAATTTGTACCAGAGAATAGTTTTTTCAAGTAACCATTATAGGATTCAAAAGGAAATGCTGATGTTGCCCTCAAAGGCCCCCACTGTTTCACACTAGCTGTCAGACATGTGTAATAATAAATCACATTAAATGTTGATTCTTTAATACCATACAAAGGTGCTGTGTACATAACAAACTTTCTTAGCATAAAATCACTACATCTCAACAGGTCGCTTGTTATTCGTCTGGAATTCAAGTTAAATTTAGCACATACTAACATTGTCGAGTGGGCCAGAAATCGATTTGGAAGTATATTTAGCAATGTGACTGGGGAGAGGTACATAAAAGTTCTCCATTCCAAAGCCTTCCAAAAATGAATGTCGTTTAACGTCCTTGGAAATCTTTTTTTTTTTTGGGGGGGGGGGTATCTTTGCGGAAGTGTGTCGTAAGTGACATTATGATACAATTTAAGAGAAATTTTGCCATCAAAATTTTGTCAAATGTCAAAAATCGAAATACGGCCGTAAAAATATAAACAAGTCCCTAAAAAACTATCCTACAACCCTAAGCAGACAAGAAATGAAAAAATATGAGCTTATAAGGCCCTACGAAGAAAGTTCCAAAAATAAAAAAATCCCATAACACAGGACTGAATGGAGTCAAGATGGCGGCTCGAACAGGTGTGCGACTACAAAAAATTATCCCCAAAACACTGAAATGAGTACTCAAAAATCGGAATACAGCACCAAAAATACTCTACGAGTCCCTAAAATACTAATCTACAGCAATGATCAACTACAAATGGGGAATTAAATTCGAAAAAAAGTGATTACGCCATTACAAGCCTATGATAAAACCAACATCTACTCTCAACTAGAAGTATGAAATGCCTATCAGTAAAAGAGGTTGGACTTAGAGGAAGAAATCTTCATGGATTGTGTCTTTGATGTCCCATCCGAAGAAAGGTCACCTCCGCCTTCATATGCAACGCCCCCTATGTTTGTTCCATCGATTGGCCGAGGTGTAAGAAAAGCTATCAATCCATTGGACATTCCTCTTCCAAAGGCCTACTACAACCAGCTGGAGCGAAAGCGGAAAGCCACCCATGATATAGGGAACCCTCAATCTGCTCGGCCTGTTAATGGTGCCCCGAAGCCTAAAAGAGGAACTGGAAGAAGAAGTTCTACGCTACCCGAGCGAGTGCCCCGTTCCCAACCCAGAGGCAGAGGCAGAGGCAGAGTGATGGAAGATGCTTTCCAGAAGACCAAACCCAGTGTCTTGCAGATCAAAGAACTTGAACGTAATCGATTACTTAATAATGGAAACAGAGATGTAGAAGAAGGGAAAGCCCGTTTGATGCAGATGTTCTTGGGGCGGCAGTCTCAATTCGAGATCGAGACAAACTTCAATGCACAGTACGACTCCTCCGGCTCGTCCATCAGGTCCGCACCGACCTTTGACCTCAGAAATGACAAGGACTTCCCTGACATGATCTCCAAGGTGATGAAGGGGATGCCGTTCAAATCGTCCGCCGGAGGCTCGTTGGATGAGAACCTGAGAAGAAGAGCTAGAGGTCTTATAACGAGAGGAAAATGCCAAAGTTCTGGGGATGACGGTGTGTCATCTAGCAATGGTACTGGTGAAAGGAGAGGGAAGAGGTCGTCATGCGATGCTGATGTGGATACAAGCTATGAACCTCCAACGTCACAGCAGAGAACAAGATCAGCCGATGAAAACAGCCCACAGCTTCTTGAAGGTCCCAATGTGTTGGAACTGACTGGACTACCGACTAATCTAAGCAAGGAGGATCTAGGAGACCACTGATGGGATGCGGTGAGATTGTAGAGATGAGACTACTCAGGGATACAGACCTGGGAGCATGTATAGGACTGGCATATGTCAGGATGGAGAATGAAGAAGCTTGTGAATTGGCAGTTTCATCCTATCATGACATGGAATCTCCTTTTTCTGACAGGTACGATGGCGAGATACCACAGCTTTCGGTTAGAATCCTCCCATCATGATGATGCATGCTGGGTTAGGTCACGTAAGTTGCTCCAGGATGCAACCAGAAATCGATTTGGAAGTATATTTAGCAATATGACTGGGGAGAGGTACATTAAAGTTCTCCATTCCGGAGCCTTCCAAAAACGAATGTCATTTTATAACGTCCTTGGAATTCGCGAGATGTTATTGCACACTTTCAAAGAAACAATCCTCCTGTAAACTTCCTGCCTCATATTTCCAATATAATATTGGCAGTTCATGTTGGCAGGGTCTAACCATGTGGTGAGGAACCTACGCCTAAACAGACTGTGTGCATATAGTCGGGTACAAAACCAGAAATGATGTTAAAATACAACATGAATGACAGGACACTAACCCCTTTCACCCCTTCTATACTTCTGCCTGACTCTGCAGCCAGGACACGTTGTTGTTTGGTATCCTCGCTTGTTCTCTTCTCTGCAGGAGGATCCTTGTAAGGACACCTCATTGCCCTTTCAGCGTATTCCCCCTTCTCCTTACAAAAAAGGACATCCATAGAATCCATTGAACTGGACCAAATTTTGTAGAATCGGTCTGGCCACCGAATCTACACTGCACACCAGTGGGAACACTCTTGATGTTTTTTCCACACCAATACGGTATGCATCCACTGCAGACCTGTAGAAGAAAGAACATTACACTCATCAACAAATGGTTTGAGAAAAACAGACATGTCTAGTTTGTCTTCCCCAAACCACAGAGCAGTGAGCATGATGTTCTCTCTTCTCATTTTCATTGGCAATTCATTTATCATACACAAAACAGGCCACATTGACGATTTTGATGACTTGAATATTGGACCGCCATCAGTGTTCCAGGCAAGGGAGAGGTTTTCCTGATGGCAAAGGAGACCGTTTCTCACAAACTCTTGGTAGATCTCCCCATCTGTGATGTCAGAGATTGACCCTTCAGTTCTCCCAATATCTCTATTGAGAACTGTTGCACCAACTGCAGTATTCTCTAAGAGATACTGCAGTTGGTAAGCTAACGGAAATGTTAAGAAGAATTTGCCTTCTTTTACCTTCACATCCTGATCAATATCAACTCCACTTTCAACTTTTTAGGCGATAACTTCGCTCGATGTCATTCTTGTCCAGGCGGACACCAAGTGAATCATTCACAAGATGAATGACCGTAATGGTGCCAGGCCCCTCAATAGCTGGAGTCGCTGGACTATAGCTAGCCACTTTGCACATTTTCGAGTTGTGGGATATGAATATCAACATGTTCAAATTATCTGGCAAGAGGCATGTTCTTTTTTTGTTGGCTATTCGTCCTGCTGTGGAGAAGAACCGCTCCGACGGCACTGAAGTCGCTGGCACCGTCAAGAATCATCAGGCGACTTTGCTTAGTCGCAGGTACTGCCGCTTGTGGTCACTCCACCACTCAACCGGGTTTCGTTGTCGAATTCGCTGGTTCCGACCAGAAGTACTCGTCGAGCTCGTCGACATCGTTCTGCTGTGTTGGCTGTTGCCTCTCCTCCCTCGTGATGTGGAAGTCCAGCGAGTTGTTTGGAGCCTGGTTATCATCCGCCATGTCGACGTTGAGGAGGCAGAAGCTGGCGTAGTACCCCCTTTATGCCATCCCTTGTCTCTTCTGTGTACATGGTCATTCCACGATGCCTCGGATCAAGAGCTGACGCCACTTCCATGGCTGTGACATCCTGTTCCTCCCCAGCAGAAGTAGAAACGAACATAGAACAAAACATGTACATACTAGCAAAAGACACATAAAAAGTGCTTTTAGTTTTGAATGTCTTCAATCTTCATAAACAGGGATGATGCCTTCCTCCTCCTCATCACTCTCATTCTCATCGTCTATTGGGGATAATAACCTTCTCAATCTCCAGGACCTTTGCAGAATTGAAGTCAACCGCCCCTTCAATTTCAATTTTGATTGATGCAATTTCAGCTGTTAGGTGATCAAGCTTTTTGAAGACTGCATATTTCTGCCTATATCAGTAAGTGAAAGCGACTCGTTCACTGCCGCTTCGGTTGGCTGGTTCTCATTCATTGGAGTTCGGAAGATGTCCTGTGGTTAATTTGTGAACGGAGGTTACGCGAAGTCATTTTGCCCTGTGGTGTTGCTCATTAAAGTCGTAAAAACACAGAAAAGAGATGGTGCAAAAACAGACAAAAACAGTATCAGTTTAAACTATAATACTCACTTGCAAGGTCCGTGGACAACAACTGATAGGAAAACAAAGATATTAGGTGTAAATAGTTTGAAAAAAATAAATAAGGCGGTGCCACTTGCCCAGTCACAGATTTACTGTGGGATGCAAAGCACTGCATACGGAAGGAGCACAAACCACATCTTATACAACTAACTAGCAAAGCCTTCACTAGTTGTATAAGATGTGGTTTGTGCTCCTTCCGTATGCAGTGCTTAGCATCCCACAGGGTATCTCCTTGATAATGATAACATCCTCATTTTCAGTGGCTGTGTTTCTCTCAAGGGAAGTTCTTGCTGTGTCAACCATTACATCCGGTACTGGTACCGGTAGTTCTTCTGAGGAATCAATCTTCTTTCTAGATGCTAGTAAATAGCACCTGAGATGCTTCAGACCAAGACGCTGCTTGACCTGTTGGACAGAGTCATTCTCCTCTATGGAGTGATTGCCAGCGACATCTGTAGCCAAGTCAAACTCAAAATCATCAACAGATCCTTAACAAATTTTTCCATTTGGGAAGAAGAGTGGCACAACTCTATGAAGGATTAAACTTCGCTGCCCAGCGTATGGAATGGCAAACCAAAATAGTTGGGACGGGAAGGACATCCCCTCTACACTGAGCATGATTGCTGGGTCATCTTGATCTTAGTCGATCTATGCATTCAAAGCATAGTGACGGCATACCTCCGACGCCCATCAGTATTTCACTCTTAACCACAAAACTTTGTTCATCGGTTCGTTCAATGTCCTTTTTCCCCTCAGGGAACGTGCAGATTCCAGTCGCGACATGCAGTGCATTACAAATCCTGGAGGCCTGTTGTGTAGGTAGTCTGGGACCTCCCTGCTGTACGATCTGCCACATGCTGAATTTGCTTTGCTGTTAGCCATAATGTACTTTCTTCTTCGGTCTGGCAGATGCTCGGTAAGGAGAGCAGATATCATCCTAGAAAGAGGGAATTCTATCTGAGTTTGAGTTTGAGTTTATTGGTTTCACATTTCACATTCAGATACAATACAGATAACAAAATATACATAAAAGACAAAATTGTTTCATAATTCAAAAAAATGATCATAGTACTTTACAAATTAATCAGACTACAAAGTTACACACATGTATCATCACATTTGTTTGACAACTATTATCTGCAAGGAACTTGTATTTGAATACTCTGTTCTGGCACTCTAGCCCACATTGGTGTGAGCCCTCAATCCTTCTTCCACACAATATGCCCTGGCCCAGCGCTGACAATGAGGGAGCCCTGTATGTGTTATCCATCTATGAAGGCGTCCATTATTCCTCCATACTTTTGATTGCTTCAGCTGCTTCATAGCTAGCTCAAGCTTACAGGATTTGAGGTGTTTTTTTTAAATAACATGAATGATTGTCGTGAGATGATTACGAATATATTAACACTTACATTTACATCACTAACATTACGCTACAATAAATAAAAAATGGTTATGTTATGACCAAAAAAAATTTGCTGACATTACTCCCATCAGTTGATATTGCAAATGGCCGTGCTTTCGTGGCTAAAACAACCTGTCCTTGTTCATCTTTGGCCATTTCAAGCGCAAGACGAGATGTTTTGGTCCTTGCTCTGGAAAACTTCTTAACCTCCTCAGAATTAGGAAAGGCTTTCCTCAACAATGGTCCATGTGACTTGCAGCTGATATAGAGAAATGTGCTCCACATAAAATGATGTAAATAAGCACTCAGATTTCCTATCTATTGCTAAAGTACAAGAAAAACAAAGAAAATGTGATTTTATGATGTAGCACTGACACTGAATCAATTCTTGCGTCAGGGTGACTCTTTTAATCATATCATTGTGAAAGCTTAACTTTCCTGACTGAAAACCACTTGAAATATTTCAATACTCAGATATGAATATTATATAAAGAAGAAGAAAACCTGCTGATCCATTTAATGACACATTCATGTCTCAACCTGATGAAACGATCCACATAACAAAGATATATCTTTCTCCTACTTCATTTCCAGTTATTGTCTGTCATGTGATAGAATTTTTAGAAACTGGAAAAAAGTGTTCTTTCTCATTTTGGGAGATCATTCAAAACACAAACAATCAGTGCCCACAGATTCTTCAATAACTTTTATCATCTGTTATGACTTTTATTATAACTTGTTATTCACTCTTGATCTACAGTGATGCTTTCAACTATTTCACCTGAAGTGGCAACTGGGCACCAAAGTCAAAAGAAATTTCATCACTAATAAATAGCGATTCGCCGTTCTCGAGAACAACCTTGACAGGATACCTATAAATCAACAAAAGATACATAACAGAACATAAATATGTACATCAAATTAAAAAAAACATCACTTTTTTTCCGAACAATTTGATACCATGTTTATCTTTTTATGACCATTAGTAACGGAATGAGTTCTGGCACACAAACTGAAATTAATATACAATACTTTGTTGGACTTGACTCAATTACACAAAAAATGGACATAGACAGTTCTGGCTTTAAGCCCTCAAGATATATTAGGAAAAAAATATATATATATAATACATATTACGCGAAGTCCCTTTAGCTGGGGTCCAGGGCCCGCTTTAGGGCCCTGGAAGCTCTGGGGTCCTAGATGCTCTTGCCCAAAAACCTTTCAAAATAGGGAAGAAAGACCATCTCTTGTGAAATAATCATTGGATGACTCAAAATCAGATGATTAGATAATTACTAAGTCTTCTACAAAGTTGTGTTGACTGTTCTTAATAATAGCAAGACAGAAAGTACAAACGTTCACTGTCCCACCTGGGTAAAATTAAAGAAAATAAGAATATCAGTACAGGTAGTGTAAAGGTCAGTAAAAGCTGTCTTGTCCTTTTCCCAAAGTCTAAACTGCAAACTATTTGTTCTGATGTGGAGAAGAACAACACTAATTCTGTCTTAAAGAGAAGACACAAAACACTCTTTAAAGCAGGACTGCACTACTTGTAGCTACTAGCACCCTCTATGTAGCAAACAATGCCTAAGTGGTACCCATTGGTCCCCGGTGGTCCCCTTTTTCTTATCTTAATTGAGAGCTTATTTGATGAGATAACCACCTCTTACCACGCAGGGAGGTCTAATCCCTGTTGGCCAAACTATTGCAGATAGTCCGTCAGCTGTGTATTAGTAGCTCCAGGATGTTTCTGATTAATTTATGTGGAAGTATATTTAGCATTATATTTTTGATCAATGAAATCCTGTTCAGTGATTGGTCAACATAGCATCATGTGACCAAACATAACATTGCTATGATGGAACTGTGATGCCATTCATGGTATAGTGCACTATACCATGGCACTATACCATGGATGAAATTTTATCAATTTCTTTTCATGTGTCTCAAAAAGATATGAGGCTCACTGGTAACCTTTCCCTTGCTGTGCTCTACTGTACATAGCAGAGCCGGGGTAATACTAGTTAAAGCGCCTTGAACCCCATGCATGGTGGGTATGTGTGCTATATAAATATCCAGTATTTACTATTATTATTATTACTACCATGGGTTTCTTCTCTTTATGTTAGGGAATGGTTCTAGCTTGAGATACTGTGTTCCTACAGGTCCTCACTAATGTTAAAAGTGCCTATTACCATTTTTTTTTTCTTTTGTAACTTTTGTTTAATTCCTTCAGATGTCAATCCGTTTTCCAATTTACCATCACTTATAGGATATGTATCGGTATTGTTTTTTTTACGAAAATGTAATTATTTATCTATTTATTTATTTCTATATTCATGTTCACAATTTCACCATTCATTGGTGTAAAATAAACATGAACTTATATTTCTAAATACAGTCAACAACTATACTATACTATTATTCATACCACTTGTGAATTTGATGTTTTATGTTAATTTCATAACTCAAGAATGAAAGATGGACTGGTTGAATTAGCTCCTGTGTTGAATACTTATAGATGTAAGCTTTAATTTGTCAGCCTCAAGAAACATAAATTCAAGAAATTTAAATTCAAAATTGCTCAACTTAATACTCTGTTAACATTGATGTATATTTCATATGTATCGTAATTTATAGGTTTATTCATAATATTTTGTTCAACAATTGTTTTTCATTGTATTTTGTTTGTTATAGAGCTTAGTTACTTCGGTGGAAAGCGCTTTGTAAACACTGTTTTATTATTATTATTATTATTATCAACATTGAGTCATCTCTAGGATTTAGAGGTGTATAATGAATGAGGTATATGATTAGTTGGCTGCCCCCAAGAAGACCATACACACTATATGTATTGCCAATGGCAGTAACGGCTATCTTGGAAGCAGCCAACTTTGCTACATGTATTTAATCAGTGCTACTTGATGAATGTGCAATTTTAGAATTATTTGTGATTGTTTCTAGGACTCGATATATTATCTGCTGCGTTACAGAATTTATTGCCAGTACCAAAGAGAGTATTGTTATAGATCTTTGCGAAAAGCTCTTATGTGTTTTGGCTATTAGAATAATGTATGTATTACATTTTTCTAGAAGAATCTATAAAGTTGGGTATATTGAATGTGTCTCACAGTCTCAGTCATCATACTCTGTCAAATAGATTGTACCGTTTCCCCTACCCTATCCATTTCCCTTCTTTCAAAATCCTGAATCTGTCATTTTGTATTGCAAAGAGATCATGGGGTGCGTTTTGCCTAAACCTTTTCGAAAACGCTGATTATAGGCTAGAAAAGAGTTGACGAACGCAGCTCATGGATTATTGTCCTGGACTGTTTAAGATCTACAGCTTATGAAATGTATTACATTTTAGGCACTTTTCTTCTTTGGGAAATTTGTAGATTAAATATTGTTTAATTTAAAAGTTTAAAGAATAAGCTTTATATTAAAATCAACTACATGATTACAATTCTACATACCAGTTTGATATGACTATTTGAAGAATGAAAGTTGTTATTTGTACATCATTGTTTGGTTAATGCTCAATTTTATTGGTATGACTCGAGATGCAATAAGAGAAGATTCTGTAATACTATTTTGAGAAAAAATTATATCACTTTTGGTGACTCTTTTGTACTCTGGATTTGGTGTAGAATAAGAGACGAAGAAGGTGGCATACAGAGAGAGATGGGGATTTGGCTAAGAGGTAGAGGAGAGTGAATGTGAGGGAGAGAGAGAGAGAGATGGGGATTTGGCTGAGAGGTAGAGGAGAGTGAATGTGAGGGAGAGAGAGAGAGAGAAATGGAGAGATAGAGAGAGATGGGGATTCGGCCAAGAGGTAGAGGAGAGTGAATGTGAGCGAGAGAGAGAGAGAAAGGGAGAGACAGAGAGAGATGGGGATTCGGCTAAGAGGTAGAGGAGAGTGAATGAGAGATAGAGGGAGAGATGAGAAAAAAGGAGGGAAAGAGAGAAAGGAAGAGAGAGAGAGAGATGGGGTTCAGCTGAGAGATGAAAAAGAGAGAGAGAGAATGAGAGATGCAAGAGGGAAAGTGGGGAAGAGCTTGAGTCTGAGAGAGAAAGGGGAGGGGAAGAGAGACGATGAAGAGAGATAGATAGAGACACAAAGGAGAAAGAGAGAAAGAGGGGAGGGGGTGGTAGATAGGGGTTAAAGCCCGAAGCAGTCAAAAGAATTTACAGTGACAGGGTAATGATAATTCTTTTTTAAATAGACAAATAACATGTTGGAGTGTAGAGGTAGGGACATTCCGATGTCGTGTGATGTGATTGTCATTCTTTCTTTTTTGTTTCCATCTTTTCTTTTCCGCTATCCCTATATCCCCCCCTCTCTCTCTTTCTCTCTCTCCCTCTCCTTTGTCATCTCTTTGTTCTCTTACATCCTTCTCTCTCCAGGCTTCTCTATAATTCTCTTTATTTTTTCTCTCCTCTCTTACTCCCTCAATCTTTCATAACTATCTTTCCTACTCTCCTCTCCCCCCCCCCCCCCCCACCCACTCTAGCCTCTTCCTTTACCTCCCCTCCTTTTGTTTTACTCTATCTTTGATCTCCCTTTCTCCCCCCCCCCTTTCGAGCCTCTCTCCATGCTCTCTCCATTCTCTCTTTCTCTCTCTCTCTCTCTCTCTCTCTCTCTCTCTCGTTCACCTTACCCCACAACCTCACAACCAGGGGCGTCTCTAAAGGGGGGTGTGGGGTGCGACACCCCCCCCTCCAAGCGTCAGGATATTGTCGGTAAAATTGCGCTGCCGTCGGGAAAAGGGGGAGTGAAAAAAAGAGAGGGAAAGGGAAAGAAAAGAAAAAAAAGAAAAGGAAAGAAAGGAAAGAAAGGGGGAAAAAGGAAAGAGGAGATAAGAAAGAAAGAGAAAAAAGAAAAAAAGGGAGGAGAGGAAAGAAAAGAAAAGAAAGAAAATGAGAAAAGAACAAAAGAGAGAAGAAAAGAGAGAGAGAGGAGGAGGTAGGAGCCTGAGACGGGAGGGGTGGGAGTAAAAGAGAGCGGGGGTTGATGGGGTCGTCTCATCAAGGGAGCACAAAATACACGCAAAAATATGTTGCTATGTCGGGTCACCTGTGTCTGTTTTCTTGCTTGATCCCAGTGTACTATATCAATGCAGAAGTTTGAAGTCGGTGAGATGTATAATGTCGGTCGGCCGACAAGTTTTTTTTCCTACGAACTGCGACTTCGAGTGAGACTGCAACTATAATACTTGTAATTTCTCGAAAATTCACTTTCCTATAATATCAGCTAAAGAAATTAGAGGTTTAAGATTTTCGGAGAAACTAAATTCAAATAAGAATTAAGAATCAAGAACGTTACAACGAAAAGTCTTCTTTCTCTAATAATTTAAGAAAACGTCTGAGCTTGGGAGGGGGAACTGAATTCAGATATGGATAAAGAGTCGAGAAGAGTACAACGAATCGTCTTCTTTCTATAATAATTCAATGAAACGTCAAAGCGTCCGCGCTTCGCGCGGGAGGGGGAAAACTTTATTCAGACAAGGATTAAGAGTCGAGAACGGTACTACGAATCGTCATTTTCTCTAATAATTTAAGGAAACGCCAAAGCTTCCGCCCTCCGCGCGAAAGGGGGAGACTGAATTCAGACAATAAATAGGGCTAATCTAGAGTCGAAAACTTAAAACGAATCGTCTTCTTCCTCTAATAATTTAAGAGTCGAGAACGGTACAACAAATCGTCTTCTTTCTCTAATAATTTAATGAAACGTCTAAACTTTTGCGCTTTGCGCACTCTTTAAGTAGTTCGCTTGCTCTCTACCGCCCCCATAAAATAAGATCCTAGCTACGCGCCTGCATTTAAATATATAGCTATGATGCTGACTAAGTTGACGAAATAATTCGTATATTTATGCCGTCGAGGAAAAGGACCATTTGCGCATATGCAAGTACTATAGATAGTTCATATAAAAAAAAATTGAGCCTTCGGCTACGGGTTTATAGGGTTAAATTTGTAACAGTGGGACATTAAATTTTGTCGGTAATTGGTGGCTATTTTTGTCGGTAATCGGTGGTAACGTTATCAATTGATTAACGAATCGCATATTATACTGTTGAATGTTTCTGAGGAAAGGCAATATTAAAATTATTGAGAAACTTCATATTGCAAGAATATACAATTTTTTTCAATAATTTGTGAAACTGAAGTGAGTGATCCTTGACGATAGTTTCCCAAGTATTACTTTGACAATTTAAGTTTCTCACAGACAGCACCATTTTCTAAAAGCAAATTAAATATATGAGTTAATGGCAAGACGATAACATGTATTTGTTATTCCAAATCATATCATAACCCGAACTATTTTTGCCAGTAAGTTGCTAACAATATGTATAATTTCTGCTTATTAAAAAATAAATGACCGTGAAAAGAAGAGGGATTTGGGATTTTGATTTATTAATAATGAATGAAAAGGTTCATTTTTAGTTAAGATATCATTTGGGCCAGTAGTTACACGATTAAAATGAAATTCTTTAGGGATACTTAGGGGAACTTTTTTTTCGTTTTATTCATGAATAATTTTATGAATATACTTTTTTGAGATCAATATTTATAACTTTCCATGTGGACTTGGTCTTTTTGGTGAACTTGGAACACAAACGTTAGTACATTGCGAAACGTAGAATATTCTGAATATTTTTCCTATTAATTGCTTTGAGTAAGCATCTGGTGATCCAAGGAACCTGTGGTATTGTTTGATATTTTGATCTTGATGATGTTTGCAGTGGAGATAAAATACGTATAAAGGTAGTATGTTATCCTATTAATTTCTTTGAGTAAGGACCTTGTGATCCAAGGAACCTGAGGTATTGTTTGATATTTTGATCTTGATGATGTTTGCAGAGGAGATAAAATACGTATAAAGGTAGTATGTTATCCTATTAATTGATTTGAGTAAGGATCTTGTGATCCAATGATCGAATCTGTAGTATTATTTGATATTTTGATCTTGATGATGTTTGCAGTGGAAATAAAATACGTATAAAGGTAGTATGTTATCCTATTAATTTCTTTGAGTAAGGACCTTGTGATCCAAGGAACCTGAGGTATTATTTGATATTTTGATCTTGATGATGTTTGCAGTGGAAATAAAATACGTATAAAGGTAGTATGTTATCCTATTAATTGATTTGAGTAAGGATCTTGTGATCCAAAGAACCGGAGGTATTGTTTGATATTTTGATCTTGATGATGTTTGCAGTGTAAATTAAATACGTAAAGAGATGGTATGTTATCCTATTAATTGATTTGAGTAAGGATCTTGTGATCCAAAGAACCGGAGGTATTGTTTGATATTTTGATCTTGATGATGTTTGCAGTGTAAATTAAATTCGTAAAGAGATGGTATGTTATCCTATTAATTGATTTGAGTAAGGATCTTGTGATCCAAAGAACCGGAGGTATTGTTTGATATTTTGATCTTGATGATGTTTGCAGTGTAAATTAAATTCGTAAAGAGATGGTATGTTATCCTATTAATTGATTTGAGTAAGGATCTTGTGATCCAAAGAACCTGAGGTATTATTTGATATTTTGATCTTGATGATGTTTGCAGTGGAAATAAAATTCGTATAGAGGTATTTAATGCGTGATTTGCTTCAGTAGCATTGAGACATACAGACCACTCAACACGATACTCTCTGTCGATGTTTTTTTTCAAGCATTATACGTAAACCCCACAAATTATGTCTATCTGGTTTTAAACTTTTAAATAAATGAGGGGTGGAGACAAAAATGTGAAAACGGTTTTATATATCAGACACGATGATACCTTCATCTAAATTGTAGTGAACATTAGGATTAAATACGTTATCGATAAGCATTTGTGTGACATCAGAATGTAGTGTTTCAACTATTTCGCAAGGGACATTGTGAGATATAGCATGCACAAGCTCACCAATAGCTCACAAGCGTTCATAAAAAAGACAATATGAACTTTAACTGGTTTATTTCAATTTATTGCAAGTATTGTCATTACATGAACAGTAACTCCCCCCCCCCCCCAACCAAAAAAAAAAAAAAAAAAACTTTTTATCACTGAATAACAGCTATCGTATTTCATATGGCGCAAATAATTATGTATATACACTTTGAAAGATGAAAGATAGAACAAATATATGGAAATGAGAGCACAGTTTATACCATTTAATGACACCTTATAAACACGGGAACTCATTTATGAAGGTGATTACTCAATTACTGTTAGATTAGTATAATACTAATCTAACAATAGTAAAATTTACCTCGTACAATATACAGTTATTGACTGGCAGGGGGTGTAATATAACATTATTTGGACCGCTGAAGTGGTTATATTTTCGAGGGAAAATATAGTCACGAGGGAAAATATAACTCCCTTCAGGTCCAAAGAATGTTATATACCCCCTGCCAGTCATCCTTGGCTTCTTCTTCTTTTTTTTGCCCGAAATTGTTTTCACTTTTTTTTCGGGGACAATCAACATTTTAGAAAAAGAAGTGCACAAAACAAATTGACGGAAAATAATATTTCAAGATAATTCAAGAAAAAACAAATCTTAGAAAATGTGGAAAAAATCATTTCATGGGGGAAAAAAAAAATCATGAAAAAAAAATATTGAAGAAAAAATGACCCATGGTAATGGTGTAATGTGTGTTAATTGGTGACATACAGTCCTCAAGAGGGCGACATTTATTGATTAAAAATATATTCATTTCACCAGCTGATTAATATAACACTAAAAAGTGACCGGCCAGGAAAATATAATAATTTGGATCCTCACAATTAATATCACGTGACGAGCTCTGGACCAATCACATCTCGGTATCTTTCTAAGCTATCTAATATTTAACAATATATGTATATCTAGAAGAAGAATATATACACCTTGCACGTATATAAAATTGTAAAGAAATACAAAATATAAACAACATTGCCAACTCTCCTGAAATATTTTCATTGTGAAATTAAATGAGAAAATAATATGTAACGCCTACAGGGCACTGTGTAATATCTAAACACAATTCACTACACTTTTTTTTTCATTCATTAATTTACATTTTTATAGTTCCACCATCCATTAAAAAAAGGCTCGTATATTGGCAATAATTTCCCAAAATATGGCTCATTGATTACAACGCAATGCAGGTGCACTATACCGCTAACATGTACAGTACTATATCAGTATATCTTCATTTCAGTATTACAGTAACACAAATCCATTATAAGTGTCGGCTTGCATGGTGATGTAGATATACAGTAGGCTTGCGGGTGCACCACTCCTGACGACGGATATTCAACCTGTTCGAAACGTCGAGCCACTCATCCTCTCCAAGCGCTATAGTTCTCCTTAGAAATATAAGCTAAGAAAGATAACAAACAGTCCTTTTCAGGACTACACCCCCCAAGAAAGATTACCGAGTCAGAGTCCTTTCCAGGACTCCTCAATCATCTCTCTCTCTCTCTCCCACATGGTGCACCCGCAAGCCTACTGTATAAATTCATTATATAGTGTCGGCCTCATTGTCTGGGTTTTCTTTTCACAATCGGGTAGCTTTTTATATCAGTTACTTAAACTTGTTATGTAAAAAAATATGTATTCGTAAAAGAATTCATATGGCTCCAGACTGCAGATTTTGTTCTCCAATTTAAATGTTGTTGGAGTTCTGATAACTTCTTGACTTTAAGATAAAGGGCGATATATGCATTCCATCGGGATTTATGCAAGGACGGGTAAGCTTTCGCGCCAGCCCTTCTGTAACTGATGGCTGAGTTGCTTAACGATGTCCTTAAACTTTGGATCAGCAGCAACGTTTTGGTTTTGATCATAGTCCAAGCCATTGATGTAAAGTTCTGTAGCCTTTACATCAGTCCAGTTACCTTGGAAGGTTTTTGGATTGAATCCTATCCATTCGGTGTAATGGTGATCCTTGGTCCTCATAGAGTACCCCATGACAGTAATGTCACCCAGACTAGGGAGATCAGTCTTCATGTTTGGGGTTACCCCTGGACGAGGATACTGACTGAATGTGGCATTCTTCCATCTGCTGTACCGCTTTGAAGTCAACTTCTCCATACCATCTGTCTGCAGAATGGCGTTGGAGCCTTGGACTGGCTCCAGGAGAGGGGCAAAACTGTACCCCTCGGAACAAAGGGTGACATTGAAAGGCTCTGGAGGACATACAGGTGGAACAGTGATGCCAGCGAGATCAGAGAGTGTGGGAAACAGATCAACAAGTTCTACAAACTCAGCAACAACCATTCCACTGTCAGCAGACAGTTTCACATTGTCTTGAGATTGAATCATCTTTAGAGAATGTTGAAGTTGATTTTTGATTGGCGATGACCTTGGCTTGTCTGTAACACCAGGAATGTGAACGATCAAAGGAACTCTTGTTGCCAGTTCATAGTTAGAGTACTTGCACCATTCTGCGTGCTCACCTAATTGCCATCCTAAGAGGTAGACAAACAAAAGGTTATTTTCAATCCGGGAGGAGTACATGAACACAGGCGAAGAAGATATGTTCCCAGAAATCTCTGCCTTTGCAATAATTTAATTGTTGTATGAATTATGACTACACTTTGGAAGGTAATAGGGGTGTGGTACGCCGCCTCTGTATCATTCAGGGTCATTTACTCCACCAAAAATATTATTCTGCTTTAGTCATTATCCTTACGTATATCAGCGTACCTCTGAATTAAACAAAAGTTTATCTATAAATGGAAATTATATTTATAAACAACAATAATGATACGGTTTATGCAAGGTCGAGAAATGAAGCCATCATACACGCCATAAACATGCTTTATTGATAACTTATCTAATACCAACAAATTACAAAAGAGTATTTTTTAAAGAAAGGCAAAAGGGGTACATGAAATAGAGACTGAGAGTGGGAGAAAGGGGGAGGGATAAGGGAATTTTGAAGAAATTAACTCACCATGATCCCCAAAGAGAACGACGATGGTATTGTTTGAGAAGCCAGTTTCATTCAGGGTTTGAAGTAGTGTTCCGACCAAGGAATCTGTGTAGGATACAGCAGCATAGTAGCTCTGTCTCATCGGAGCCTGTCCGAAAATTAAAGGGGGAAAAAATGCTCATTGATCGATAAGTGAACATGACAAATACACGATTATCATAAAAAGGTGACCATGTTAAGTTTTCCTTTCCATGCAGGACCATGATTTCGGGAATTTAGAAAATATAGACCCACTGACCAGATTTAATTTTAAAATGAGCTCATAACATTTCTCCTTTTCAAATATTAAATGTTTTGACCATTACTTATAACACTGTCTTTATTCTTTCTTTCTGCTTTCTTTCTTGTTTTGTTTTGTTCATGCCTCTCTCTCTCTCTCTCTCTCTCTCTCTGAGTGTTGGGGATGGGCTGTCTGTTTCATGCAGTCCCCCTAGTTCACCAATTGAAAATAAAACATATTTTTAATATGTTTTAGTGTAAACTCATTAATTCGGCCCAAATGTCATGCATTGCTGCTAAGTAACGCTAGAGACTAAATCTAAAATTAAATTAAATGTTTTTGTTAGATCAAGGGATTATCTTACATGGAATTTAAGTGGTATCGTTCCAAAGGGGAAGCTCATATTCATAGCCTTCACATCTTCTCTATAAGTTCTCATAGTGTAATAATCCTCATAGGCGACATCCGGTTGAGTCGGAGACCGGAATGGATTGGTTGCAATAGAAACCGACTCGATCGGGTACAACGATTTGAATTCCTCTGGGTACTTCCACGGAATGTGCGGTTTGTGAAATCCAACGGCCAAGAAAAAGGGCGGTTGCATGTCCTCAGATGACTGACCGGTTTCAATCGGTTTTCCTTGCTTCTTTGTTGGATGTAGGGCTACGGATAGGTTCTTCAGGATAGATGAGGAGAATTCTAGAGACTGGATATCCGGGAGTGATTTTTGTGGCATGTCACTTACGTTGACTGGACACATGACGTTATTGTGAAGCGTGCCATCCAAATTGTGACACACCTATAATAAGAAAATAGAATATTAAATATAGGAGAGTATATATACACATGTATATACATGGATATATATATATATATTTGCATAGATATAGATATATATAGGCCCTAATCAATAATTGTTTTGGTAACCACGAAATTGCGCGCAGTATAAAAATATTAATACTATTGTATAATAATACTAATATTCTGATCACCCACAAGCATTAATTGTCATTGACATTCCGGAGGAATGGGGAAGGGCGCCGAAAATTGGGAAAGAATATTATGAAGTTGGCATAAAATGTATTTCTTCAGAATGTGATCTCTATACTTTCGAACACTGCCAACACGTGGATGAATCAACATAATTATAGGCCCTAAGATATAGCCTACCCATCTGGCCTACCCCCCCCCCCTTTTTTTTTACGGTTTATCGGCAACGCCACTGCCCTCCGAAGGTATAGGCCAATATACAAAACTTTCTTCTTTTCTTACACCCAAAATCAATAATTTGGCCATGAAATGGCGTACCTCGATCCAAACAAGATCTGTACTAACCTTGGCCCCGGTGAATTGTTCTGTCGGTGGATGGTAAGGAGGAACAGACCAGCTGTATGGATAGTCGTCGTGACCACCACTTGTAACGCCTTGTCAAACCAAACAGAAATTATCCAAGGTCATATTATGAATCTTGAACACATTGTCCGATATAAAATAGCATTGGAATTACAAAGAAGAAAACAAATCAATTTATTAAAAGAAATGAGTTACATTGTGCTTTACACTTCGTATATCATGACTCGATCCATACGAATGTTTGAAAATTAGGCCTACATTATTAAAAGATGAAGTAATCATTTTCAAATCCTTACTAAACCTGTAGTTCCGCTTTTTGTATATATCATTATGTCATATTTTACTTTGTATCAAGTTAGTTACTACGTCTCGGTAATAATGTTGTTTACTATTATGTCTTCAATTATTTCCCCTAATGTACCGCGCAAAGAGAAGGAAAAAAATGCTTCAGTGATGCTTGCTATGTACTTTATAGATTTGTAATAATCTTCTTCATCTTCTTCATCCTCTTCTTCTTCATCATCTTCTTCATAAATCTTCTTTTTCTTCTTCTTCTTCTTCTTCTTCTTCTTCTTCTTCTAATCATTACCATTATCATCATCATCATCATCATCATCATCATCATCAGCAGCAGCAGCAGCATCATCATAATATTAGTTGTTGTTACTATTTGTGGAGGAAAAGGACCAAGCCAATTTGTAAAACCTCCGGTAAAGGTATTGTAATATGTATGTGTTATAAGGCTATTAATTGACGATACCTGGATGAAAAATCTTTCCTACTGACGCTGTGAAGTATCCGTTATCTTTGAAGTGCTGTGGTAGGGTTGTATAATTGCCTGCATGTGTCCTCCAGTAAGACCCGAAGTCATAGAGCCGAGTGGTGTCGGGTCGACGCCCCGTCAGGAACGATGTTCGACTGGGGGCACACACCGATTGCTAGAGAGTAGAGAGAGAGAAAAAAAGAGAAATTTGAAATAAAGTTTGGTCTTAAGTCTTCCCTCAAAAATAAAGAAACAAAACACCATCGATGTCAAGGGACAAACAGCCGCTCCCCTCCCCCCCCCCCCCTCTTTCGTTGAGGGAAAAATGAAATACCACCTCTTAAGTTTGCCCTTATTTTTGTTATTATTTTTTCTCCAGTACCCCCCACCTCTCCCACCCTTTTATCACTGAATGAGCCTTAAAATAAGGGCCGGCGAGATTCTCGAAATCATGTTCTCAGGCAAAAAAATAATAATAGGAGACTGCAGCTTGCGATTGATTGGAGGACTTGCGATTGATTCGGACCAATCGAAACTCTTTATAATTATGACGGGTCCCAGATTAAAATGAGCAGCGGTTAAACTTTAAACCCTTCAATCCTTTTTAACCTCAACAAAAATGTCAAAATGGAGGACAGCAATTTAAAACTTTAATTTTATTATTTGACTTTATTCTCTCATTTCCTTTCGCCATAAATTATATACATTTATATAAAATAAATGTACATGTGAATAATTTCTGTGTGATGGAAGATAATAATTATATAAAATCAAACAAAAAATCCTTGCGCGTTTCATCTTTATAATATAAGTTAATGCATGAATCTCGCAAGGATTCTTCTTTTTATCAGGGACGAATCCAGGGGGGGGGCACGTGCCCTCCCCCTCCCCCCCCCCCCCCCAGCCACCAAAAAGTATATATATATATGTCCTCTTAGGGTCCTCAAGGGTTCAATGTAACTGAACGATATAGTGTTAGAATCCAGACAGTTTACATCAAATTCCGTTGACTTAGGAAGCGTCTATACATCAAAGTTGATTATAAGTTGTAAACCCCATTTGTCCTTACCTGCACCATGGCGTTGGTGAAGAGAGCAGATCTGGATGCAAGTTGATCAATGTTTGGTGATATGATGGGACCCCCATAGCATCCAAGGGATGCTCGTAAATCATCTATCACGATGAACAGAACATTCGGTTTCTCAGACAAAGCTGTAACCATAGCAAAACAATAAAACAAGATTGGCCTGATTAATTAGGTGATAATTAAAGCATAGGTCTAATGTGTTAAATCTATTAGAAATGATGGGTATTGTCTGAGGCTGAGATAATACTAGTGTGTTACTTCACATGATAAAATAATATAATCATAACAATAATAATAACAATATAATAATAACAATAAAATACTACACTACTTATAATAATAACAATATTAATAATAATGATAATTATTTTAAAAAAACAATGATGAAATATCGGTCCGACAACTTCTAATCTGATCAATTTAAAGATCAATTTTCAGGCAAGATGAAACATCCCCTGTGGACCTAGCTATCCCTTCACGATAGCAAACGTTTTTTTTTTTTTTTTTTTTTTTTTTTTTTTTTTTTTTTTGTATTATTAATTTATTTAATTGTTCGATAGAAGAAAACAATGGGAGACGCTTGTTGGCGAAGTCACACACCATGGCTCGATCCCATCGAATTGCCCTTGATTTGAGACTAGCCAGGGATGTGAGTTTCCCTTGTTTAGCCTGTGCTGAAACAACTATTTTAGGGTATGACATCATGATGATAATACAGCTCGGAGATCATATGATAATAACTCAGTCATGTGATAACAAGTCATGACTATAAACGGTTGTGTTGTTATGAGTGGATATTGGAGGCCATTGGCAATGTGTGTATACTCTCTCTCTCTCTCTCCCTCGATCTGTCTGTCTATGTGTGTCTCTCTTTGTCTCTCTCTCTCTCTCACCCACCCACATGCACACACCCCTAGCTCTCTTTCCTCTGGTCTCTCTCTCCAGCTCTCTCTCTCTCACTCACTCTCTCTCTCTCTCTCTCTCTCTATCTCTCTCTCATGTCTATTGATCGCTCCCCCTCTCTCTCTCTTTACATCAAGGCTTAATTGTCTCTATAATCTCTCTATCTATTTCTCCCACACTCACTGTATACTCACACACTCGATTCCTTCCATTCCTTGAATTTCTACTCCTTTTCTTTGCCCACTCTCCCTTAATTGCTCTGCCGTGTTGGCCTACGTACACTAGGCTTTCATCGAAAGGGTGCGGTGCGGCGCGGCGCGGTGTGGTGTGCTCAACGCACCCATTCGATAAAAGAGGGGGGGCTTTTCTCGAAAGGGTGCGTTGAGAGCGGAGTACCGTTTTAACACACCCTTTCGATAAAAGCGGGGGGGCTTTTCTCTAAAGGGTGCGTCGACTAGTCTTTCGCATCAGTCGTTTAAAATGAGGATCTCGGACAAAAGGTAATAGTTGCCAATTTAAGTATATCGAAAATGTATTAAATAAAATGGAATGGTCTTGATTACAGAGTGGTCTCTTTCGTTATTACTATGTTGATGGGGGAGACAGACAGAAGGAAAAAAGGGAAAGGGAAAGGGAAGATAAAAGGAAAGAATAAGAAGAAAAGAGGGAAACTGGGGGGGGGGGGCGAAGGGCTCTTGCCTCCTCACCCCCCCCCCCCCCCCCCCCCGCCAAAAAATAAATAAGAGAGAGAGAGAGAGAGAGAAGGGAAAAGAAAAGGGAAAGAAAATATAAAAGGAAAGGGAGAAGAGGAAGAAGAAGAAAAGAGGGAAACGGGGGAAGGGCGAAGGGCTCTTGCCTCCTAAAATAAATAAGAGAGAGAGAGAGAAGGGAAAGGGAAAGAAAAAAAGAAAAAGAAAAGAAAAAAGAAAAGAAAAAAGAAAAGAAAGGAAAGAAAAGAGAAGAAAGAAAGAGGAAAACGAAAAAGAGGGAGAATAGGAAAGAAAGGAAAAGAAAGAAAAGAAAGGAGGCAAGAGCCCTTTGCCCCAGCTTCCCTCTTTCCTTCCCTATTCCTCTTCTTTCTTTCCCTCTCCCTTCTCTCTCTCTCTCTCTTATTTATTTTTGGAAGGGGGGAGGAGGCAAGAGCCCTTCGCCCTTCCCCCGTTTCCCTCTTTCCTTCTTATTCCTCTTCTTTCTTTCCCTTTCCCTTCTCTCTCTCTCTCTCTCTCTCTTATTATTTTTTTTGGCGGGGGGGGGGGGGGGGGGGAGCTAAGAGCCTTTCGCCCTTCCCCCGTTTCCCTCTTTCCTTCTTCCTCTTTCTTTCCTTTTATATTTTCTTTCCCTTTCCCTTTCCCTTCTCTCTCTCTCTTATTTATTTTTTGGCGGGGGGGGGGAGGAGGCAATTAGAGCCCTTCGCCCCCGTTTCCTTCTTCTTCCTCTTTTTTCTTTCCTTTTATCTTCTCTTTACCTGTCCCTTTCCCTTCTCTCTCTTATTTATTTTTTGGCGGGGGGATGCAAGAGCCCTTCGCCCCCGTTTACCTCTTTTCTTCTTCTTCTTCCTCTTCTTTCTTTCCTTTTATATTTTCTTTCCCTTTCCCTTCTCTCTCTATCTCTTATTTATTTTTTGGCGGGGGGTGGGGAGGGAGGAGGCAATTAGAGCCCTTCGCCCTTCCCCCGTTTCCCCCTTTCCTTCTTATTATTCTTCTTTCTTTCCCTTTCCCTTCTCTCTCTCTCTCTCTCTCTCTCTTATTTATTTTTTCGGCGGGGGGGGGGGGGGGGGGGGGGGTGAGGAGGCAAGAGCCCTTCGCCCCCCCCCCCCCCAGTTTCCCTCTTTTCTTCTTATTCTTTCCTTTTATCTTCCCTTTCCCTTTCCCTTTTTTCCTTCTCTCTGTCTTCCCCATCAACATAGTAATAACGAAAGAGACCACTCTGTAATCAAGACCATTCCATTTTATTTAATACATTTTCGATATACTTAAATTGGCAACTATTACCTTTTGTCCGAGATCCTCATTTTAAACGACTGATGCGAAAGACTAGTCGACGCACCCTTTCGAGAAACCCCCCCCCCCCCTCCTCTTTTATCGAATGGGTGCGTTGAGCACACCACACCGCGCCGCGCCGCACCGCACCCTTTCGATGAAAGCCCGTACACTATACCTTTAGCAGGTATATCTGCAATAATGTTTCAGAGCATAGGTTATCACATCAAAAAACAACGACAAAAAATGCATTCATCTAGCTACTGCTTGATTGCATGTCTGCTTAATATCATTCTCGATGTGACAGATCCGGCCATGGTATAACTTTAAATCATAAACTAGATACTGAAAATACATGACTTCCTACCTGAGTTGGAAGAGACGTGCAGCAGAACACACAAAATAGCCACGATATTCTTCATAGTTCCTTCAACAATTAGCGTCTGACCGCAAACAGAACCGTTTGGAGCAGGCTATATTTATTACGGAGCGCTGCGCCAGGAAATCTGACACTCGGACAGACAAGAACACACTATTATTTATTGCCTGCTCAGTATGTATACAACGTACCGTATATGTTTGCAGCTTGAAATGTATGTGAAGTAGCTCTTGAATGCTTTTGTCTCCATGGTTGAGTGATTCAGAAAGAGCAAACAGAAATCAATTTCGAAGCGTCTGATCCGGGGGCGGATCCAGTGAGGCGTAAAATATCCACACAAAAATGTTCGGTTTACTCAATCAGAAATGCCTCAGAATGTACCATAGCCAGTGGCGGATTCAGGGGGCACAAGGGCACTTGTCGGTAATTGGGGGCTATTTTGTCGGTAATCGGTGGCCTCCACACCCCCCCCCCCCCCCACTGAAAAATGTCTAGCGACGCCCCTGCTCACAATTACACACAATTTGGGGATTGCGAGATCAGTGGAGAGACCGCGCTGTGTGTGGGGGATAAAAATAACGAACGGACTGAATCTGGACTAAACACACACATGCACACAGACACAAACCCTCGCCCACATCACCACACAAACACTAGTATACAAATGCATACTTGAACAAAACTGAAACTAAAATAATAATGTTTACCGATTATATCGTGAATTGTTTATTTTGCATTACTACACGAATTTCATTTTTTGAAAGTTACATTCATTGAGATAGCGTAACACACGATCACTCATTGAATTGTCGATAAGTTTGAATAGGCCAATTTCATTCTATATATTCAAATAATTATAACCTCATCTCTCCTCTCTTTTACGCCAGTAAAATTCATAAAAGACCTTAGTCCACCGACGGACTGGATATATGGAGCGCCACGAATCACCTATTTTAATTTAATAAAATCATGAACTGAAAATAAGAAATGTATTTCATGATGACATGATTTATGTTAATTCCTTCAGTGAATTTTGGGGGTCATTTTGTACGGGATAAACATGTACAGATTGGCACATTGTGCTCCGTAAATCAAGTACATGTTTATGACAACCAGATTATATTCAGCTGCTTTAAAAAGAAGAAGAAGAAATTCTTGGCAAATATCTACCTCTTAACCTCCAAATGTAATACCCCTTTAACTCCAAATTTTCTCAAATCTACCCACGACGCAGAGGGCGCAATGTCCACGAAACTTTCATAATCGAAATACATGTACAGTGTATATTACGAAATTGGCCTATTGTGACGCAATTATTGTGCAATGCATGATGGTACATAATTATGACATTACTGAAGATTTGTAATAAACCAGTTCACAAATGTCTTGAAATTCTATGCATACCCTTCACACTGATACCCTTGATAGAGGATTGTCCGACATAGCATCAACCGATGCATGCAAGCTGCGTTTAAGAATGCAATAGCTCGTCACCAGTATCTTGTGGGTTGAAGTTGAATTTCATGAAACTTGAAACCATAATGTGAACTGATCTATTTGATAGAATGGTGACTGACCTAAACAGGCAAAATAAAAATAAACGATGAAAATTAAAACAATTTTCTTTAAAGGAGAATCACACACGATATGCTCAAGTAGAGTATATGATGTATCTAGGCGATGTGAGTGTTATTTGGCTATCCAGCTTACACTCATACAAATGGATTTGGTCTGAACTCGAGACTAATCTGATGTGCTGTTGGCGTAAATATATCGAATGGGATGATAAGAGTCATTATAACTTATCAAAGAAGAACAACAACAACAAAATCATCGCCCATAACAAGTTGGTATCGTAGGTGTTCATGCCATCCTTATTAATGCCCTCGATTCGGTCCGGATTCGGTGTGGATGTCCAATTTCATCCCTATTAAACAGAACTTGAGATCAAAATTCTCATATTCATTAACCCATCAAAATAAAGTTTGGAAACTCAAGTTTGTTCGATTATATTTCTCTTGTCATTTGACAATAATCGTTTTGTTTAGTATCATTTAAAACTATGTTTATTCGTCTTTAAAATGATACAAATTTTGTTATGACTTTGTGGCTATGGAATGAGTAGTATCAGAATCAGTAAATTAGAATAAGGAGCAGCCTTTACACTCTTCAAAGAAAGAAGAATGCACAGCCGAACAAGAGCAGTGTATTTTGACCCTGCCCCTTATTGTGATGTAATACATATTTTATGACTGAAAAATCATAACAAATAGGGTATCATTTAAAGAGAAATAAACACATTTCCAAATAATAATAAACATAACGATGATTCTGCCACAGGAAATGAGACATACTCGATCAAACTAGAGTTTACAAACTTTTGTAAAGAGGTTTATATAGATTTTTTAGTCAGAAACCCGCGTTGAGAACTTATGACAACTGTGATCGCGAATCGTTAGTGAAATGAGATTACCAATCGTATCTATCACGTGACGTGTATACCGATGTAATACATGATCGAATGATGAGCGGGCAGGCAGAGGGCGGGGTGACACAACTGGTCCATGCCCCCAACTTTTACCATAAGTACATAACAAAACTGCCCCTAATTTATTAAATGTTCAGCACTATCGTCTGAAACAAACCTACATCAGACTAGTCTCGAAATTTCAGACCAAATCTTAAATTCGTTAAAAGCCCTGATACAAGACCACCATACTGCAATATGAGCGAAAAGTATGAAACTCATAGAATATATATAAAAATATAAAATCTATATTTCGTGAAGACCCAATGCTTTACTTTTAAATATTTACAAAGAGACACAATAGAGCAAGATACGAATACAATACGCATATAGTCAAGTTATACATTATCTACAAAATAAAAAACAACAAGACTGCTAGAAAAGTTACACATTACCTCCTTAAAAAAGATACCCTGTGTGTGTGTAATTAACAGATTTGTGCTCTCAGGATGGGCATAACACTGTGTACGTACTTTGAAACCCGTTTATTTAAAACAAAACTTTCTCCATTTTTTGGAATACTTGAGAGCGACGTAGAGTACTGATAATTACAAAGGGTAAACAGAAGGACTCGAGAAATGAGATCATTTAAACTTTAAGAACTATATCATGAAGGGAAGAAAGAGAAGCGTTTAAGAGCTATTAATATATGATTTTCATATGTTGATACATGACTTCCAACAGCAAATCATTCTATCATATAAAATTATCCTCCAAAATGGTAAGTTATTAATTTGGCAAGTTATTTTGTTATAGTCTAAATCATTAAGAATTAAAAAGAAAATTTGACAATTTGATGAATATCCGTAATTCAACTTTCGATTTGCAAAAATACTTAGATCAATTAACAAATCATTATTTGGGGGAAAATTATTTCCCTTTGACAAAATGAGTTGTATTCTATCGAAACATTTGAATGTTTTCTTTAGCAAAGGAGATCAACCGAAATTTGGCACCTTGTACAAGATTTCATCTATAAAGAAAGTATTATTAACAATATCACTGTTGTAATACAATCGTCGAAACAAACAATGAAGTAATTACCTACCCAGCGAAACACAATATGAATAATTTATAATCCCGGTATACTTTACACTACACCTATCTGTGTGTATGTGTGATCTTAGACAAGTTTTAAAATGTGCCAATCAGCTCACTAAAAATGAGTTGTATTATTTTTCGCTATGAACAAACATCTATATACATCACTTTAAAAGACGCAATGACTATTACAATTGTTATATAATTGTACATTTAAAATGTACATATACAAGATGAAAGACAAAGTATATTCATTTCTTTATATACACACACGCACACACACGCGCGCACACACAATAAAGTATTACAAATTAATACGCCCAATACCCCACATGGTTAAAAAGAAACGAGTATAATGTATAGGCCTAATCATCGTAAAGCAAAACATAAAATTTAGTATTGAAGTACTTTTAAATAATAAAGGCAAATATCACGTCACAAATCTGTATATTCCACTTTGAACAATCGTCAAATTAAAAAGATAAAATGTTTTATCAAAATACAAATGTATGCTATTAGTTACTACATGAATATTAGAATAATAGTCAAAATATTGTCGTAAGGTCAAAACCCATCAGCATAATCATTTGCAAAATCTCTTTTGTTTAAATAGCATCTTATGGGCCATTCGATTTTTTTTTTTTTTCACAATTCATTATTCAATAAATTTTCTTTACATGGCATTGTTTTGTAGTGAATTATGTCGTCTTTTTATTTTCAACGATTTCTACAATAACATTGCTAATGTTTAACCCGAAAGGTCAAACAGACGCAGTAGAATAAAAATAGAATAGGGACTGTTACAAATGATTATGAAGAGAAGAAGAGGAATAAGAAAAAAGAGAAGAATAAGAAAAAAGAGAAGAAGAAGAACAAAAGAAAGACGGCGGACTGCTCAAAGTGGAGTACGAGATGTTCTGAAGTTGAAACATAACATGAAGGCTATATAAGCGACCAAAACGTATCGAAAAATAATGATATTCGGTTCACAATTTCATCATATGCGGCAATATATACAGACAAAGTCGGCCAAAAACAAGACACTTTTGCATAGAATAGATTCAGGTACTTGAACAAGCAAATAACACCCTGTTAGAAAAATAATATGAATTGTGATAAATCGTTAGACATCACAGAACTGTTATTATCTTTGACGTACGTGAGGTAGGTTGGAAAAAGCAACTGTATTCATTATTTTCTTGTCGGTAACAGATGCCTATTTGACATCTATCTATGTAGACATGAATCATCTACACTTTAGAATGAGATATCAACTAAACTAATAACCTTACTACTACTACCCCTAGCTTTTAGAGTAACATTTCTTTTAAATCCGAGTATAGTTGGCGCCCCCATACCGTTGGTGGCGCTATTTTACACCAGAGCCACACACAGAGTTAGCCAACTTAGATTCAGTAATTGTTCACAACATGGCGTGTATTATTTTGTTTTGTGCTTGCCCAACGCAGCAGTATTAGCCATATGGGACCGGTTTCTCGAAACCGTCATGAGTCCAAGTTCGTATACATCCCATAGATGCGCGTGTTAATTCTATAAGACACGTTTCAATGATGATGTCCAAGAAGTTAGACTTATGACGGTTTCAAGAAACGGCCTCCTGGTGCCTAACTCGAACCGGGTTGACGAAATTTCCTAATCAATGACTCTGTTACACACCAGAGCCATCTATACACATAGTTCATCAAAGCCAGTCATTTTTTTTTGTTGTTAACAATACGACCAATACTGCTTCATTGGGCAGGCACAGAACAAATGAATATACGCCATCTTGTGACCAACTGAAACCAAGTTGGCCAAACTCTGCCTATAGGCGGATCATTTTCACACACCCAAAATGTTATTTTCTCTTAATTTGCGCAAGTGAATTAGCAAAGTGAATGTAGATGTTCTCACAAACGAAATGTTGTAAACATGTCAACATCTTTTGTTTTCTTCCGTAATTCAATACCCTTCTTTCTTTTTTTGTTACTAAAAATGTGATTAAACAATCATTAATTTAAAAAAGTGCGCACTATTGAAACAAATCATACCCCCATTTCAATTACGAATAATGTACTGGAAACAGCTAAACTGTTATCACTAGTTATATTCAGTCATTCTTGTCCATTATATTTCCTTGCAAACAGCAAATGTATATTAGCATTCCAATACTTCGTAAATACATGATTCGACGATATTTTATATTTTACACACTTTCTTCCCCATTTCTCTTTGCTGAGTCCATTTTCAGCTGCTTTATTTTGACAGCAGCATAAAAGGTCGAAGGCCCGTATTCATAAAGTCGGATTATAAGTTAAACCGTGATTAATTTAATCCACTTATTATGTAATGCCAAGAGTAAACATTCACATTTGTTTCAAATTAATGTGAATAAAATTAAAAAAAAAAACTATATTATGTCACGAAATGACAATGATAAATTGATTTCATGATTACGGTGGCCTACATTCATTCATTTATTATAGGGTCATTGAGTATTGAGATACGGCGCTCCATAATATAGGAGATTGGATTAATAGGAGATTACATTAATACTAAATTAATTAATCCCGGTTTAACCTAATCCGTTTCAGTGAATACAGGCCGTATCACTGACACACCAAACGCAGCATTATAAATAGACATTCAAAATGTCAAATCCACAATTTTTGTAGTTACTTTATTTTGCTCTCTTGAGCTTTTACCCTATAAAAAAAGGTTCTTAAGTGAAACATCTTTTCTATCTCGACAAGAAGTTGTTTTCCATTTTGACATGGTACCTTGAAACCCTCATAAGCAGAAATAAAGTCTATAATTTCGACGGCGGTTTAGAATTGGACACCAGTGGATTAAGAAGAAACAGCAAAGTTAACCTTGGCAAGATGATAAAAATATCTGTTTAAAAAGTATTTTTCACGGAAAAATAAAGCGCAACAAGAAAACCCAAAACACCCTAATATAAGAAAGTGACCCTGTCACATAATATGTTTTCCAACGTAAGACATAGATTGAGTTTTTATATAAGTGAGTTGTTTTTGGATAAATTTTATAAACAATGTTTTTTTGTGCTTCATACATCGCCCCCACAAGTTAATAGCCCGGCCTTTTTAGGGTTAAAAAAAGTAGTAGCTGAAAGCGTTAATAGACAACTTGTTTAGCAGCCGTAGTTAATGGGGGATATAATAGCCTATCAAGAACTTGAAAATGAGATAAGGAGGCGACCCCTTCCCGAATGAAGAAGTCGGAATATATTTTTCAAATCTGTTAAAGGTGACCAGTTTCATAATTCAAATTTTCAATTGTGTAAATCACGATACGACCATCATCAACTTCGTCAATACCAACCCATTCGGAAACACTCGGCCACTCTCGAATCTCGAGTTGATTCGGGTTGTAATCCTTCACGAAAGGCACCTCTATAAGTATAACCTTGTACACATTCGGAAACAATATTCACTATAGTAACTTGTAGACTGAATGCGTTGCACTGACGAAATATTACCATACATACTTCGAATGCTCATTTTACCGTTCGATTCATTCGGCTGCGTGCGATTCGCTGCACTCGGAATGTTCCGGAATGCTTCGTTGACTATCGGCGTATGAACCTAAGCCTGTATTTGTCAGGGAGGAGCATCATGCCTTGGACTCGGCCTCGGATGTCTGGGATCGGGTCACCTTCGGGAAAGACGAGGTTGTACCGATGCAGCAGGATCGCCATGATCAGGAAATTCTCCTGCTGTGCCATCGGTTCACCAGGGCACTTCCGGGGACCTGCAAAATAAAATAAATGGCCAATCATTTCATTTCATTTCATTTTATTTATTTCACTCTCTTTTGACAAACATCAAAAGTATGTACATGTTCGTTCATCAACATAAGATAAAAGGAAGTGGGGAATCATAAAAGCCAAAATTGGCTTGATGAGAATGATCCCCAAATAAATACCTAGCATAAACAAGATACAAACTTATTTTATATTTAAAATAACATAGTACATACATTCACAACAACAGAGGACAGATAAAGATAACATAAGGTAAAGACAGTTACAGGAAGAAAATAAGAGAGAGAAGACATGAAGAAGGAAGTTACAGCTTGAATTTTACATTCTACATAATAAATGACAATTTCTTTTTGTTCCGCTTAAATAACTTTGTTATGATTTGTTCTTTTCGTCCTAGGTGTAACATTTCACATAGGGACTTACGTCTCTTGCCCATATATTACCTAACCAGTTTCTAAATTTGATCGCGAAACATTCACTGTTGGAGATGTGTGTCCATTTTATAACACTTAATGTATTTCAAGTTATAATACTAGATTACATATAAAGTGAGCCAAGTGAGGCTTGGTGAACGATTACAAATCAGCCCTGAAGTAAATTGATGAACAACTTCTGTAACAGTGTTTTCTGTCACAATATAGATTTTGTTTTTAGAATATATCAAGCTGCTTTTCTATATCTTACCTATGCCGAACGACTTGACGTCAGAAAGACCTTTTAAGCTGCCGTCTTCTGCCAAGAACCTTGATGGGCGGAATACATAGGGATCTTCAAACACTTCCGGGTCATGATTTAAACTCCACAGATTCCCCAGAACCTTAAATAAAAGTGAAAAGCACATTCCAACTGATTAATCACACATACTAGAAGTCGGCAGATCATAATAAAAAATTATTGTGCTTTTGAACATTTTGGTAGATATGTTAAAGTGTTTGGACGGTCGCACAGATGAAACCATTAAAAACAAAATTACCCTGTGATAGTAGAATATAGAAACAGTTGCACTGTTCGTTTTACATCCACATTTTTACGGTATCACGCGCACTTTTCGCGTCAGGAGACGCATCAGACGCTGACTGGGTCCTACAGAGGCGAACGAAGCATCGTTTACCCAACGTTGGACGGCCTCAGTGTCTGGTATACGGCTTTTCGTGCGTTAGGTGAGCGTCCTTTCGTTTAAAAAGTGACAAAAAATACCTACCGCTCCGACCATTTCAGACAATCCTGCAGGATGGTCTCCAAACAAAACTCCAAATATGTAAACATTTAAACTTGGAAAGATTATGTACTAATTTGTGCAACTCATAAAGTATCTTATGGTCGGGGTCTAGGGCTTGCTTTACAAAAGCTTAGGGTTCTGATAATGCTCTCCGGTGCCATCTGAGCCATATTCAGAGATAATTTTGATTTGGAAAGAATTTTTACCTGTCTCTGATTTCCTAACCTATTGTTTAAAAATTCAAACTTGTCGCTGATTTTTCAAACATGTAATTTCAAAATACATGCCCCTCTGCACTAGTTTGGTCAAGATGGATTAGACCTCCCTGTATGGTCACTGACTGACAGGTGGTTATCTCATCAAATCAGCTCTCAATTAACATAAGAAAAAGGGAACCATGGGAGACCAATGGTCACCGATTAGGCATTGTTTTCTATATAGAGGGAGCAAGTAGCTACGATTAGTACAGTGAGACTTTAAAATTCCAAACATACAACATGTTATAACAACTTCTGGATCACCGTGAATCCTAGACACGCCCTAGGTTTGCAAACCTACCTGTGTACCCTTCGGAATGAAGAACTCCTTGAGATACGTGTCTTGTGTTGTATGATGTGGTACCGTCGTCGTTCCTATACTCGTACGAAGAACTTCATGAGCGATGGCCGTGACCAACGGGAGACGTGCCCGGTCATCGAGGGTCGGTAAACGATCACGCCCGACAACCTGGTCGATTTGTGCTTGGGCCTGTCAAAGAAGAGATGAGTGTAAGATTATTACTTGTGTGTTTTTGATCCCAGGAAACACACAATTTGTTTGGGACGTAAATAAACGCCAAAACGTATGAAGGTACTAAGGAAGTTTCGAGAACGTTGTGTGTTTGCTGGGAAAAAAAACATTTAGACACACAAAGTATAACATCTTAATCATCGCCCGTTTCTCCGATTTAGGTAGGACTCGTAGGAGGTAAATAAACAACCAGCTAACAAAATAATCAATCAATCAATCCATAGAATAAACTAACAAATTCGGACCCCCCCCCCCCCCCCCGTGTTTAGTTTCCTGCGGCAATCAACCCGGCCCTCCCAAAAGTTCAGAAAATAGAGGGAGTCTTTTCATCCCCACCAGCTTGTTTTCCTTTTTTTCTTCATCATGTGAAGGGGGAGGGGTCATTTCAGTTTCACAGATTAGAGATTGGATTCGAGGTGATAGTATTAGTATACCTTTTCTTGGATATCGGGGTAGTAGGCCATGTGTAACATTGTCCACATCGTATGGTTGGACGTCGTGTCTACACCAGCAATCAACAGATCTAACACCCCTCTCCAACAAAACTGATCGTTGATGAAACTGCACGTGTGTTCTTGACCTTTCTCCTCGTCGTCGTCTTCCTCGTCGTTGACCCTTGACCCTCTCTTGACCTCTCTGAGGTAGTAATCAGTGACGTCGCGTAAAGAATTATTGTTGAATGACCTGTGAAAGATAAGTGATTATATGCTTTAAATCCGTGATGATAGACCCAAAGGTTAGGCTAATTCACATCGTTTCCCCTACTAGTCACAGGTGACGCAAACACAAAAAAAAATCAAAGCCCCAAATAAATTATTCCAATTGTTTATATCGAGAGCGGAGTGGTTTCCAAAGCGTGTGGCCTTCACAAACATAATAGAACAGTGCGTCACTTGACAACCTTGTGTTAAACTATTGCACAGCATGAAACGTCATTTGCCTGACGTAAGATTGCGTCAGTGACAGTTGGGTCTCTGGCGCACCTCTGGCGCAACATGAAATGAACGATGCAAACGTTTCTTAAAACTATATTCTAGCGTAAGGGCTAATCGCCTTCACATGGTTGATTAGCGTAGCGTAATAACGCAATCGAAAATCCCGCCACGCTGCAACGCGGTGATCCGGCATTTGCTCGTGCTACATTATTGCTCCGGATTTTTTTCTTCAAGGTTAAGGGGTTAGGGTAGCAGAAGGCTTTCAGGTAAGGTTTAGGGTTAGGGTCAGACTCAGGTATTGTGTTAGGTCGAGTTTACAGGGTACATGTTGTAGAGCACTGTAGGAAATTCACGACGAACAAGTGTCGTTGTGACGCTCCTGGCGCTGCCCCGATTATTACTCTGGCTTTATAGAAAGGCAGCCACTGCGGCGCTCTAGCATTTCAAGGAATTAATTCCTACCAGGTACCCATTTACATCACCTGGGATGAGTGTGGCAAATGTAGGGAATAAATAACTTGCAAAAAAATTCTGACGGTGCTTACCTGTCGTGTTCGATGACCTCATTCTTTACGTAGACCGTCACATTCTCTACAGCTTCTCTATATCTCTTACACAGGCGCGTATGGTACAGGAAAGGCAACATGTTGTAGATTGAAGTATTGGACAGATTGTCAAGGATCTCCTTGCAGTCCTGACGTAGCTTCACGAACCGCGGGTCGTTGAAGTCGTAACGCTTCCCCAGTGCGACGGCGTTCATGATGTTGCATGTCATGGCGGTCATCATCTGGTCGGGGTTGATGGGGTTTCCCTCCAGCTTGTCGACGTAGTCGCACATGTTGAGGCACTCGTCATTGATGCGTTTGCCCATCAGGCTGCGTCCCATGCCTAGGGTTCGGAGGGTTCGGTTCATGAAGCGCCGGTGCTCCTTCCAGGGGTCACCATTTTGCCACGCTATACTTCCTGAAAAATGACAAGGAAGAAAGAGAAGATGCTAAATATATTACTCATTGCGGATAAAGTATCGAAAATAATATCGCTAGTGATATTCGTTTGTCTCGCAATGTATGGTCAACAAGGGATCTAAAAGATCACGACGTTTCGTGCGCCGCTGCAACACTTCGTCATGTGATAAAATACATTGTAAGATGTTGAGAGTTATTAGGACTTAATGGATATATTGAGAGACATACGGAAAATGATCTCTCTTAGTTAACACTTCAAGTAAGAACTTTGGAGTTTGTGGGACATTTTAGCGCTATTAAGCACCATATAAGCGCCCAGTACCTAGAGAAGAATATGTATAGAAGCGATCATCATCCCTAACATCATCATCACCATCATCCCCAATATCATCATCACAATCATCATCACCATCTTTGTCATTACTACTGTCAATTTTAACATCATTGTAAGTTTACAACATGTCAATCGGAAAATAATCCAAAGGTTTCGGTCTTCCGGATTTCTCTAACAACCCAACTTGACCCTTCCCCTCTTCCGAGAGCTTTTTGACTCTCACTACACTCCAACCCAGATATTAAACCCCAAATACCACTTCTTATTCACTCCCGCCCGGAAGCACAGACTATACGTCAACCCTCCCTCCCGCCCCCAGTTAGCCCATCTCGTAGCTAGGCTGGCCAATTCATCTTGTATTACGTGCTTGTTCATCCAGCGGCCCATATCTTCTATATGCTTTTGTTGGGGAGCGTTGCTCTTGAGTCATTTCAAATTGATATTGGGCAGGGTCGCTTTGCATATCAATTCTCATTACCCAAGCAATTTTGTTGTGTGTTAAAGAGAGAGAGAAAGAGAGAGAGAGAGAGAGAGAGAGAGACGGAGAGAGAGAGGGAGAGAAAGAGAGAGAGAGAGAAGATGAGAGATAGAGAGGGGGAGAGAGGAAATTGAAGCCAAAATATACACATATTAAGTAGATATTAGAAAAAGAAGGGGAAATGGCGGGCGGAAAATGAAGGAGAAAAAGAGGGAGTGCGAGTGTATGACGTGCGTATGCGTGTGCGTGTGTGAGATATTGAGAGAGAGAGAGAGAGAGAGAGAGAGAGAGAGAGAGAGCAGGGAGATGAAAGATAAAGAGGGAGAGAGAAAATAGAAGACAAATTTACAGTCAGGTAGATATGACCAAAAGAAGGGGAAATGACGGGCGGGAAAGGAGGGAGAAAGAGATGCAAGAGGGTGTGCGTGTGTGTGTGAGAGAGCGACTAAGGGGAGAGAAAGGGGCGAGAGAGAGAGAGAGAGAGAGAGGGGGGAGATGAGAGATAGAGAGGGAGAGAGAAAATAGAAGACAAATTTACAGTCAGCAAGATAATGACCAAAAGAAGGGGAAATGACGGGCGGGAAAGGAGGGAGAAAGAGATGCAAGAGGGTGTGCGTGTGTGTGTGAGAGAGCGACTAAGGGGAGAGAAAGGGGCGAGAGAGAGAGAGAGAGAGAGAGAGAGAGAGAGAGAGGGGGAGATGAGAGATAGAGAGGGAGAGAGAAAATAGAAGACAAATTTACAGTCAGCAAGATAATGACCAAAGGAAGGGGAAATGACGGACGGGAAAGGAGGGAGAAAGAGATATGCAAGAGGGAGTACGAGTGTGTGTGTGTGTGTGTGTGTGTGTGCGTGTGTGTGTGCGTGTGTGTGTGAGAGAGAGAGGGGCGAGAGAGAGAGAGAATAAGAGAGAGAGAGAGAGAGGTAGAGAAAGAGAGAGAATGAGATTGATGGAGGTATGGTGTAGTTTTATACATGAAGAGAGCCACATGCCATAAGTGTGGACATAAATTCTAACCTAGTAGGCCCTATGTTTTTCGTTCATATCATTACCAGCCGACAGACAACAAGTAAAATATTTTCACTTGGGGGAAACAAAAATCCGACCGAAAATAGGAATCCTCCCATTCAGCAATGCATTTATAAGTACGTTGATATTTTTTGAGGGGAAGAACAAAGTAATAATTAGTAATAATATACCTCGAAAATTAATTTCAGTGGCTGGAGAATGCAAACAAGTCCTAATTTTATCAACAAAAGAGACACATACGACTTACATTACAAAAAAAAAAATTGTTATCGAATAATTCATGCTCGGATTACGTATCAAGTCCTAATGTTCGCACAACATGAGATAATTCACATTACGTTGATTTCCTCTAAGGTTTTACAATAGTATTTAAATGGTAAGTTATTGTGCAATCATGGGTCTATAGCATTACTCAAATTGTAGGAATTATGTCAGTTAATTGCACGTGTTTGTTGAGCGTCAATTCATCTTGGATTGTTTATTAACAAAATAGGCGCTCCAAAGTATTATTATACACATTTCATAGCGAACGCACATCAGATTCTATTGCCCCTGCCCCCAACGCCCCCTAGAATTGACGCCCCCACAAAACACAACATAAAAATGGAATAACATATAGTTTAAAAACAGCATTATATAATACAGTCCTTATTAGTAAAAGCTCACAACATTTGTCATCTATCAGTTCTATTATCAACAATGATGTCGTTCAATTTTCTCTTTGCTGTACTTTATCACTATTTTTTCAAATTCATTATCAAGATAATATTGCAACGGAAAACCCATATTGTCAATATCCCTCTCTGAACAAATGTTTCGCCTTGAAAATTGAAATTATGGTATAGAAATATATACTGAATAGACAGTATAGGGCCTATATGATATTCGCCTGTCATCCCTATACTCGGTTATCTAGCCTCTAGTCCGCGCCCATAGCTATACACGGGGACAACATCATTGCATTACAATTATTATCAGGTCTGCCCCTGGCTACATAATGCTTTCCAGGATGAAATATGCGGTGCATGCACGGCCTCAGAGCAATTTGGTAGTTGCATTATGTATGGTAGATAGTCGTCTGGCAGTATACATGGGTTATGCACCTATCCCTATAGCAACGTATCATACAAGGTATTGTCCCAAATGATATTGCTACTGATTTGTCATTCCAGTTTGTTATATAGAGAGAATTAGAGATGGTCTCAATATTTCAATCATGCTAATTATTTGAACACGTTTTTTTCTTCTTCCTAGTTCATCAGTTTACTCTTATCGAAATCTAATTCATTATCCATAATATCATCATTATAATCAGTCCAGCTTTTACTTCTCCTCACCCCGCCTATCCACTCTATAAGCCATGAAAGTTTCAGCGTTTATTTCAAACGAAAAATAAGAATTCAACGAATATATATATTTCTATTTCATTGTATATTTTTTACAATTTCATTACTTTAGACTCGATTTCAACCGCGACAACGATCATTGAATATTGTAAAATCGCATATGCTTCCAATATGTTAATTTGAACCACATTAATGACCCCATACCAACAATTTGTATTACCTTTTATCATTATACAAGTGTGGTTGAGAATACATGCATTCAATAATAATAACACAATTATCATTTATACCATCAGAATCGAATGTATACCCGTATCTAATCATAATTATGCACCATCTCCATTCCCTGTGGAGTACCAATAATTAATACCGGACTTTGGAGGCATAAAACATCATACCGATCAAAACTGCAAATGGTCCCACTTTTGGGGTCCCACTTTTTGTTTCAATCCTGGACCAATCGTGCACCATGGTCATCAACATGACCAAAGGCATACCAATGAATGAGATGCTGCTCAGACCGTATAATGAATGTTGGGATGGGTGCCGGGTTTTGTTTATTTCAAAGTTCAAACGAAAAATATATTCTGCGAATCTTATTTAGTTACACACTATGCCTAATCAGTACACATTTTAAATGTTACAGTATAAATGCATACAGACAATAATCATTATAATGGCAGCATTACTGATAATGATATCTAATCTTTATGTGCACTATCTCCACTCCTTGTGAAGTGCTTTTACCAATCTATAACCTTGGAGGCATTGAAAATCAAGCGAATCAAAGTTTGTTATCCTGGATCAATCACCATGGTCATCTACATGACCAAGGGCGTACCAATGAATGTGATCAAGGATATAACTAGATGCAGTATTTCCCTGATCAACGCCAAGGTCAACCTAACCAACATGATGCTGATGACTCGTCATTAGTTTAACATGATTAACTCATTTAAAAAGTTTGTATTGAACTGACGATGAGTCAAAATGAGTCAAAGTTAACGATTCATCAGGCCAAATTCTGATTTGCATGAGCAAGCCCAAAACCACGGAATAACTTTCATTTTGAAATTAGGAAATCACCATCATTACGAACTTTTTAATCAACTAAAAGTAGATCTTTCCATTTAACTGTAAGTTTTTAGCATATCAGGAACTCTTGCAGCACAGTAGAATATAATTGCGAAGTTTCTGCGCTTTATGAATGAAATTATAACTATAATCATCTATTCTCTTTTCATGAAGAATTACTAATGTTTCTCAACGAATACAGTCAAATTAGATCTCAATTCCGAATCATTGTCAATTGTCAGGAATCAGGAGAAATGTCGCTGGTTACAACATAACAAGTCCGGCAACACCATTCATTTTTCCTCATTATTACATTATACTAGGTGATCATGCTTGAAACGGTTTCACGGCAAAATAGATCTTCTCTGACAAGTGACAATCCTGGAATAAAAAATGATATAAATTAAAGGCGCAAAATATAAATATAATGACGAGTATGTGTATATACTCCAAGATGAGCACAAATCACTGTATGAGACTATGATTTGTGTCACAAATGTATACCAGATTTGGGGTTGTCGGATGGAGGTCCTCTTATACCTGTATCTACATACACCTCGAAATACTAAACTCTATGCATTATGTTAGAATGCAAAGCTTCATCAATCTGTCGGAGGAACCAGTCACCATTACCTTGAAACGAATTCAGCGACAGCGGCCAATGGAGGGTTATCTGATGGGACCGGGGGGGGGGGGCACAGTTTTGTTTTGTTTTAAATCTGGAGAGTAGGAGGAATACTTCTACCTTCTATAGTATGGCACTGAGGGGAACACAATTAAAATTTGTGCATTATTTGGTGTGGGCAAATTAAATGCATGATGGCATATCTGACCTTGGCGGGGAGGGGGGCGTGTCCCCTGGACCACCCCCCTCGAAGATCCACCACTGAGTGAGACGAACAAACGAATGGTTTCCGGGTTGTCATGATGCGGGTCATTACCATGGTACTCTGATTATGAAGTACACCACTGATGAAAAGGTCACCAAAGTACGACATAATCAAAATGGGAATCGCCCCGCGAAGGTTGATTAAGAGAAAGGGCCATTAGTGCATCTACAGATGGAGACAGAGAGAGACACAGAGAGAGAGAGAGAGAGAGAGAGAGAGAGAGAGAGAGAGAGAGAGGAGGGGGAGTGAGAGTGATGTGAGGGGGAGGGGCGACATGGGCAGACGGAGGGGGAAAGAGGAGGGAAAGAAGAAGAAATAGACGGAGATATACCATGATACTAGTATTTGGTATTAAGGGCGTATTAAGAGGGGGTGGCTAGCGGAGTAGTGATGCTTTAGCCCCCACCTCCTCGAAAATTCTGACACTATAAATATATGGTCAACCGTCACCTCATCTCTCCTTAACTTTAAAATTCATTAATATGCTTTAGACAAAATTGGAATCCTAAATGTTGTATGAACAGCCCCCCCCCCCCTTCACACCCTAGTTTATATACACTCTTGTTGGCCAGTCTTTGTAGAAGGAATATGTCTAACTTTGTTTTAGTAATGGGAGCATAACAAACATATTCACATCGAAAATGCATTTATTATACTAATATGAATGTCATGTAATTATACCAGTGCAATACACAGCATAAAGTTACAGGGGCCCATTGTCGGATCGTAAATCCAACATCATTCTTTATGCTTGGGACTACAGTGATTCTCAGACGGCAATCTTCATAAGATTACATCGCTTGACAGACTACTAGCCGTGACCTTTTCCTCCCTTCTTTATAGATTGCGTTCAAATGCCAGAAAGGATTAGGCACAATTTTAGGAGGAATATATTGTTGGCCCGTTATACCCGGTGTTTTCAATGCTTGCCTGCATGCAATATGGGAGAAACAGAAAAGCTTATTGCATTTTCGGTATTCATCGTATATGTTACATGAATGGAATTATTTGGACACGATTTCCAGATGAGGAAGGAAAACTATTTAAGGAATCTATCCTCAACGAATCACATGCTACTTCGAAATGAACAGTAAACAGCAAACAATCAATTTATAGCATAATATCGTCATGATTATTTCGCATTATTAGTACACTACTGTCGTAAAATAGCCACTGCAATTCAACGAATAATAGAAGGGAGAATAACTTTGATTATAAGAGACGGGAATAAAGAAATTGTACGTATGTAAAATATTTGGCACAATGATTGTTTATTTAAATTTCCGTTCAAGTTCGTGTGCATTGGCAGGATAAGGCTTAATAATAATTGATTGAGGTAACTTCTTGCATAAACGGACCATTTCTTAGTACGTTACCATGGTTACGCTACCAGTTATCATCAAAATCGTGGACTTTCACCGTAGTGTTCAAACATTTTGCGCCCCTCCCCTTATAGAGACCCATGAACCCTATTTTGTTTTGATGTACATTGTTATCTCAAGGTCAGGTCTAGCCCCCCCCCCCCCTCCTCTTACCTCCCATCTAATGGGGCATGCAAGAAAGTTGTGATCAATCGCAAATCCCCCAAATCAAGCGTAAATCTTGCGATTAATTGCAAATTTGCAACTGATATTTGCAATCGATTGCAACTCAAATATCTTGCAACGCTCCATATTTGTGGCAATCCTTCAGCATACCATAGGCCTGCTGGTGTGGCCCAGGGCCCGTTTTAACAAAAAATGTTATCTATAACAACTGCTAAATTTCTATGACAAATTTGCTCTCCGCCAATCAGATGCCATGATTTCAGTAGCTTATAACAGTAGCTTGTAACTTGTTATTGATATCAAGTTTTGTATGAAACAGGGCCCTGATCTATTCCTACTGTCAATATCAACTCTCATTTTAACATCCCTGGTAATGACATTTTTGATGACATCAGATGAAAATGTTTCGAGTCCAGGGGACATTCTTAACACAGGCAGAGTCCAGGTCCAAGAACAGCGTTCCATAAATGTCCTGCTACGTAACCCAATTACATATCATTCTTCACTCATTAGTTTTCCCCATATGGGAGACCCGGGCTCACAGTGGGCGTTCCACAACATTGGGGGTTTGATTTTTGATGGGCGGGAGAAAGTTGGGCTGGGTATGTTGGAGATTATTCGTAGGATAAAAGGATAGACTTTAAAATGATACAATACTTTTCTAAGTATTTTATTTCCTTTCTTATTGATTCATGGTGGAATATTACTACTTACGTGTATGTCTTTTAAAAAAAATCTTTCTATTCTCATCTTATGTGTGACCTTATCTATTGATATATTTAACACATATTCCGAGTTTCGGCCCCTAGTAATACTAGTTGTTGTTTTTATCTTAGGCGTACGAGGCCGGGGCCAGGGGCTGAAGCCCTTCCTAAAATGATGAAACTAGCGATGTTTAGATGACCTTCATCTCAATTTCGGAAAGCGAGGTGGTCAATGATTGTGGGCAATTTTTATTTTTATTTACCTCATTATGTCGAAAGGACATTTTAAGGCTGTATAGATTATGAAACATGGGATTTCATGTAATTAAGTATCAAATTTGGGGCCTGCAAATTGTTGTATGGCTTATACTATACTGCAATACGAATGCACTAGCTATATGTTCACATCGGAACTAAAAGTGTGAAGACAAAATCATTTAATATTGAAAATGATCCAGGGCTCTAAAACATAATGTTTGACTCGTTCTTTTAAGTATAATATTGTGATCATATTAATGTGCTCCAAGACAAAGGGACAAGTAAGTCACTGCTGATTTCCCCTCACATTACAATTTCATTTCCTCATTTTCCTCTCAGCTCCAATCTCTTTCCCTCAACTCCGCTATAAATACCATTACCAAGACTCCCGCCGTGCCTTCATTATTAACCACGAGAAAGTACAAGCGCCCTCTAGCTGCGAGGCACGGTCATGGTCAAGGTCAATACGAAGTTTGTAGCAGATGACACGGAATTAACGCGCTGCTGTGCGTGCGTTTCGCCTACATCCGACCGATGGGTTCTCTCTGGTTCTATGGCGGAACTCCAGGCATCCGTCGGCTCACAGCTGGGCGCCGTCTGCCGCAAATGTTAATGAGATTCTGTCGTGTAATGTTGAATCCCTGGATAAACCTTTTGCATCAGTATAATTATTTCCTGTCATCGCTAGAATCATGTTGAAGTTGTATGATATACAATGATAAAGAGATGTTTCACAATTTATTCATTTTTAATTAATTGGTGTTTGCAAAGTAATAGCCTATAATATGTTGCGAAACTTATCTTTCGTATGTCATGTACACGTGTACATCCATTTTAGAGTTGAATCCATTCCTAACTAGTAGTTGAATAACATTTATGTGAGTGGGATTCACTATTCTTAGCTTGGATGTCAATGAAGTGATTTCCAGCCATGTAAATTTAGAGGCCCGAATTCACAGAGGAGGTTTGTCGACAAACCAAGGTTTATGTGCGTCATTATGACGCGTTTCGACGCGTTTCAAACTAAGTTTGTCGGTAGACCTTTTCCTGGGTCACGTATCACCGGTGGCCAAAATTACTCCCAGAAGGAAAATATAGACACAGAGTTTGGAATTGGATGCCAACTTGTATAAATTGAATCATCAGAGAATCACATCATCGCAGCGTGAATCAGGCAATGCATGCGATCATGTTTAGACAAACATGCACAGAATAACAAGACATCGTGCTTCACATTACAACACCGATGGGGCCGAGTGGGGGGTGAGGGCGCTTACCCCTAAACTATGCATGGATATCTCACATTATATCGACAAAAAGGATAAAATTAGTTTTGTTCACGTTATCGGCACAAAAGTGCACCCCCCCCCCCCCCCCCGCCCCCGCCCCGCCTCCTCTGACACAACGAGATTGGAAAACCTTTACAGCTCCTATGTGTTATCACAGCGAACAAAGGATTAACGACCCCTCCCCACCCCCCCCCCCGAAAAAAAACCTACAAAAGAAACGAAAGAAAAAAAAAAGTCCAATATAACAAGATATATATACACAAGATTAAGATGATAAATAACTTATTTTCAATGTTGCAAGAATACATAATTGTACATCCGGGTGATGAAACAATTCAAATAAAATATATACGATATAGAGTGGTAATGAAATAATTTGAATTCGATTTGAAAAATATTAAAAACTAAAATGAGAAAACTGGCATCATAATTTTACATGAGATCAATTCCCCATGAAAATGTAACAAGAGATGCGGAAAATTAAAAGATAACAGAGCCTTAATAATAAGATCAGCTTTGGTATGTGAATTGCAAAGTATTTGCATTGAATATCAAACGCGCGGTGCAACAGGTGATGTAATCTGAGCCGTCTTGTATCAAACATAGTTTCCTTTACCCGTCCTAGGGGCATTATGTGACTGTGTCACACTGAGCTGACATAATTTACATGAACATCTTTCAGAGAACATTTCTTTAGGATTCGATTAGTATCTATGATCAGGGGCGTAGGTACGAGGGGGCACTGGGGCGCGTGTTCCCAATCGGATAGTGAAAATGCATGAAAGGGGGGGGGGAACATATTGAGAAAAAACAAGAAGACAAGGACAAAAAAAGGACCTTTCCTTCCCCTCGATAACCTTATTCTCTCGCATTTCATCCACCAAGCAAGACAGGTGCCCACCCCCCCCCCCCTCCCCATACCCCGTCACCGATGCCCCTTTAACGTCTGAACTTCTGAAGTGCTGAACCCATTCTACATACACATATGGACTGCTTTTCCATGCTTCGTGTTCACAACATGAAAGTACTTTGAACCGACTACCACAACTTGAAGTGTTTACAACTATTCAATTCAGGGGAGACGCAAGACACTTTAAATGAGGAGGAGGAGGGGAGGAGGGGGGTGGGGGGTCTTAGGTCGGACCAAAACTGCCGACCTAAGTTTGTCGATTTTAGATTTAAAATCTTTTCACATGTTGAAATAATCCGGTAAGGGTTCTCAAAAAAAATATACGTTACGAATTTTAGAAGTTGAAGAGGGTAGGGGTGGGGTGTCCCCCCCCCCCAATATTCACGCCTTCATAACGCCCTTGCATCATTAATTGCATTACGAAACCTGGAATATGAAGTCAATCAACCATTATCATCTCAAGAGTTACTATTGTACAGCAGACTATTAACGTCAAACCGAAAGTCAACAAACGAGAGTTCCATATTGCACGTTATTTAAATGGTAAAGCGTGATTGTGCACTTTTTCTAAATTGTGAAAAACATAAAGCCAATTGAATGCAACTGCACTTCTCTGCTCATGGCAATTCGTGTATTTACATGAAGATAAATCATGTTTAACGTACATGCATTCTCAACCCCAACAATACCGAAATAAATTTCATGTCATGCTTATTTTCATGTATCCACAAAATCAACAGGAAAAACAATGGGTCTGCATTTCCAGACAGAATCTCAGATGAATCGAAAAATTCCATCACTTTTTTGGTTTTTGTTTTTTAAGGGGGTGGCATCCCTCCCCGCCCTTGTTTACGCTGACGAGTTTACACAAAGCATTGCAGACACCAACAAAATGATGGCAGCCAATTTTCGCTGAGTAACAAATTTGTTAGTCCACGATTCGTCTCTGTTCTCTTACCATTAGCATGTTGGAGAAAGTGAATGCATGTCACCAGCGAAAAAGCTATTCACTGAATACTCGAAAAGATATGCATGAACAACACTGTTGATTTGTGTCAACAGCTTTTCTTACTCCCCTTTTTGATTTCAGTAATACCTAAAAACAGAGCTGATTAATTGCGCTGCAATTTGTAAAACGTGATTTTGTTGGCAAGACCTAATATCGTTTGGATAGAGATAACTAATCGTATACACACAGCCATTATGACAGCTAAACGGTGCAATCACCATCAATAGAAATGGGATTTTGGGGTGTATTCATTCATTTCGTCACTCACCATCCCATTCGGTAGGCGTCTCTATAAATAGGGGTAGGAGAGGACCAAATTAACCTACAAGTACTCCCCACCCCCACACGAAAAAACAAAAAACAAAAGGCAAATAATAGTAAAAGCGTTTTGAATATGCCGAGAAAAATAAAAACTTGTTATTAAATTATAACAATTTTTTTGACACAAGCTACGTTATCAAGCAAGATTTAAAAATTGCCCAGAAAACAAAAAAAATCTATACTACACCTTTACATATTTTGAATGGCGTAGAGGAGGGTTGTGGGGGCTGTGGCGTGAGTGCCCCCCCCCCACACACACACACATACACAAGCCTTTCCCATCACTGCCCATGCATGGGCGCGCTTGCCTCCTGTATTTTATTATAGCAGAATTCAACTTCATTAATCATCGGAGGTTGACATGGTCTTCTCTCCTCATTAACTTGATAAACGGACATGCATCCTTTGTGATCCATGTTTTACTTTTGCAAACATAATTACTCCATGACGACTCCTCCTTCACGCTCGAGTGAACCCATCTACCGAAATAAGGGCCCTTTCACATTTTGTCTTCAAATTTTAGCGAAATTTCGGATCCTAAGCTTCTTTGAGTCAAGTCTATATATTGCCCGACATAGCAACATTATATGTAGGGAAGGGAAAGTGTGAGTCCATATAAATAATGTCAGGAAAAAAACACATTGCCCTTAATGATCATCTGAAGTTATTCGATGACCGGATATTTTTGTTTCTTTGATGCTAATGATTAAGTTTGATTTACGACGTCATATCCCCTCGACAGTTGCTCCACGTCAATATGTTACACTGCTCACGTCTTCGCAACAACCCTTGACCATAATTTCTAGCCCTAACCTAACCCTTACTATTGCAAGCTTAAAGCCCCACTGCACTACTTATAGCTACTTGCGCCCTCTATATAGCAAACAATGCCTAATCGGTGCCTGTTGGTGCCCCATGATGCCCTTTTTCTTTGATGAGATAATGACCTGCCAGTGACCTTACAGGGAGGTCCCCCTGGACAAACTAGTGCAGACGGGCTTTAACACTATAATAATGGGCCCCATGTTGAAATAAAATATGGAATAAATGTCACGAGTTTTTGTGTGCAAATTGCCACTATTTTTTGGACAGTAGCGTCGGGATGTGAACTGCCTCTATTTTGTGACGATTTGGCCTAGATAATTACGTTTTTTTTAAATACCTTCAAATAAATGATCCGTGTTCTGAATGATGGGCTCATTACGATAACGAGGACCAGACGGGAGTTGGTGCATCCTTCTAAACATAATGAATGAATTTAGCTAACTTACTGGTAAAGGGAAAGGGAAGGTTTAGAAAACTGACATGGTGGAAAACAAGTAATCAGAGCTATACAAGGGCGTTTCACTATTGCCCATTTTGTGATGCTATTTCAGTTTGACATATTTCAAAACAAAAACGGCTGTTGTGTATATTTTTATTAATCACAATTGAGAAGATGCGGAAAATTTTATTGCGAAATTTGACAATGTTTACGTTTCATGTCGTATAATTGTATATGATTGCAGTATATATAGCTACTCTATTTTGATTTGTTTGCTGTTTTATCATAAATGTCCACTTCTTGTTATTACAATACCTTATCTACTTGTGCCTTTGCCCCGATTGAAAAATTACAATTTTACTAATACGTCCATACAAAAAAAAAGAGTATTTTCATAATTTAAAAAAATAATAATAACATTGGGAAAAGTTTGTTATTATATGCACATTTTGCACACATGTATATTTATCGCATATGTTTCGCATAGTTTAATGAAATAAAGGGCTTGTATAACAATATAGAATGTCAATATAAAGCAGAGCCATGTATTGTCTTTCGTTTCAAGTGTTTTTCTAATCCTCAACAGACTCAATGACAGCATCATTTAGAAATTATTATTATCATCATCACGTAGAAATACATGGATGTCATCAAGAACGCCTGCAGAGAGACTAAGCTACTACCTCGCTTTTTGCAAGACGGAATGAGAATCCATCATGCCTGATTTGGATTGATTTCTACATGAATGAACTCAATCTATACATGCAGGTATAACAGAAAAGCAGATAATGCAATAGGACCGTGTGTTGGTAATGGCCGAACTTCAACCACGGTAGAAGCCTTACATAGCTTACGTAGCCCGGAGGATCGGCGTTGTTCTAGCGGCAGTACTCGCGGTCCGATTATGTGTACATACACACCCCACCAAGCATGCCAAGACACGGGGATACTATGCTTCATGACAATATTAGACATGATAACATTTATTTTCACATTGTTACGTCATAAAGATAATAAGCATTGATAACATTTGTTTATATTTGTATGGAATGCAGAAGAAAATTAATCAAATATAAATGTGGTTCTTCATAATCAGTAGCGGTATAGTGGGGGATTCAAAAGCTAAATCCCCCCCCCCCCCCAAAAAAAAAAAAATCTTTTTAATGACAATAAAACGCGTAAAATGCTGTTTTTGAAGACAGAATTATGATTATCACAAGTATGCTCATGTCCATTTACCGAGTAAGGAAGTTTTTTTTAGAAAGAAATCAAGTTATTGTTGACGGGGTGCATCACATTGGCCAAAAATGTATTCTATGGCAAACGTAATCAAAGTTTGGTTTAATGAAATGATTTCAAATTATGAGAGATAAAAATCGTCATGTCGACAATTTCATGGACAGTAACACCTAATGAGGAAGCAGTGATCAAAGCATTGTTACGTCATAAAGAAAATTAGCAATGATTAGTGTACCATCAAATCATGATCCTCAGGGGGACAGCTCTATCGAGAAATACCACAGATGACAACTTCCGTCAAACTTTCCTTTTAATTAGAAAATTCATGTAAAGAACTAATACACAGGGTCAAAGTGGGATTTAGGTATAATTATAAAAGGATATAAATTGAATTACAGGTCTTTGACAAAATTATCAATCGGATATTCAGACTCATTATTAAACTACCTTGGCCCCAAGGGAAACGACAGCTGAGCAAAATCAAATTAATTTCACGTCACCTGCTTTTACATTATGCTTCATGGGCTTTCATGAGCAGGAGTGAAAGAGGTTCGGGGTTCCAAAGCATTAACGCGCAAACTCCCCATTCACTTTTTCACATAAATTATACCAAACAAAAGCACGATCGCGAAGACTGTCGAGAAATCAACTAAATAGAAATGTCAATAATCCATATATCTCATTAGAGAGAGAGAAAGATAAATAGAGAGAGAGAGAGGTGGGAAGGGAGGGGGAGATAATATAGATAGAGAGGGAGAAAGAAAGAGGGATATAATCTTTCTATCTATCCATTCCCTCTCCCTCCCCCCCCCCCTCTCTCTATCTCCCTCTTTCCTTCCCTCTCTCTCTCTCTCTCTCTCTTTCTCCCTCTCTATATATCCATTATAAAGATATATATTTAGAGAGAGAGAGAGAGAGAGAGAGAGAGATGGGAGGCAGAACTGGCAGTTAAACACAAGGGGGGCTGTTTTTTCTATAACGTGAAAAAACAGAATTACTGAAGAAGTAAGGGAAGATAAAAAGACAAAGAAAGAAGAGGAAGAAAAGACTCAAAAGAGTAGACTATCTATTTGATTGACAGTAATACCTGTCGTATCTGTGGCATCTACATTCAAAAGTTTGCCTTTCATTCCATGTAATTATAACACCTATCACTCACGTCATTATTAATGCTGTACCGAGCTAAAAAGTACATCTAACGATCAAATCTCATTATTTCTTGTTCGCATGTACACCGTGTACAAAACAATTCACATCGCGCATGCCTGAAGCTAATCGTTCTGAGAGTTAATTAAACCGTCAGAAAATCCATTAGAACATTTTGTTTGAAGTAACCTAAAATTATCGAATACAAAGTCTTGAATACCGATATAGTTATGAAAAATGCAATTCTTTATAAACTATAATATTAATAATGATGATGATAAATATCATACTACTACCACTAATAATAATGATAATATAAATAATAATAATAATAATGACAATGATAATAATATTGATTATTGATCAATATTAACGACAGGAACACTGATAATTGTCCCTTGCTACGCCCCCCCCCCAGTTACACGCTAATAACTTATGACTGTGCCAATCATTCATAACATTTATTGAAGCTCATTTGGGAAAAGCGCGAAGAAAAAGTCCATGATAACATAATGATTTACAAATTTAATTTGTATTTAAATTAATCTAATAAATTTCTCGGTGTTCATTTTAACTGTTTGATTAGATGATGCTGGTGACAGAGAATTCCACTATTTAATTGATTATAATATGCGTCTAGTCATTTCATTTAAAAGCGGACGGCCTTAAAGAGAAGGTTGTGTTCTGGGGAGAGGTGACAAAAAACGTGTGAGCGTTTTCATTCTTATTATACAAGTCTGGAAGAACACCAGAGTAAAAATGTTCCCTGAAAAGCATGGCTCTTCAAATTCCTTCATATTCTAAATATGTCTTGTAACAGCTTTAAAATGTGGGCCTCATTTTTATGTCACATGTTTGTGCAGTCCCATATACATCTTTATGTGTACAGTGCTTGTTACTTTTACCAAGACTGGGCCAAATTTCTTATCATTTTGATGATTCCAGAACCTTGCAGTACACATCGATACTTACATGCTGCATGATCAACTTTTTCTAATCAATTCCACACCCTTTCTTTCACAATGCAATCGCATGGCCAGAACTCAACTTTATCTTTAAAAGCGTACTGCCATATCATCCTAAAATCTAATCCTCGTTGTTTGTCTGTCAGCTCACTTTTGACGGCTCAAATGAAGCACATTTGATGAGATGAGAATGTCAAGGTTCCTGAGAGCGAGGGCTTGGAATAATAGCATTACATCCGATGGGTATTGCTATGTGACCTTGAGCTTGAGCTTGTAAAAGCATAGCTTCTATCTATAAAACGAGCTATACTCAGCCAAGGAGTTATTAAATCAAAGCTCCTGGGTTCAGCTATAAATGCATAGCGTTCGAAAGGGGTGTGGCATGCTTCATGTTTTAAGCACGAAAAGGGGCGTGGCATGATCATTTTCATGTTTTACAAGAAGGGGCGTGGCTTATCGACCTTAGCTGCCTGTGCACAATCAAGAGTATTATATCAATGAGATGATCAGGGGCGTCGCAGGGGGCACAGCAATCGAAATTTCGGTCGGCAAAATTTGCGATCGCTTTCTGCAAATCTGTAATTTTGAGGACCTACTCCGATTGTCTTTTAATGTGAAAATGTTGAGGACCATTTTGTGCTTGTCGGAAAAACAAAACATCGCCAACTTGTCGGCAACATTTTGCCCTACCCCCCCCCCCCTCCTCCCCTTCCTCTCCCCTTAAAAATATTCTAGTATACCCCTAAAGAGTTGAAAGGAGCATGATCCTATATTTCCACTTTCACTTTCTATATGGACATGAAGTGATTTAACGATACAACACACAATAATATTGCAGGCCCTATAATATAGGCAAATTAGGAAATTACTTGGCAACCATTAATGTCAATGTTGGTCTATTGTCACTTATAATGAGTTAAGGGCTCGCATGCACTCATCTTTAATCTTCTGCTATCAAGAATGGGACGAACGTATGACTTTTTTGCCTTTAAAAAAAAAGAGAAAAAAGGGTTACAATGGAAATGAAACGAATAATCAACCAAGTGGTGTGCAGGACAAGAACAAATTTTATCAAAGCCATATTTTGTCTGAATCATGCATGCAGTGAAACATAAAGGATGGGGATTTTCTTAATTAAAAAATCGAGTGCACAGTGGATGCATACAATCACGTTGAAATGGATACATCAAATATTCAACAAATCATTGTCATTTTGTTTCTACAGCATTTGTGGCGACCTTACCAAAAGATGAAACACTGGTCTGATAATGTTGTGCGCGACTATCAACTCAACAAAAGCCCCTTCTATAGGCACAAAAGCGAATGATCTGCTTTTACATCTCGCGAAAAATTTACCACCACGCACCCTCGTCTCCCCTCTGCCCCTCTCGTTCCATTTTAAAAGCCTTCATTGTGCCCCTCTCGGCGCATCCCAGTCTAAATGTTTGGACAAATCTACCCGAAATGATTTGGAATAGAAATATAATTAGAGTGGATCTTTTGACTCGGCTGCGGGGCGCGCGCACCTGCCTCGTCTAAAATCCCTCGGGGCCAGGCTAGGAAACCCGTTATCATAGAAAGTAAACGGATTGAGTCGTCTGCTCTTTGCTAAAAGGTGATAGGTGAGCATTTTAATAGATTCTTTGAGGGGAGGATTGATGGAAAGGAGGGATGGGGTATCTGGCCACAAAGGAAACAAAGGGGTAAATGTATCTCCAAAAGAAAATGAAAGAGTAACAGTACAAAGCAAGGCATTATTTTGATCAAAATAAGAGGGGAATCAAGTATGAAAATGTAAAGTAAAATTGTGTTCACAATTCTCTGGAAATATATTCGAATAAAAGGGATGTTTTATGGTAGAACAGTGCTATCGTTTCAAGTAATAGTCACAACTATGTCAAAATTAATCAAATTGGTTCTATCATATTAATTAAGATCAGTCAGTAAGAAAAGGGTAAGAAGAACGGCTCTTAAATCCAAATGCAGATTAAAAAATAGGCGATGAAAATTGATTATAACCGATTCATTAACAAATAATCTCCTTATTTTCAATGATGATTGATTGAAAAGGTTTTATTAGAATTGCACTTCGCAGGCATATGGCTGAATTATGTACAATTTACATTGGCAAGAATACATACAAACGTGGTTTGACAATCTCACAAAGTATAATATACAGTATATAACAAAATTCATGTTTATGATGTTTGAAATGTAGGCCTATATGGGCTCAAAATACAGACCGTTATTAGGCGTATCTCAATAATGCATAATTCAGGCTTACACAATTTCGTTTATAGGATGAAATAGGGCTGATTTTGCTGCAATTCGAAAGTCTCAGACGAAGAAAAAAAGGGCAAACTGTTCACTTTGACGTCTCAATTCCTGAACATGATGTGACTGGTCCCTTTAAGCAATGCCACAAGCTCTGCCCAATAATTGGTTAAATGCGAATTAATTGGCCTGCCGGTAGAACGGCTCTGGTGCCATTCAATAATACGATTGAGAAGCGGAGAGAGAGAGGGAGAGGAGTTTTGTGAATTATAAATGCACAGACATTGTACACTACGCGTTGAGCATGTATAGATGAGCATATCGCACTCATCTAAAATGATTCGAAGCGTCATTAAAAAATCAATCTATAAATTAAGATTTTGAAGAAGAAAAAATAAATTGTCTTCAGTGGTTTTCGTAATATCATATCGGTATTGTAGCGTCATTTTAATCTATTTCAATCATTCGAGGCGAATTATTAATCCGCAGTTTGATGATTCAGGCACAAAACTCATGACAAATGCGAAATGATTTATCATTGTATTATTAATTGGAATTTTGTATGAATTATATCCGTTTATCACATTTCTCTATTAACATGTTTAATGTTATTACTACAGTTAATACAACTACTTTGTAGGCGCCTTGAGCATCATCTGCGATGGATATGTGCGCAATATAAATGTAGCTATTATTATCATCATTATTATAGGCCTACTTGGATTTTAAATGAGATTATATTTTTGGGCATTTTCATTTCCATTTGAAAAATATCATGCAGCACCTTTACTGCAAGGTATTATCAGCTCAACTACTTTGATGTAATATTTGTCTTATCTTAACTTATACCCCATATTGAAGCCTTTGGCAGTGGAAACATGAAGTGCTTTGTAAATTTACGTCTTAACAAATAAATTGAAATATTAGAAAATATATATAAAGGCCCTATTTCATAATTTTATTTCAAAATATAATTAAAAGTTCATTCCCCTTTACCTCTTCAAGTATTTTAAGTGATCTAAACATATTTCTTTTAAATGTGTTTCATAATTTATGAACGCTTCTCATAACATTTTATGTTCACTCCGCCTTCGTCGCATGCATGGTAAATTTCATTTTCTGTAAACTTTGCATATTCCAAGCCGCGCTTACGAGAACCAAATCAGAGCGACTTCGGTTCTATAGCGAATAGCACGGTTGTCATGTCTCATGTGTGTCATTCAATGAAGCATGTATTTGGTTGGCTGACATGTGTTATGTGTACTTCATTTTAGTCCGCTCATGTGAAAACTCATTGATTTACAAACACACACAAACCCTCCCTAAAAGCCTTCATTCATAAAAAGGTAAAAGTACACAGTGTATTAAAAAAATTATGAACAAAATTGCATCATGACTAAAGAGAAATACTAGCTTCATGATTCCAATATTTATTTGAGCTTGTTTCTCATTGTTCTACAAACGCACAAATACCATATTATACAGGTAGCCATCATACAAATAGCAGAGAAGAAAATGTGGTCCATGAAAAAGAAGATTTCCTAAACATTCGTTATAATTTAATCAGCTCGCACTATTGTCTTGTAGAAACCGAATGATTTACAAACACACACACACCCTTTTATACAATATATACGAATCCTTCATCCATAAAATGGCAGAAAAGAAAATAGTTTACTTTCTCATATATAGCATAATATACTTTGATATTTCAATGACGAAATTAGATTAAAACGTTAAAACGTTAAACATTAAAATGGATACACAATCAACTGCTTGCAACTGTCACCTACAAAACAAACCATAATGATATCTAGTTTGCTCGCTTCGTACGCTCGCTTTGGTCGAAACTGCATGAAAATGTCATACTCGGGCAATAGATAAAAGCACCCTTCCCCTTTAACTAAAACGCCCATGTTTCCTATGAATGCAGTCAAAATGAAATGTATTGAATATTCGACTTCTGGAAAGGAGAGCGTTTTTTTTTTTTTTTTTGTGGTTTACGGTTTGAAGTAGATATTTTATAATCACAATTGCAAAATAACGCAGTATATGGAGCTGTTGCATTTTACGTGCATAATGATTTCACAAATGAATAGAGTCAAAATTGCATAAAACCGCACAAGTACAGACGGTGACCGTATAAGTTTTGTATAATTATGTTTGAAGTGGTTTTCATGTTCTTTCAATCGATATTTCATGTGTTAATGTACTTTTACCACGTTTCGCTTCTGATGCAAACTAAACCTTCTCGAGGCAATCACAGTGTTAGGATAACAGTTAATAGTAATGTATTGAACATTGTCTAAATTTTCATGAAAATGTTAGGCACAGTGCCTCATCAATAAATGACAAAATGTGTAGACCATAGATGTTATACGACAAACAGGAACTGTGGTAGCGTACCCCCCCCCCCCCCTCCCACAACAAAATAACAATAACAAAAATAAAATTAGAGATTAATTAGTATACATAAAATGACATCTATTGATTCCATTATTCATTATATTTTAAAAGTTTTACCAATACACAGTAATCATACAAGAGGAAAAGAATATTCTACTTCAATGATGATGCTTAACAAATGTTTATGTTATCAAATAATTTTATTTGACTTTGATAGATAAAAGAAGCAGGGGGCTGTAGGAAGATGTTTTTCGGTCAACAGGAAGGCAGAGATAACTATGCATTTCCAACAATATGTTTCCCCCAAAAAGTTTATAAATAAACGCCACCTACGTTTATTTATTGATGAATGTTTTTCCTTTTGTTACTTTGGACGATTAGGAACAGAAATATCGACCAGCTATTAACTCGGTTCACACAATAGAAGAGCCATTCAAGATTTATTGAACGGGTATTTAAAAGACAACGTTAGACTTAAAGATAAAGTTGAGTTCTGGTCATTAAATGCGATTGCATTGTGAAAGAAACGGTGTGGAATCGATCAGAAAAGGTAGATAAGTGGCATATAAGTATTGGTGTGTACTGTAAGGTTATGGAATCATCAAAATGAAAACAAATTTGGCCCAGTGTTGTTAAAGTAACATGCACTGTTCACAGACAGATGTATATATGGGACTACCCATACATGTGGAATAAAAATGAGGCGCATATTTTTAAGCTGTTACATGTCATATTCAGAATATGAAGGCATTTGCAGAGCCATGCTTTACAGGGAACATTTTTTATCTGATGTTCTTCCATGCACACTTGCATAATAACAATGAAAACGCTCACAAATTTTTGTTCACCTCTCCTCAGATTCAACTTTCTCTTTAAATACGTCTGGTTTGAAAAGTGGGCTTTACCGCGCAGTCAATAACTAACTGTCGGGAATATATTATGTATTAAGATGAGATTATGGCGATGGACAATACGTGGAGGCGGTGGAGGAAAGTTAGGAAATCGGCCAGAGGTAATTTAAGGATTACCTTAAAGAGGGATGTAATGAGATAAGCATAGGCTGAGAGAGAGAGAGAGAGAGAGAGAGAGAGAGAGAGAGAGAAAGAGAGAGCGAGAGAATAGACTGATCGGAAAGATAGAAACGTGCAGGTAACATTTATCTTTATCAACCTGTCCTTCACGAATATTCATAGTCCTAAGGAGGAAGCAATAATAAACACAAATATTGTATTGAGAGAGAGCGAGAGAGGGGGAGATGGATAGAGAAAGAGAGAGAGGGGGAGTAGAGTGAGAGGGGGAGAATTGGTCAGGTAGACTGTTAAACTGTTTAATGAAACCAAGCAGACAGCCATTCACACAAACAGATACACTGACAAGGTAAATAGAAAGTCAGAAAGGAAGACGGAAAGACAGAGGCCCAAAATACAAACACATCTATAGACAAAGGAACCGTAGACGAGCAGACAGACAAAATGGCGGGTATAACAATAGCTGATGATCTAATCATTTATGTATGATCCCTGGATAACGTCCCAGTATAAACAAGTGAGCAGACCCATGTGTCTACACACAACAGTACTGTTTTCTATATATTTTACCATAGCGTTTACTTTTAGGGCTAAATATTATTGATAACATGTTGTTTATCACATTGGCAACAATAACGTTTTTCTTTTCTTGCTACATTGTTCTAATAATCTACTGCATCTTAAAACAATATAATTGGGTGAGAACTTGTGAAAAGGTTGTAAATTTGACATTTTGATCAAAAGCAATGATTTGAACCTCTCAATGTGCTGCCAATTTAAGAATTGTAAAGTTTATGTTGCTTTTTAAAATGCACATCAGTATCAAATACAATATGATCAATGATCATGCAACAAAAACTGAGTCAGTGTTCGCAAAAATGTTTGCACTTTTAACTCGTGCACCTGGTTTATTTTTAGGGCTCAGAATAAAAAGGTATCAAGCCAAAGAAAGAGATATTCAAATAAGTGACAAAGAAAGAGAATAAAAAGAGAAGCAACCTTCCTCTGACTTAAATACAATTCCCTCACGATAGAGAAGGAATGTGGAGTATAATGGTTTTTGTCTGCGATTTGAAAAGAAGATAAAATGGCCATCCTTTCAAAAGGAAGATAAAATAGCCATCCTTAGAAAGCGATAAGTGCTAGAAAGAAGCGTCAATACATCTTTTTAGTCGAATACAAAATAATTCATAGAGTCTCTTATCGTATTAAGACCAAAAGGAAAACTAAATTATCTAAAGGACATAAGAAGAATAAAACAGTTATTCTGTGTCTGTAGGGAAGGTTACTTCGGTTCAGATAAAATGATTAAATATGATAAAATAATATGGCTATAGTAGACAATGTAGTTGGAGGTATAGATCTACCACATGCCTGCACTCATTAAATTTGTTATGTATGTGACATAATTTTGAGTTAATACAATACAATTGTAACTAACGTATGTGCACTTTATAGAAGAAAAAACATTATCATCTTGGAATAGACACATTATATATGAAGAGGGTTTTTTTAGATTCTAAAAAATATGAAATCAAAAATTAGAACTGTACTGAAGAACTGAAAGATAGAAATAGAGAAAAATAGAATGGCATAGAAAGAAGGGAGAAGACTGTGTTGAGCGTACGATAGATAGATATAATTAATTAATTTGTATGAGTTTTAATACCATTTATCGTTTTGTTTCAAGTAGGCCTAGTTTCAAGGATGAGCATATTATCTTCTTTTCAAAGCGCATTACACAAACATCTATCTATCTATCGCACGCTTTTCCCTTCTCTCTTTCTATAATATTACTAATATTTTACTTTCTATATTTCTCTATTTTAGTTCTTATATAAATATATATATATTTGATATATAGTATATACATAATATACAAACAGAGAAGTCATGCATGTTCATGCAATCATACAGGGAGGGACCAAGCGATATGGAGATAGATGCATGTCATGATGCATACTAAAATAGGGAGGGAGTAAGGCAGAGAGAGAGAGAGAGAGAGAGATGGGGGAGAAGTAGAGAGATAGTGTGTGTATACATGTGTACTGAGCGTGCATGTGTAAGAGAGAGATACAGAGATACAGAGAGGGACGGAGGGAGGGGGAGATACAGAGAGGGAGAGAGAGTAGATAGATGGAGGGAGATGGGGGAGAGATGGAGAAAGAGAGAGAGAGAGAGAGGAGAGATGGATCAAGGCTTTATTGGGTCTACTCAAAATGAATGGGAGGTCCCGTGAACAGACGACACGCTATATCACATGACACCCAAAATATTGTCCCCCTTAGTTGATCTCAGCGACGCCACCAAAATGGATCCCTGTATTATAACAACCGCCCGAATATACGCGCCAATTGCATTTCTATACACTAAGCAAATATGTGGATAAATTGAACTTGAACTCAATATAGACCTACGGGAGCCAGAAGGGCTTATCTCCATGTTATATGTGAGTGATTTAATGTCCTTCTAGCCCTTCGCAGACGAGATATTTAATTATTTATCCATATCAGCATATTCTGTATTATGAAATAACACTAAATAATATGAAACAGAATGTAAACGACATTTTAGCTTGTATGAACCTAAATTACTTAATCACTTTAGAAGTAAATGTATTAACAAATAAACTTTCAATTCAAAATTTCAACTTCAAACAAGAATTTGACATACTCTGGTCAGATACCTAATCATATGCGAAAGTTCATTTTTGAAAAATAACATTACAAATTAAACAAAAAGATATAAATTGAGTACTGAGCATGCAACAAGAACTAAACTTCATTTTCAACTTGTTCACTCTAGTCTATTATCCTTCCAACCAGTATACAGTGTTAATTACGATGCTGTACTTGATCATAATTATTCAGACATGAAAGTAACGAAGAAGATTCGACCTTGAAGGTCACAACTAAATCACCGCTCTGGGATCCATCAAGTGTATTATAGATATAGCATAGAGCAATTGACCTTCAAAATATTATCGTTAACAAGGCAGTCTGCCATGCAGACATAGACAATACATTGGCAGACCTCGACCCACCGAAAGTACATTATTATACGAGTTCTAATGTACTTAATCCTGTAAGAGACAGGTACTCATATATAATACAACGTCGAACTATTTCGTTGATTATCCTTCAATACTTATTCTGCGATGTATGGTAAACACATTCATTAATTATATTAAAATGTTTGATTAAGAAATGGGCCAAATAGCCCGAAACTTGCCATTATTTTGTCGCATTATTTTGTGCCTTTAATACATAATTTTGTTCGCGCGATTTTTCTTTAAAGAATGTATCATAATATAAGTAATATAAAACGTTTATTCATGATTATTTGAATTCACTTCTATGATTGTCACTATCATCATTTATTCTACGAGCACAGCTTCTACTACTTCTTCTACTATTGTTGCTATTATTATTCATTCATTCACCATTATTTCTATTGTAATTAACGACATCATTTCCTAATTTATCATTTAAATCTAAAAAACGAGCACATAATTATGACACTTAAAACTTGCATATTGGAAGTACAACCGATTGACTATAGTTGAATGAATAGTTTTGTATTCTCTCCAATATCCCTGGTTATAGAAATATTCTGGCGATCTGGGGTGGGGGGAGGGCTGTCTCCGTTAGGGGGACGATTTTTCCTCGCGGGGGACTGCTTTCGGCGGGACAAGCCTGTTACCCCCGTAATGAAAATCCTTTCCATATCATAAAAACAAGATTTGCCTTGGAATCCCCAAGTCCACGATGCTCCCCACATTATAGAGATGACATTCTCCCTCAGAGCACTCCCACCGAGTCCTGCGTAGATATAGCCTTGATATTGAGGCTCGATATTGGGGGTTGATCATGCAATATGACTGCGTGTGTCATAGGCTAAAGCGTTACGTCAATCATGTATTTCAATGTCATATAATGTTCCATGCGTTACATACACGTACATACGGGTCTGTGGTAATAGTAGTTTCAATTTCCACGAGTTGGAATGGTAATATAATAATTATAGAGTAACTGTTATAGCGTGTATTGTGTAAGATGATGTAAATGTTTTATCATTATCTTTAATCCAGAAGAAAAGTGGCTGCGTGTGTCATGGGCTAAAGCGTTACGTCAATCATGTATTTCAATGTCATAATGTTCCATGCCTTACATACATACGGGTATGTGGTATTAGTAGTTTCTGTTCCCACGAGTTGAAATGGTAATATGATATGGTGTGTAAGATGTTGTTGATGTTTTATCGATATAATAATCGAGAAGAGAAGTGGAAAGGAAATTAGAAATTAGAAATTAGGCAAATGTTTTAAAGAGTCATACCTCCCGTCAATCACACATCATAGTAATACTATGCAGTGTATGCATTCGTGCGGGTCTCAGGTAACACTGGTTTCTATAAATAAATATTTGGATTGTAAAATATGGTCAAATGTGATCTCAACTATATAGGCTAACTGGTAAGAAATGAGGAAAGGAAGATGCCTTTGTTATGAGTTGCATACTTTATATTCTTTATATACGGGAAAGGGGAGGGGTTGGGTCATTTTGCACGTGTATCATAAAGTTGTTGTTATTCCATACATACGGGTTTCAGGTATTAGTGGTTCTATTACATGCGAGTTGGAATGGCATGATATGGTATACAATTATTACATCAATATGATAACTGCGAAGAAAAGTGATCAAAGCAATATGGTCGCATATATTGTGACTGAAACCAAAACGCCAATTATCAGTATTGTCTATGCTTTGCATACATGCTGGTCGGTGACTCGGTGGTAAGACCATTACTTGTTTGGGAATGCATTATTTTTCGTAGGTTTTGTCTGGTGAAATATTATCTTCACACGATCTAAAAGAGAAAAACAGTCTTTTATATATGTCTAGCTAACTGATTGTTATGTTATACGTAACTTACTATGGAGAGAGATTATTATATACATGTCATATTATGTAATATGCAGCAACATTTAATGCAATAACTACATGTATAATACATGTAATAACCAATTAACCATCAAGGCGTCAAAAGAATGCCCTCTCTCTATCCTTATCTTTATGTTAACCACTATCGTCACGTTTCTGCACCTATTATTACATTACACCAATGTTCATTGGATTGGGAAGTCAAGGCTAGACATAAAAAGAAACAGTGAAGTGGGATGAAAGCCAAAATAAATCATTGATTGTCACTGAACAATACTAGCTATCGACGAAGAATATTGACAAAGAAACCATGAAAGAGCGGAGAGAGAAAAGAGAGAATAGAGGGAGAGAGAGAGAGAGAGAGAGAGATGAATGTATATATAGGTACAGAGCGGGAATAAATAGAAGGAGAGAGAGAGAGAGAGAGAGAGATCAATGTGTATATAGGTATAGAGCGGGAATAAATAGACAGAGAGAGAGAGAGAGAGAGAGAGAAAGAAAATGGAGGAGAGAAAGAGGAAGATATTAAGAGAAGGAAAGGAAGAGAAAAGGAAAGAAAGAAAATAATAGTGAGAGGGGGTTAAGGAGAGAGAGGCGATAGAGAAAGAGAGAGAGATAGAAAGATAATTATGAAGAGAGAGAGAGAAGGCGATGGACGAGAACAAGTGCACGAGATAACTATTATTTACTCTTTATTTTTTGTTTAAGTCGACTTAACTTATTTTTCTGCATTTGTAAATTATTATTTTGCGGAAATACACCTTCACGGTATGTTCCTTTCGAAGCAATCTTGCGTGCGAGGAGCATGTGCAATGTAAATACACACGACCTTGACGGGAAGAAGATCTATTGTATCGTATTTTATAGGTCGAACATGCACAGGTAGTATTATGATAGCTGAATTATTTTGTACATTATACATGTATTATGGGAACCATATTCGGCACAATATATACTCCTATTTATTCAACCTTACCTCACTATGTATTCAGAATTATCACTATGCATACATGAAATCCACTGCTATTAAACGTAAGCTACAGATAAAGAGAATGGTCTACAATATTATCATGTTTCCATAATATAATGTAGAGGAGATTAAAGCTACAGCAGACGGTAAAATAAAATGTCAAAAATAATTCAATTAAACTTTACTTCTGACTTCTGTTTCCAACATAATATTACAAATCAATTATAATCATTTACAACAATTAAGGAATATATATTGGAAACAACTGTTAGTTCTTTTTTATTGATATTTTGTGCTTTGTGGGAAGTTGGAACATGAATATGATGGACGAAATTATAGCCAGTAACACCTTAGACCGTATTCATGTCATGATGTCATGATGATCAAGACGAGATGATTTGGGCTGACATTAATACTTCAACATACTTTAATGACTATTTTAATGTTTAATAATCAATGTTCATACCTCGAGTTGAAACAACAACAACACGCGTGTTTACCAGGTCCAAAATATCTTGTAATAATTATTGAAAGCCAAGTAATTATGTCATTGTCATTAATCATACTTCCACTATTGGGGGAGTATTTATCTCGTGCTTTACGCTTCTATGTTTTGAATCAGTATATTATTACGTAACTACCATTAATTGGCCATTTAAAGCAAGGGGCACGGATGCAATTATTATCCAGTTATCGGCATCAATACACCTGTGTATCGTAGCCAATTTAAGGGTTTTGTTTCATATTGACAGTGCCCATATTAATATCAATAAATAAATATATTAGTCATGGTATAGCTTCATAGGCGTATTTGAGGCGGGGAGGGGGCTGAGGGCTTTTCCCCTTCATAATTATGATCCTGAAACTACCGGTATTCAGTCAACAGTCGTCTTAGGCTGCACGGCCGTCTCCGTGCAAATACTGCATTGTTGATATCTTATGTAATACACTTTAATTACTAATTTGCATCAAAAGGCTATAAATTAATACAAATATTGAAACTATTATAGTGACATACACGGTTATTCTTCGTACATGTACCAACCGTGTATGTCACTGTATAGTTTCAACATTTGAGAACTTTGAAAGTTGATATTTGGAGAGAGTCGTTGGGCAACCCCGTTCCCCTCCCTCCAGAAAAATCGTATCCTTATCCCTATTTTACAACTAGAGTGTAAACCATTATTTTGTTTGAAAAACTAAAGTAATTCAACTAAAATAAGTGACAGTTATAAATAACAAACGAGTCTGTGCTTTCAATAAAGCTTTATCATAATATCAAGACTTCGATAGTCTATCTTCCAGACGGAGGAGTAGTTAATGGTTCTGCTCCCAATGGAGCTGCGATTATGGACGCAAGGCTACCAGGGGCGTATACAACATACATTGTAGGATAGAGGCGGTATATGCCCCTCCCTTTTACAGGCCCAATAGGAAAAAAAATCCCCCGAAATGATTGTTTAACATAACCATAATAAGGTTGCCTTGCATTGCAGGAGAAATATGCGAAAATTATTTCAAAACGCATTTGCCCAGCATGATTACCAGGTTATTTCATATTTCGTTTTTATTTTCATGAACATAACAATTGATAGACTACTCGTCAATATCCCAGCATGCTGTATACGTGGGGGAGTTGGTGAAAACATCATCTCAACATGGGGCCATCGCTATTATATCAACATTTCAAATAAAATGTACATTAGTCAAACAGCTGACTTGTGCACATGGTGATAATTTCTGGCAAGTTTTCAAAAAACATAGTAATTCCATATTTCAATTCTCTTCTCCTCATAGATAGAAAAATTTGGCGAATCCATTTATTGAAAATCGTATTTGTGTATCTGGTTATCAATATAAATTTCCTTTCTTTTTACATAATTACGAATTATACCGGATAATGATTCTGTTTGTTTTGCTTTTAAAATGGGTGAATATTCCTATGGTATAATATTACCCCCTGCTATTCTAACTTTAACGTTTCTTAAACAGTATTAAAACAAGTGTCCCTATATACAAAAATATACCTTCTTTGTAACTGGCATTCATTTTGTATATAGGCGTTCCATATTTCAGGGTAAATGATGATTCATCTGTCGTAGGGTCATAATATTATTATACGAAGCTTTTAGTGAAGATATCATTTTCTGCATGTGCAGAAGGTATATGGCTGTTTCTATTAATGTATTTGGATATACATGTAGCTTTGGAAGTATTATGACAGGAAGGGCAATATTGCAAAAAACACAAGACAGAGTATAAATATATGGATGATAATGTGAGAGATTGTTTATTTTTTCACTTACCTTCAACCGGGAACGAGACTGATATTAATCCATTGACTTTCCTATCGGAGAAGATATTAGCTTGTTTTATCAAAGCCTCCCGGAGTAAATCTCCATCACTGATCACAATCATCCTGGGGCCTGGCCAACCCAATCTAACCATATAAATGCCCCCATATGTCCGGGCTAGTTCTGTCAGCGCCCCTGCCCCATGTTCCTTCCCCATTTTCACTAATGTTGGTAAATCGCCCAAAAGCGGCCATGCCTGAGGACCGGGCGGCAGCCGTTCCCTCCACCGGGCCAGCCCCCGGGTTAACAGCGACCATTTCCCGATATCCCCCGCGGATTTACCCTCACTCTCTTTCACCGTGGGCCTCTGGTTTCGGAGCATGTAGGCAGCGAAAAGCATGAAAGTTGAGGAGAGGAGGACCGCTGAGGTGATTGAGGAGGAAAGCAGTGCCAAAGCGCTGCTACTCACAAGTTTTTCCAGCATATTCAAAGGTGTTGATTAACCGATCTTGCTTTCCCGGTCCGTCCAAAACTATCTACCAATCGCAATACACGCTGGGTGTAATTTGATACGGAGTCATGTAAGAAAGAAGAGCCGTACAGAGAGCGGGCGAACCGTACGGGAGATAGCGAACGCAGTCAACTCAACGGGCGGTAGATGTTCCGTGTTATTCAAACGAATTAAAGAAGATAACTGATGTTCAGGCATCAAGCCAGTTATGAATATAGAAACATTTTTCTCCCAGTTTCTCGACGAGGGTATATATGACTTGTACGAAAGCTAGTCTCGCCTATCTATGGTCCTGTGTCTCTCAAGGCTCTCGGAGAATATCAGAAAAACACGAACGGTTCGTTTCCGCGCTAATTCATTTCAATAGTATTAGCGTAACTCGGTGTGTATATACGGGGAGGTGCTGCCAAGCTTCCCCGCACCCACTCGCCTCTATTCCTTTCAGACTCACGCCTGGATGAGCCTCTACCCTTATGCTTCAATGAACATGTAAAGCGCTCCCCTCTCTTCAAAAACCCAGCTCACCCTTTCAATTTATCTGTCATCATTTTTTTTCCTTCCCCGAGATGAAAATAGAAAAAGAGCCGCGTTGAACACCAGCGAGAAGAAAGAGGGAATATTATAGTGAGACCGCTTAGTACAGCTTCAAGCCTTCATATAAGTCTTCAGGTCATAACTACATATTTTACCACCATACCCCCACCACTAACAAACACACGGTTCTGGATCTAGCAAACATTTACAACAATACCCTGTTTTTCTACAACAGCGGATAAATATATATTGGACCCAGCCCCCACCATTCAAACCGTTCATTCAACAACACACGAAGCATTATTGAAGAGAGAGAATTGTCCTTGTATAGGGGTCGCTGCGAGCAAACATTGTATTTTATTTGTACACGTGTATTATGAACCCATGTTATCTGTGACTGCGGAGCGCCGTCGGCAAAGCCATCCATTTGCCTGTCGAGTAATACCATATTGTGTGTTATGACATTATCTCAAGATGGTTTATCTTTGAGTGCTTCATGACCTTGGAACAAAGTTACTCTATAAATCATTACGTAATAACAGCGAGGGGCTCCCCAAACCTGGTGACATGAGTCAATCAAAATTAGTAGGTACATGATCAAATTAACGAAAAGTCAGTCGCACTGTGGTCAATAATAATTGAATAAGTGAGTAAGAGTCATGACTTCTTTAACTTAATTTCAATTTCAAATCTGTAATTCATTTACTTTGTGTACCTATTTGCTTTGATATTGTTTAAGGGGATAACCTCGATGCGTATTTATATTTTTGTTATTCCTCCACTTCATTTGATTGTACATGACCTTTTGTATAATATTGTACTCTTTTATGTTTTGTGGAAATAAATTCAATCAAAAAAAAATCAAGTATAGGTATTGGTACATTGTGATTAAACGTCTCATAATGCCTTGCTTTCAGAAAAGAACACTTTATATACTAGTACTCGATCTCTTTCATTTATTGTTTTTCACAAATGTACATTACATAGTCCTCCTTCTTTATTGACAGACATGTTTTCAAAGAGAAGTATTATTTGCAAAAATATAGAGTCAGAATTGTGGTTTTCATATGGGTTGAATTTAGGCTCATATAATAAAGCCAATTCAAGTTAAATTTTATTTATCATGTGGTTTACAACGACTTTCTGTGATTTCCATTTCAAAAGTGAATAAAAAATTAATATAAGCATCGAAGGCATGCCTGACCAATGAGTTATTATTATTATACTATTAACAAAATTGACCAAACTAGTCTTTCTTTGATGTAACTCTAAGCCATGTTGACCTGCATACTTTGCATCGAGAAAAAAATGTGAAGAAATGAATTTATTAAATTTCCAATAGCACCTAATCATTGGGAATTAATATGGCTTCTATACTGTCTTCTTCTTCTTCTTTTTTGGTCGACATGCTCTTTGGTGACGTTTCCTTCCCCATACGCCCATTCATTATATTTATGTGTATAACGTTTCATTACGTAATAACAAATACCGCCCTTTTTTTTACCACGGACAGTTGTAAGGATTTACGGGTTGTAAATCAAAGAGTAAACAACGCGGCGATTTGATGCGGTTTGATTCTGTTTTGATCTAGTTTGTTTGTCGTTTTTGCTTATTAATTTTATTTATTTTGTTATCTGTTTGTTTGTTTGTTTTGGGAAGTCAGATGAGTATTGTATGAGAATGAGAGAATGAGACAAAGAGATATAATAAGAGATTCATACATAGAGAGAGAGAGAGAGGGGGGGAGGGGGAGAGAGAAGAGGGGAATAGAGGAAGAGCCACTGTTCATCGGATATTGGTCACAACATAAAATTAACAAAGAAATGTGAGTATGTAATTAGAGAGATCCCAAATAAAAAAAGTGAATACGCATAAAACCATGGGTAGATCCATAAAACAGACCAGAAATGTGTCCATTCGATTAACATACTGTCTTGTGGAGTCTATAGTCCTGGTTGTATAAGGTGATAATAATTAGTGTTTAAAAGTTCAGCTGACCTTTTCTGGAAGTTTCAATTCCGTCTAAACCGGGAAAACAACATAAGGATGGAATTAATGCTTATGGTGCTATAATCAATGTTTGTCAGTCAAACATTGAATGAATATTGGAACAACCATCGCACAACTCCCCCTCTTTCACCTGTGAGCTGAGATTTTCTCCAGCGACTTGCAAGTGATCCTCTCTTTATTTCGTCAAAGATAATGGTTACGGTTGCAATTGGGTTTCATGTTAGGGTTAGATTTTTTTTTTTTTTTTGTATTTGTATGTGTTTGGGTTAGAGTTAGAGTTAGGTATAGTGTTAGCTCCAGGATTGAAGTTTGGAATTATGTTATTTGCAAGGAGCAATCATTATTGTTGCAGTAGCATGTGTCGTACAACCAAGGAGGTTTTCCATTCATGTTTTTTTCTGTTGACAAAAAAACATGGTCTCATGCCTCCCCTCCTCCTCGATAAATGGAACAGATTCGACAATAATCGATCCGCAGCCATTTCCCTCCTATAACCGAATGCCAAACTGTAACCCTGGCGCAACCCCCCCCCCCCCCCCCCTCCCCAAAAAAGAGAAAAATATGACGGAACATGTTTGACCTATACAACACACCGCACAGGTACCTTGGACTTCTGCGGCTTTCAAAACATTACAACCCCCCCCCCCCCCCCCCCTCCTTCATCTCATCCAAGCCTTGATCCGCCTCCACTTTATTACACTCACTATCATCAATGACAACATTCAATGGGATTATGAAAATGTTTAACATAAGTCTCTGTCACACGCTATGTGGTAATGAATAATAATTGGCAGGTGCGGGGGAAGAGAAAGCAAAACTGATTACATCCGTCTCAAAGGGGTCGAAGCTTGTGCCAAGGATTTAACCAAATAGGCCTATATGAATGAATATTTCCTATATTTCCGAAAGCTTGCATAACAAATTTAAGGTTGGAAGAAGCTTAAAAACTACATGTTATTTCCTATACTGTTTGAATATGAATTTGTGTAAAATACTGAAAGAGAGTGCATCTATTGGGGAGGGGTAGTGGTAGTATTAGGCGTAGCCAGCTTTGTCATTATATGTGTGGGGCGGCGGGGGTGACCAAATTGTAGACAAAATGCAAAATAAATTGTAACATGATTGTGTGCAAAGTGAAGTTGCCCTTCCTCTATTCCAACATTTTGGGTCCTTTTGAAACGAGGGGAAGGGGTAGAATTAGGAAATTGGGGATGGGAAGGAGACCTGTTGTTTCGACTATCATAACGACAAATTATTTCCCGGGGGCGGCTGGGGGCTGCATCAGAATCGCCCCTGTCGGAAACGCATATCCACAATAACATAGACACAACAATATCACATGCAACACATCCTTCTCCCTCTTTCCCTCTTCTCCCCAACCCTTTCCCTGATCAAAATATTATTATTTTCTGCACTTACCTCTCTCTCGATCCTTTATTTCGAGTTTTCCAGATGTACGCGTAATTTAATAATGCCGTTGCATTCGCCTCTCCGGGCTGTCTGTACGAATGTTGCATAAAGGAAAATTGAATTATATTTCCATTTCAGTCTTTGACATTGAGTGGGGGTGAAGGTGACCTTCAAAAGAAGAATGGCATTTAGAAAGAAAAATAATGAAAAGCGAATTGACAGACGGAAATTTTGATACGCATTTTGCAGATATAAGATATTTTTGTTCTTATTCTTCTTCTTTTAAGTCAAACTATCCGAGAGGTCCCGGGTTTGAATCCAAGTCGATGCGCTATTGCCCTTTGGTAAGGCATTACTCCTCATTATACTAATTCCTTCTGAGAGGACTTAAAGTCGTCGGTTCTCTGGTTGCTTAATTACAAGCATACCCAATGCTTTCTTAGCAGTCAGATTAAAAAATAAAAGCTTACTCCCCCCCCCCCACCCCCTCTAACAAAGTAATAATACTTCATAAAAATCATATTATTTTCTTTTTGGGCGCGTAGGCCTATACGTAGGAACTCGTTGCTCTTCGTCTTTCTTTCCTCTTTACCCATTTCTATCATTGTTTTTCTCTGTTAAGTCTGTTTCTATACTGTCTGTCTGCCCTTCTCTGCACGGCTGTCTAACTCTGCCATCAATGTCATCTTCTCTCTGTCTCTTGTTGTCAGTCTGTCTCTGTCACTCTGTCTCTCTATGGGCGTGTTTATGCTTCACTTTTTCTGGCCAGAATCAGCCATCTGTTACGCGTTTAGTTTAAAACACGGGTGCGTCCATGCTTACTTTTGTAGAATCACCGAAAAACGGCGATCACGATCGCCGATCGTAAACTCACAAAAAGATGCGTTTACAATTTGTAAACGCGTTTAAATGGGGTCAACGCACTGACCTATAGTGGGTCTACGTAGCATGCACAGTGAAGGTCTGCTAATCCAGCTGGAAGACCAATTAAGGCCACACAGGGAGAATTGCCTCGATGAGCCAGAGAAGTAAGCATAAACAGTACACCGTGGAACTGCGATTGCGATGAGCGTTTACGATGAGCGTTACAAATCGCTCATTCTACCTTCAAAATCAAGCATGAACGCGCCCTATGTCTCTTATCTGTCTGTCTGTATATGTGTGTCTGTCTGTCTGTCTCTCTCACTCTCTCTCTTCTCTTTCTCTCTCTCTCTCTCTCTCTCTCTCTGTCTCTCTCTCTCACACACTCTGTCTGTCTGTCTCTCTCTCTCTCCCTCTCCTTCTGTCCTCCCTCCCTCCCTCACTAGCTCCCTCTCTCACTCCCTCCCCCTCCCTTTCATCCCACCTGTCTAAACCAACAGACAATATACGGTCCAGGAACCGGCGTCCTTTTGCTGGAGCACTGGCAGTATCGATCACATATCGTTCATCCACAAAGGCAGGTGGGATTTATGTTATCTGAGCCCGCCAAAATAACTTGCCTTCATGATCATGTTCAAAGTAGTCTGGTGTATTATCATTTGTCTGCGAACAAGAGGTTTCATGTCTCTCTTTCAAAAGCATTAATTTTGTTTGATGGCTCAGCGGTATATAGCAGTGGTCTCGTAACAGGAAGTCCCTGGATTCGAAACCAAGTCGATATTTTAGGTCTCATTAGTGAGACATTAATTTGATTAAGGTTGATTTTTTTTCCCGAAAGTAACTGGGATCGCGTTTAATATACAAACAAATATAAAGCGAGCAACGCAAGAAAATGAACACGGAGTACCAACAGGCAATCTCGGATTTAGCCCTCTTTGACATGACAGTGTTAGTTACTATTGATTACTCATATACATGTCATACATGCACCCATCGTCTAGCTGTCAAGATGTCTGCCATTGACTTGACGGCAGACATCATAACGACTTGTCGTCTGCTCCTCCGACCATTGTCTGTCTGAGCTATGGCGTAGATACAAATGGCACGGGGCACATCCCCCCTCTCTCAACCATGTGTTAAAAATTTGAAAAGAATGAAGAGACGAGAAAAGAGAGAAAGGGAAAGGAAGGATGAGAGAAAAACGATAAAAGAATATAACAATAATAATTATCCTTGCTTATATAGCGCCTAACACTTACTTTATCAGAAGTCTCTGAGCGCTCTACAATAATGCAGCATAATTACCCGTATCCCCGCATTTATGAAAGCCTTGAGTTCGCATTCATTTTTTTCTCGAAAATGACCAGTGCCCCCGCAGATGATTGGAATCCCTTACGCTACGCCACAGTCTCTGAGAGCCAGAAGGGTTTAATTAATATTCCGTTAACAAATATAGGTAACGCTCCTTTAGACTATCAATAAAATTGTCTCATAAATCATCTCTAGTTTTGAGTCAGAACTCTGGCAATATTTTATTCACATTAATAAGGAAAGCTAACTCAATCGTCCTTATAGTCGGAGCACGTGTATATATTTTTGAATTCACGTGCATTTTTAATTCCCAAAGCGTATATTCATTTCAATTCAATTCAATTTCATTTTTTGTAAACATTAAACACAAAATTATTACATGAAGAATACATTGAAAGGGCCCCTCAGAAAGTGAAGTTCATGAAGAGGGGCTCTGTACAAATAAAAAACAAATATAAACAAAATTAATAAACATAAATGAAATTTGAATTTAATAAATCTGCATAGTGATCATTATTATACCCTTCAACCGGTGTTGATATTTTTTGTAACTTCTTTTGGAAATCGAACGTCTGGTTGATGAATCTTCGTATAAAATGCATATTCTTGGGATTAAGTACCTTGTTTCTCAAGGTCAAGCATTAAATCAAAATACTGGGAGAAAATTATAAGTTAACTGAACCTAAATATAATTGTCATGCCGGTTAAAGTCATAGATAAAACACGTGCTATAGACATTTTAACGACATGCACGCAAATAGTACTGTTGTTTGTCGTTAGTGACAGAAATTCTTCATGTTTTTATCTGTTCTGTAGGGAGTGCGTCATTACGTGGCTGAATCATTTTCTACCATCCATATGCATCTGTTCATCTCGATTTGTGATAAAAAGAAGTAAAAATCTGCATTTTGAATGAAAGGAGTTCGTCATCAAATTACCTTCGCTTCGTCAATTGTCATAATGAGAGCCCGCTTACGTAGTTTACAACATTCAGACCCTTTTGTAAGTTTATGCACTTTAATCCGTCCTGCAGCCCAATAAAATGCATCGCAATCATACATTACATTTGCCACACTCAACCCAGGTGATGTAAATGAGTATGCCTGGCAGGAATTAATTCCTTGAAATGCTAGAGTGCCGTAATAACAACCATGCTTAAGCCAGGGTAATAATCGGGAGCGCAAGTGAGTGTCAAGTCTGACAGATAAGTATGAGCGCTACTACAAGAACCCAATATTATTATTATTGGGTTCTTGATCGGAAAGACTTTCGGTAAATCAAATTAAGGGCATTTTCAAAACCCTTTTTGTGTATTCCATAGAAATTCTGGAAACGTGAAAAAATTAATACGCACTTCTCGGTAAAATTGTCTTTAATATGTTGATTTTTCGTAAGTCTATGCGATCATGTATATCGTGTTTATAAAATAAGAAGAAAAAAGGGTGAATAGATAGAACTATATGATTTGCATGCATGTAAACCACACATTTTGGCGAGCTAAAATACAGATCTATACATGCTTTTATAACATACTTCAACTAGTAAGAAGACGATATTATTATGTTGCGAATATATCAACATTGATGAAGTCCTGGGGTGCATAGGAGAATGAATAGCTGCCCCCCCCCCTACCCCCCCCCCCCACCCCCCTGGGAAAAACTTTTCGGCAAACACCAAATTTGGAAATTTAAAAAAATAAGAAAATAAATTTGGGTTAACTAGTGTGTCCCCTGCTGTTGCTTACTATAATGTTGTCATATATTTCTTGGGATGTCCTTCCTCCCCCCCCCCCCCCCCCGCTTCCCTCTCCCCCATATACCACTTTTGATAATAGCCCCTCATAATGTCTATAATTATTACTGACATGCCGCTGACATGCCAGTGAAAAAGGCCCCCAGGTTTTAGATGACATAAGTCTGAATTACTACACTAAACGTACACGGCCAAGTGCACGGCCGAAGCTGGCAGGCGGGGAGCAGCGAACCGTGAAATCATTTTGCATAATAATAATGACCCCCTGATATACTGGCAAGTCTCCCTTGTATACACACGCCGTATACCACCAACAAGAGTACGGGCTTTTAGCGTACATTGCAGCCGTCCACCGCCCTGCTTCTCCCCGGACACTCCACCGGCCGCTATGCTGTCTTGTCATGCGTGAGCCGAACCAATGCACCCGGCTAAAAACGCCGTGACGTCAGTAGTTATTCTTTATCTCACGTAGATTGCACGTGGGTACATTGGTTAGTGACGTCACAATGTTTAACCAAACACACACTACATTGCTTCTTCACATAAGAATTGTGAATGTATTTGTCTAAGCATAGTTCCTCTACGTCAGTATGCATATAGACTGATTTTGTTGGCATAGAAATGTTCAAGTATCATCAGCGATTATTTTACATAATACTAATAGGCCTATTATACTCCAATGATGTTTGTACAGAGGCCCTAGCTTGAACATTTTGAAAATGATAATAATTCAAATTCTGAATTGCGAATTCTGCTTATTTGAAATTCGTTAAAAAGCGACTTACAAGTTCAAGATTAGGGAAAGGAAGAAGTAGAAGAAGAAGAGAAGGAGGAAAAGAAGAAGAAGAAAAAGAAGAAGAAGAAGACGAAGAAGAAGAAGAGGAGGAGGAGGGAGAAGAAGAAGAAGAAGACAAAAAAAAAATCAGAAATATATGAAAACTAAGGACCAATAAATATCATTTCAAAGTCCCATAACATGAACTCCCCACTGTCTTTCTATTAGTCTTTCTCGTCAATCTGTTTTAATGTAGACATCAATCTCGATTTTCACTTCATTTCGTCCTAATTTTACAAACCATGATTAAGAAACATATTACAATCTGTTGGGAAAGAACGTACAAAATTGCATGAAGCAATAATGAAGCAATACATAGAAATATTGGTAGAATAAATATTGAGGGGTAAATAATTAAAAGTGTGTTCTCAGTACAATAGAAATGGTTTGCGAGGTCCACCTGAAACAAAGGCCTATATAGAGGCCTGTGGGCAAGGTAGCCCATGTAAAAATAGATGATGGCAAATAAAAAGAAGAACATTAAGGTTGAAGCATTAACATTGAAAACAGAAAGAGAGGAAGTTCGATAAGGTCAACACAGAGAGAAAGCGGGTTGAATATTAATAAAGGAGGAGCGAGGAGAGAGAGGAAATAGGAGGGGATTTATCCAAAGAGAGTATGGCATTTTTGTTGAGAACGTGGTCAAAATACAAAGACAGTCAATCATCATATCGCTGGACAGTGGTCAATGTAAATCTGCTTGACCAGTGCGATTCATTCTCCAGCCAATTAGCCTATTTTTGTTGTCATTTACATGCAGCCTATATGGCTGTATAGAAGCCTAACATAATGCCAGAAAATAATATTTCATTTCAAATATCAATGGCGTATCCAGACCTTTGCCTCAGAAGAGGGAAAACTTATCAAATTACTTCCATCCACATACTATTAGATAGGAGGCCCTCATTTTTGCATTCAAGGGATAGGGGCATCCCCCAAAATGACTTATTTTAAGGAAGGAAAGGGAGGTCTAATTGTTGGGTCCTTATGAGACGAGACGTGGGGAGGGGGGTGGGTAAATGAGGGAAAGGTGGATGGGAAGGAGACCTGTTGTTTCGACTATCATAACGACTAATTATTTTTGTCGGGGGCGGCTTGGGGCTGCATCCGTATCGCCCCTGTCGGAAACGCCTATCCACAATGACATAGACACAACTTAAAACTTCTATAACTAATTGCATCCATTCTTCGTGCGTTTCATGATTTGCAGTGATCGTGGTTATTCATAAACTGCATATTGGGATGCAGCGTTATTTTATTGTCTTGGTCGGAAATCAGTCAGAATGGGGGCAAACTGCCTCCCCCTCCCCCTCCCCTTCCTTCAAGTACGCCTAATGGCCAGACAATTCTATTTCATTTCTAATATATATATTATTGTTTTTCAAGGTCATGCATGCGTCATCCATTTAATATAATATAGGATCAGTATAGACTGTAATGCCAGTCGCTTTGTTCTTATGTTTGTCTTACATAATTGTTATTGTAACAGGATCACTAAGATTTTCCGGGAAAAAAAAAACATTAGACAATTTCATTAGCCTTGTCCGCCACCTATCATTAAAATGTTCAATTCTTACATTTTACCTGACATGACATGATTTCTATGGGACATACACTTTGGTCTTGAGAGTGCCCTTGAGTTAATTTCTCGAAAGTCTTTGGGATTTTGTAATTGTTCTCCTGCCCATAATTATAATAAAAGTAGTCGAGGAAAAGCTCGCAAATTGCTCTTTCGTATAGGAAGCAGAACACCAATTAACCAAATTGATTGCTGGCGAATACAGCAAATGAAACACAAGCATCAGTATTCGCTAGAATTGTTTTCAATCGGGTGGGGGCAGTGGGAAAAGTTTGTGTCCATCCATTGAGGGGGCACATAGCGAAGCAGGTGGATTAACATAGATTAACAAGATCATATAGGGGGAGATGTGGTAGGGGGTCGTATCATCATCTTTCCATATATTGTTGGCAACAAGTTTATAATTGCATAACAGGGCTACAACTTTAAACAGTTCTCAGTAAGATTCAGATTTGTCAAGAGAGAGAGGGAGAGTTGGGGAGAGAGAGAGAGAGAGAGGGGGAGGGGGGAGGGGGAGAGGGGGAGAGAGAGAAGGGGCGGGTAAAAAGGATTATAATTATGTTGACAAATTTAGATTTTGCCGATAACAAAAGCGTATTTCCCGTAATAAATATTGAAGGAGAGGGAGGATAAATAGCCCCTCAATCTCTCATCCAACACCACCCCCTTGGTTATGAAAGCAAGGATAGGATTAAGATCATAAGCTCTGGAATAGAGAATGCCTGGTCATTTAATTGGTATGGTTTATAGAAGATAAACGTTAATTACCCTTTTGATATCATTCCGGTGAGGGAAAACCCCCTCTGTGATTCTAAGCTCATATAATACGTGTAAGTTGTGTAACCAGTTTTCTGAAATAGGGCTCAAGGCCGTTGTCTAAGAGTTGATCTATGTCGATCACGAACTTGAGTTGCATATCAATTGTAAATATGTACAGAGATAGAATTAAAAAGAGGACTTGGGATCAATGTAAAGAGGAATCGAAAGCCTTTTTAAAGATGGATGCCCTGGACTTGTAAAGGCATCCCGTCTCTGAAACTCATTCTCTACCATATCAATATTTTCTTCTTAGTGGTGCTAGTCTCTTGATGTTTGTGATGGTGGGCCATCTAATGAGATTTAATTTACCCAGTTGGTCAATGATCTATCTATTGGCTCGGGATATAATCGCATTAACATCACACAAATGATTGGCTGAATAAATTGAAATTGAATTGAAGGAACGGAGTTCAAATCCCTGCCACAGCTGCACTAACGTCCTTGGGCAAGACATTAATCTATATTTGCCACACTCCACCTAGGTTGTGCAGGTGAGGAAAGTGAGTACTTGGTAGGATTCATTCTTTGAATCAGACTGAGCATTTCGGTTCCTGGAAATAAACCTGGGTAATAATAATATCCAAAGTCCCGAACCGCATAGACATGCCAGGGACGTTATATCATGTGATATGCAATATACAAGAACAGAATATCATTATTTTGCCTTCCCTGCATCTTATCCTATTCCATCTCCTTCCTCGATTGTGCTGGGCTTTTGACGTTTGTTGTGGTGTGTCAGTTAATGGGATTCTGCTCGAATTGATCTGGTTAGGACCTGACGTGCCATCGACACCTTTCTCTAAAATCGCATTATGATATCATCCAGGTATCATGCATGCATGATGCTGGTCAAACGTCGAGAAGTGTTTGGTGATCGGGTGAGTTGCACAGGTATACGGTGCATGACATATAGGGGGGGGGGGGGGGTTGAAATTCAGCATTATGATATCATCCAGGTACCATGCATGCATGGTGCTGGTCAAACGTCGAGAAGTGTTTGGTGATGGGGTGAGCTGCACAGGTATAATGGTGCATGACATATAAGGGGAAATGAAATTCAGGGAGGGAGGGAGGGAGGGAGAGAGAGAAAGAGAGAGAGAGAGAGAGGGGGGGGGGGGGAGAGAGAGAGAGATTATAGGGCGAACACTCGGGCTTGGGCCGGGGAGGGGGTCAGTTTGGCAAATTTCTCTTTATACATCTTTATCCCAGAGTCCAGACTGTCTATTCAATCAGTAACTTCTACATCGTCAAAAATGAGATTCATGACAAAATCAAAATCAGGGTCAACAAACTCTAAGCATATAGACATGACATACAATGTGGTTTCATTAGCAAGAACTCGATTAAACAATGACTGTGCCAATTGAATTCCCGCCAAAATTGGACTTTCGAAAGTAAAGAGAGAGATACAAGTTTGAGACATGAGCAGGCGACACACTGAATGTGATCACTTGTCACTGTGCTAATAGTTAACAGGTGATAGACATTGGCATTCATTCTAGATTGCCGAGACAGAAGTCCTGATAATTAGGTTACATGACTGTGTGACATCTTCATGGAAATATGGATTGAGCCAGAATGAAGCAAAACGTTCCACAGACACGGTTCCATTCTTGTATCTTCTTCTTCTTCTTCTTCTTCTTCTTCTTCTTCTTCTTCTTCTTCTTCTTCTTCTTCTTCTTCTTCTTCTTCTTCTTCTTCTTCTTCTCCCTATACAGCCGGTCATCATTAGTATTATTCTTTTTCGGGTCTCTAGGTATTTTGTCCCTTGTCGTCATCTCCCCTCTATCTTCATTCTTCTTCGTTTTTCTTTCCTTTAATCTTTGTCTCCCTTGTCACACTTCCTCATTTTCTTTTTGTTCTTCTTTTTCTTGCTGTTCTTCCCCTTCTTCTTCTCCTTTGTTCTTCTTGTTCTTGTTCTTGGTGTTCTCCTCCTTTCATCTTCCTCTTCCTCCTCTTCTCCTTTTCCCCCCTCTTCCATTTTCATCTTTTGATCATAAGAGGGCAGTAGTCAGAGGGTATTAACGCCTGGTTTGACAAAGCATTTTACGATTGGGTGTCCTCGAAGAAGAAGAAGGAGAAGAAGAAGAAGAAGAAGAAGAAGAAGAAGAAGAAGAAGAAGAAGAAGAAGAAGGAGAAAGGTAAAAGGAAAAGAAAAGGGAGGAGGAGGAGAAGAAGAAGCAGAAAAGAAGAAGAAGAAGAAGGAGAAATGATGAAGGGGAGGAAAGAGCAAGTTAATTATCAACAACAGAAAAATAAGGCGCGAAAAATAAAGATACACAAACATGGAATGGAAAAGAAGAAGAAGAAGAAGGAGAAATGATGAAGGGGAGGAAAGAGCAAGTTAATTATCAACAACAGACAAATAAGGCGCAAAAATAAAGATACACAAACATGGAATGGAAATACTACAAGGAGGAGAAGAAGAAGACGAAGAAGAAGAAAAAGAAGAAGAAATGTTGAAGGGGGAGAAAAGAGCAAGAAAGAATATCAACAACAACAAAATAAAGCATGAAAATAAAGATACACAAAAATGGAATGGAAATACTATAACAAAATACCAATTTGTTATAGTAATCCATGCAGGTAAAAAAAAAATACAAAGAGGAAAAAAAAGGAATAAAATTAATAAAGGTTAATATTATCTGAAACCAAGTCGTTGAACCCGAGATGACAGTAGCCTCTTATCAATGGAGCACTCCCTTCAAACATTCTAACGAGGGTAATGACCATGATTCCATTATTATTTCTTGTTCAGTCATAGTTATGCCCAATTCCTTTAGAATTCGATTTCTGCTACGAACGTGTGGCCTAGTTTAATCGCCTTCACTTGAAGTCAAGCGTGTCGAAAAAATACAAGAAATTAATAATTACAATAGCGCGGGTTTGAATTCAACGATTTTGTTCAAAAGGAAAACATGATAAGAAAAGGAACAGAGAGAGAGTGTGTGTGTGTGTGCAAAGGGAACGGCATGGTGTGGGAGAATTTTCTATGAAAGGATTGCAAGCTAAATAAACCTGATAATAATAGGATTAAACATCAAAAGTAAGGAGCGCTTTTTTTTCTCGAAACTTCGGTTCAAAGTGCTCGCATACAGGTCTAATGCAGAGCAGTAAATAAGCTTTTTAAGGAACAAATTTAAAAAAAATGGTAATACAAATGCCTGGTATGCATTAATATGACTTTTCTACGGTTGTCATCAGTTGTGTGATAAACAAACACAATGCTATAAAGTTTTTTAGAGGGATACTATTTATTTATTTATTTATTAAAGCTTCTATACTATTGATATAAAAGGTTATTATAGGATAGATGTCATCTGATTATATAGGAAACATTGACAAGGAGCTTTACAGTTTGTGGCAGAAAATATATTGTCCCTCCTTCAAAGGTCTTTTCAGTATAGGAAATGTCTATTATTATTTGTCATTATTTGTCAATGATAACAACAACTATGGTACCTTACCGAGAAGGGGTATATAAACAGCTATATTTCAAACGTGTCCTATGTAACATAGAATCTTGTGATGTAAAAGGTGAATGAACTCAACCGATAATAAAAGGCCAGTCTTCAATGCTTTTAATTTTTAACCTCCCCTTATTCCTCCGAACAACGACAAAAATGTAATTAAACAAACAATCTAGCAAACAAAAAATAAACAAATATAACCATTACAAAAACAATAGATATATACAAAAAGCAACAACCAGAACAGCAGCCACAATGATATAGAAATTACAAAAAGGGAATGAACATGATAAATTATCTTCTCAAATAACTCGAGATTTCCTTCTCTATTATTACATTGTGTTCTTATTCATGACAAGTCTTTTACATTGTGACACAAAAGAGGATAATATGACCTGCATTATGTTTGAGAAAACTGAATAGCAAAGATCTTTAAATCTTCAGATAGAATGAAAAGAAAGTTCGATTATGATATTGTAGCATGTGGGAGATAATGAACAAGAAAAATGATTACGGGATAGACAAGATGCGGTGTACAAGAGATAAAAGAAGCGATGGCAACCAAAACTGAAATAATACCATGAAACATTTAAGCCAAAATCATGTAGCATGTTTTCTAAGTTCTATTCAAAGAGTAATCGTTCTTGGCGCTAGTGGTAAAAGAGGTTTACATGGAATTTTGTCTGTTTCAAACTGGTTCCAACCGGTTTAAACCATTGTTTCATCTGATAATGCGATACATACTGTTGGCATGAAACCTTTTTATGTTGCCACCTCTGTTTTATAACTTTCTTTTGAAATTTTGATTGAGTGTCGACATTTCATGGCTAGCAACAAAATCAAAAAACTTAATTGTTGACTTTCCCCTTATCAATTCACGTCGAATTTTGTCTATTCATTTATCATTGGGTATGAAACTACTAAATAGAAGCATTTAAAACGCCGTAGCGCGTAGGTATTGTGTGGAGACTGTACAACTTTAGACTTGCCAAATCCAATAGACAACTATTTATGTGCATTAATTAATAAACCTTTAGAACGCAGCGAGCCAAAGTATGTTGTTCGATTTGGCGTTTCTCTCAGATATTTACACTAAAGTTAATCGGTTATCATGATAAAATTGCCTGAATATTTAGCACCGATGCATTTGTGCCTTTCCATGAAAAGGAAGATTATGTGCCCATATCAAAGGATATCCATCCGAGTTTCCTTTTCGCCACGAAAAAAAAATAACGCTCTTGGCCATCTAGCATCTCCTCAAAATTCTTGTTTGAAAATGAAACTATCTTCACGGTGTTTTCAATCAAATGAAAGTATAAAATCATTAATCAGCATTGACAACACCCATGATTATCTTAAAATATATAAACAGGTAAATATATTTATCATTATCTTGATATGTTTCAGATCGGTATTAAAATCCATCCTGTTTAAAGTTACACCTTCTAAAGAGGATCTGCCTTATACGGAAGAAAGGCCGAGAAGGTGAGCTCCAGGGTAGAACAAGTCGTGGAAAAGTTCCATGAATTACCCCATCTTATCTAATATCTACTAGGTCATTGACTCGTCATATACATGTACGTGTAATTTTTGAAATGGCAGATTAGCTATTTTTGTCGTAAAACTGCAATACATGAAAGAAGTGATGAGAATGAACCTGTCAAGAGGGATTGCTCATTTTTATTTAGCTTTCTACCCTGTGCCCAACATTATGTTTAAGCATACAACCTTCTAAGAAAAGCCTACAGCTGCATTATTTACAACGTTTTGCATCGCATTCGTGATTGAAGAGGCGAACTGAGAGAACTATTTGTTCACAATCATTGTGTAAATTTTTACCCCATCAATCTCGTTCTATTGTTCATTCGGAAACCTGAATGTAGTTATTCCTGCCTATCCAATTATGACGTCACAGGGTCAATGATATGCACTTGTAAGAACATGATAGATTAGAGATTAGAGTCAAACTAGTGGTGAGGTCCTTAAGGGGCGGGGGGCGGCGGCGCCAAGAGGCACGTGCCCCCGGTGCCAAATAAAAACTATCTGCGATATTTTTAATACAAATCTGAGTAAAAACATGTACTAAAGTGCACTCGTATGCTCCTCGTAAGTCTTAGGAGTTTTTTTTGTTTAGTTTGGTTTTGCTTGTACTGTACTATAGAAGCTTAAATGCCCTCCGTTAGTGTGGGATGTGTGTGTGTGTGTGTGTGTGTATGTGTGTGTGTTTGGGGGGGGGGGGGCTATTACGTAAAATCAGTCATTTTCTTTAAAAAGCATAACATTCACAATTTTTCTCATGCAAATAACGTTTAAAGCCAGCTAGGTTTATACACAACTTAACCATTTCCTTTTCATTTGAAAGCATGAAATAATACTTCATTATATTTTCTAAAATAGTCTGTAATCTCTATCGATTATACAGTGGTAGAATGACTGTGTACATACATGTTGACTGGGGATGATTAATTAGGTTACCATATATGATAGAACTTTAAAGCTTTAACTTAAAATAAACACATGGAAATCTTCAAATGACGTAACAAACGTATAAGAGCTAACGAATCTACCTACAAGAAAATGGTCTAGACTGACTACAATCGAGGGGAATGGCATTAGAAAAATTTACTAAGTCAACGACTCTTTCAATGGTTCATATGTAATCAATCAGATGATTTCAAAGTCCTCCATTATATTGTTTTGTTCTTTGGTTTTGATCGCATTAATTCTCGCCAATCTCACTCTTCAATAGCTGAGTGATTGAGATGAATTGCTTGGATTATGGATGCAAATAATCGCGTTGTTTACGCAGATCAATCAAATCAATCATATAAATCAGAAAACTAATACAGATCAAACCGTGCCAATGAACTGATTTGACCCGAAGCTTTTATATTTACCCCGGCTCGTCGAGCCCCGCAAAGGTAAAGAAATATTTACTTCATTATTCAAATATGAAAAAGGCATTGAAAATAATCTCAAACAATAGTTCATACATATCTGATCTGCACGACATGGTATGTACGATTACCTCCCCGATTCTATTCAAAAAGTGAAATCCCTAGGTTGATGGAGGTGTTGGTGTTTCTGGTCAGGTGATGGTGGTGGTGCTGGTTGTGGTGGTAGTGGATTTTTTAGTGGTGATGGTGGATCTAGTGGTGGTGGTGGTAGTGGTAGCGATGTAGTTGTTAGTCAGGTGATGGTGGTGTTGGTGGTAGTGCGGATGGTGGTGGTGGTGTTGGTGTTGGTAGTGGCGGTGGTGTAGGTGATGGTGGTGATGGTAATGGTGGTGGCGGTGGTGGAGGTGATGATGGTGGTGGTAGAGGTAGTGGAGATGGTGGTGGAGGTGGTGGTGGTGGTGGTGGTGGTGGTGGTGGTGGTAGTGGTGGTAGTGGTGGTGATGGTGGTAAAGGTGGTTGAGGTGGTGGTGGTGATGGTGATGGTGTTAGAGGTAGTGGAGATGGTGGTGGAGGTGGTGGTGGTGGTGGTAGTGATGAAGGTGATGGTGGTGGTAGTAGAGGAAGTGGAGATGGTGGTGGAGGTGGTGGTGATGGTGATGGTGGTGGTGGTAATTGTAGTGATGAAGGTCATGGTGGTGGTGTTAGAGGTAGTGGACATGGTGGTGGAGGTGGTGGTGTTGGTGGTGGTGGAGGTGGTGGGGGTGGTGGTGGTGGTGATGGTGATGGTGTTAGAGGTAGTGGTAGTGGTGGTGGTAGTGGTGGTGATGATGGTGGTGATATTGATAGGACTGGAGTACAAACGAGTTTTAGTTGTTTGGGCATAAATTTCGATCAGTTAATCAAGCGGGAAATATTTGACCATTCTCACTTGGTTTAGTAAAAAATTAATTATGTAGGTCAGTTTGCAATTGCTGTTTATTCAAGATTGGAATACTCGTATTGACAATGAGCATGTTGAAATAGGGCAATTAATATTGAATCACGTACGCATCCGTCACTATAACTGTTTATATATACATAGCCTAATTTTGAGAATAATAATTTGCAAATTTTGCACTATATCAGCCGTTAAGAATATCCTGCGCATATTGTGTTATTTAGTAAAATTCTGTAATATAATGTGTATAATGTTTCCTGATTAAAATCCTAAGTCGTAAATTTGACATGTACTTATAATTTTTAAACTAATAAATGAAATGAAATGAACAGGCCATATTTGTAATGTATCAGATTCAATGCACAAATCTTTATTAAGTGCCTTGTTACACATTATTTCAATCACCTGTTACGAATAATTGTACGTTTGTATTTCAATAGTCAGAATGCAAATTGCATATATTGATTATTGCTATAAGTTAGACAAACATTATATGGCTTGTCCTACCTAACAACATGTAATGTATGCAATTCGCATTCTGACTATTGAAATTCAATTATTTGTAAACAGGTGAATGAAATAATGTGTAAGAGGTTCTGCACAAAGACGTATGTATTAAATTTGATTTCATTACGAAAATGACCTATATAGTAGATCAACGTTCTCAGTTGATTCTATACAGTTCCTTTCACGATGTAACTTCATGACCAGCTCTCAACTTTATCTTTAATCGAATGGCCCATCTCTCGGTTATCGACCCCACAAACAAACAGCCCCCAAACCAAAAACAGGATTAATATAAAGTATCAAAAAGTAATCACAAATCTGCATCAAAGGTGAAAACGTTTACTTTTTCATCTTTTATCTGCAATGAATAGGAACACCTGCAACGTAACAATGGGAGCCCTGCAACATAACAATAGGAGCGTAGTATTTGATTAGGATCCACAGCTTCCCATTGAATCCACACATAAAAGATTCTCGTTTTGTTATAAAAAAAATCCTAAACAATTTTGATTGTTCCCTCTTCTCAAATATTTGTGTCGTATTTTCGTGAAGATGAAAAGAGTTGACATACTTTTGAGGATGAGAATCCTTTCAAATTTACCTTGTAAATTTGTGACTTCTTTTCAGGGTTTTTAATGCATTTTATCTCTCGCTCTATTATCTCTCCTATCTCTGGTTGGTATCATTCAGTCGGAGTTCATTATTCATTTTATTGGCATCAAGTAAACAAGATAACGTAGTCTTTATTTACAGACAAATTACCGGGAAAATTAGACCAAGAAACTGGAATTTAATGCCAGACTTATTTTGACGAAGTAATACATATAGCCTATAAGACAGAATGATTGGACAATTTCAAGTACTGAAAAGGAACTGCAGATTTGTGGGGGTTTTTTAAGAAAGAAAGAACGAAATGAAAGAAGGAACAAAATAAATCCCCAGATATAGGGAATATTATTGTTGAGAAACGTTTTTAAAAAATACCGTTATAGTAGGCTCTCCTTAAAATCTTTAGTCACTACTGGTGAAATAAATTATTTGATCGAAGCGTTTCGATCTTTGCTTTTGCCCCCCCCCCCCAAAAAAAAAAAAAAGTAGGCAGTATAACAAAAGGAAGGAAAATTCACCACAAAATCTTACTATTCTTCTTGATTATATCAAATTTTAGAACAGATTGATGCACAGATGAGCAATATGGAAAGGAACTCGAGAAATGGAAGGCCAACATTTCAAGAGCTGCTATACCTCTAAATCTGGAAGGCAAATTCCTTTGGTTTGATTTGATTTGATTTGATTTATTTTTTCACTAAAATATCCACAAATTAAAATGCCATATATAAACCATATAGTATTACAATATATAAATATCCACAAATTAAAATGCCATATATAAACCATATAGTATTACAATATATAATAGAACAAATGAATTATACAAGTAACGAAATACTGCTAAGTATGTACGCCATAAAATAAGTTTACAGAGTACATCTAAGTTTGAGAATAAGACAAAATATTTTATATTGCTTGATTTAAGTGACTTTTCTTGAAACTGTTTTACTTTCATATATTTCAAAGTTTATATCATTAGATGGATGCAAAGTTCAACTACATGAGAAGAAAATTTGAAAGGCAAAATTCTCTCAAACAACTACTTTTCTTGAAAATTGTCTTCTTGATGTTATATATTTTGTACAGTTTAGATTATATAGATGGATGAAAATTTCAATAACTTGAGAATATTTTTGTTTTGAATGGAAGCCCGAATTTCAATATCCACAAGCATGCTATATTATAGGATCGTGTGGGAATATTCTCTTCACACAACAATATATTGTTGATTTCACCGTATGATTTATACACAGCCATTCAAGCATTAATCTATAGTACCCGGCCATTCACCTCTAGAAGCCCGTGCTATCCAATGCATCTATAGAAATAAATAAAGACCCCCCCCCCCCCCCCCACCCCCAATGAAAACAATAACCTAGAAATATGCCTTCATTTGTTGTTTACTTCACTGATCCCATTTTGATCATGATATTTTGTTATTTCTTGTTGCTTTGATGGTAGACTTTAGGAAAAGATCAACATAATCTTTCGCGGGGGAGGTGGTGGGGGTGTCAATGGCTGCATGAAAGCACAGGCAAAGTTTTAAGGGATCAAATCGATCAAAAAATTATTTGTGCTTCATTTGCTTATTTTGTTCATGTGTGTACAGTAGCCTAATCATCAATATTGTTTGCAACTGTTAATGCAAAAATGGAAGGCACAATACGTCGAACAGGTTGTAAGAGCTATACTTATGATATTATCGATGTTAGTAACAGCCTTCTTGGGGGAGCCGAATTATTTTCTCACGCAATATCTTTCTCTGATCTATCAGTAATATTTTGAATTTAAGAGTTCAACGGCAAATATATATATAAATGTTGACACGTTGAATAGTTTAGGCTTCTATATAGTTACTATACTATGCTAAACTGTGTGGGAATGTTCCTTTGCACAACAATAGTTTATAGATTTCATCATATGATTTCATAAACATCTATTCAACACCATGTGATTTCAATCATTCACATATCGATGGACTTCTAATCTCTAAATCTAAAGAAATAAAAAAACGCCCCAAACGACAAAGCAATATGTCTCAAATTGTTGCTTACTTCATTTTGGTGAAGTAGTCTAATTATGATCAATATATGAAAAGCTCGGCTCCAACGTACTACATTTTCTTTTAATCAAAATTGTTTTTTTTGCATTAATTAATGTACACATTTCCAGTAGCCTTATTTCCAAAAAGCTGAATTTCCCCAAAATAAAGTTTTAAACAAAAATCAGTTCGGTTCCAAAAGGTACTACATCCACAAAAATAAAAGAAAACATAAATTCATGAAAAATAATTGTACAGGCTTAGTTTTTTTTTTAAAGAGTGGTTTTATACTTGTATCATACAATAGTATAATCAGCCAAAGTATAATTCCTAACTGACATTGCTGACTTTAATCAAAACATCGTGTTTTTCTCAGAACTCATTTATCAATTCAAGACAATTATTAGGCCAACAAAAAATTCCGAGTGAGTGGAAAAAACTCTAAAAACTGACATGTTAAATGTCAATTTAAAAGGGCCGAGGAGTGACCACTCATTCAAAATGTCAGATTGTTTCTTTTAACCTGCTAGATTCAACCTTAATATAGTGTTGGATCCAGCATGTTCAAAGTGTTAATCTACCATTTTGAAAGAGTGGTCACTCCTCGGCCCTTTTAAATGGTGATTTAACATTTCAGTTTTTAGAGTGTAGGCCTATAGGCTATACAACCAAACTATAGAATAGGTTACAGCGCAACAGTGTCTAACTTTTCTTTCTGCTCATAACAACCTCCAAAATGACAGATATAACGAAGCACCTGCATTATTCTTGATTCACTTGAATACAAATTGGGTTTGATCGCCGGTTTTGGACTCAGACCAGGGTCCCGTTTCACAAAACTTGTCATCAGTGACAAATGACAGTTGTTGTTATAAGCTAGAGAAATCCTTGCTTCTGATTGGGCAACAGCAGATTTGTCACTGATTTTTGTCATTTGTCATTGAAAAAAAGGCTTTGTGAAACGGGTCCCAGATGATTAATATTGGAGATGATTTCTCTTTTCCTCTTTATCCAGTCTCACGTTCATTTAGAGAGAAACACGGCGATGAGACGTTATGTGTCACGTGACCCTGCTGCTTTGGACGATGCCGCTGTATATTAAAGGTCAATGACCGAGCCTGGAAAATTCTCGCTACCCTAAATAGGTACGAAAATCTCGAAATTCGCGAGACGAGGTAATTTTCACTCTCTCGGGTCGTCACTACAACTTCCGGTATAGAGTCCCATCCCAAGTCACGGCCTTCATCCACCCCCATTTTTCAGGGTTCTTACGCTTGGAATCATGAGCCCAGCACTGTGCAGCCTCACAAAAGAAAACCATCGTCACTGATGTCAAAAGACGCAAAAAACAACGAATGAAAAGTTCAAATAAACGTTGAAATATTTGCGAAAAAAAACAAGACCGAGCAGACGACATATTCGGTGCATACGCTATCGCGCCTAGTAATATAGCGCCTGCACAGGAAGCTGTAATGTCGAAAAGCTATCCCATAATGCAATGCGCGTTTTCAGGATTTTCCCCGGATCTCGGCAGAATCGCTATTTGGGGTAGCGAGAATTGTGCCAAGAATTAAAGTGCACTGATAGCTTTTGTCATCTACGGTAGTCTAAAATACATAAAATCAAAGCAAAATCCGATGTCAATGGCATTTGAATTCGTTTATATACACACCCCTACATAAACTGCCCTTTTTACCGTAACGCATCGGCAAGCAGTAAAGTTTACCCGAAACTTTATCTCATGATTTTTGTTTCGAAAGCAGTGAAAGTCATCACTGAATGTGCAGTGATAAATCTGTCTCATAGTCCAAAATGTCTTTAAGTAGTAAAAGCTAAGTTCAAATGCAGAATATAATGATTCAGAGGGCTCTGCAGTGCAAAAGAAACTTTACGAAAATTACCGGGAAATTTCATGCACATAAACTAAATAATATTTTGTCAACATTCATTTTTCCTACGTTGTTTGAAATATTCAAATAATTTACTTTTTGCAATAACAGTAGAAAATCAAGATCTTTGAGTACACTTGTGGCTATTTCTTGTTCACGTTATGTAGACCGGTGGTGGGGGGGGGGGGGGGGGGCTGAATATTACCAGGTATTGCGTGTGAACAGACACAGGTCATTAGCATTATCAGAAGCCGCTCCCTTTCTCGTCCCTTTAGCTGTTAACCTTACTTGTTCCGAAAATGTAATTAGCCTCATTAACACGTCGCTCGCCAAACCGGCCAAATTGGACATTTCAACAGAAACGAGACCTTGCCAAATGCGATTGATGTCATCTGAGATAACTAGTCATCAAGGATAAGGTATATGTAAAGTTAACATATTGGTGTTGTCAGTTGCTCATCACTTCATTCTTTTAAGTCAAAGTTGATACAATATTTTAATTCGTATGGTGTTTCATATCGTCCATTCCCTCTATATAGTTATTGGTACCACCACCCTACTACCACTTACCCCACTATATATTTGCTTTTAATATATATATATATATATATATATATATATTCTTTTGTATGTGTTTATTGTTTAATCAAAAATATAAACTTTATTGATTAATATTGTATTTCTAAGCAGGGGATGATCCCTGATAAACCTCTGGGGTTTTTGATCACCCCCTCTGCAGGTTCATCTTTTGTTTTAATGCTTTCATATTTGATTATGATTTATATTTAGTGTCTGTTTATGAATCTGTGGAAATAAATGAAATTAAGATTGAAACAACTATATTATTTATACCCCTTGTAAATGTGATGTTAATGTGCTATTCATAACTCAAGAAGGAAAGATGGACTGGCTGAATTAGAGCCTTTGTTGAATACTTTAAGATGTAAGCTTTATGAGTCATATTCTGAATAAACATAAAGGGGAAAATTATTTTTTCACATACTTCAAAATGGAAAAACTTGGTATAAGGGTATGAATAATTTAGTTGTAGCTTTGACAGAGTTTTCTTTCGTATCTACCCTTTAAGCTCCACTGCACTACTTGCGCCTTCTATAACAAACAATGCCTAATCGGTGACCATTGGTTCCCCATGATCCTCTTTTTCTTATGTTATTTGAGAGCTGAGTTGATGAGATAACCACCTGTCCAGGGACCTTGCAGGGTGGTCTGATCCCTCATGTACACTAGTACAGACGGCCTTTAAATGTGTAGCTGGACATGGCGTGGCCACAGAGTGCATATGCCCCCGATCGATTTGTGTAAACAGAGAGGGTAAAATGAAGGGGAAAGAGACTATAATGGACTGTATGAATTCCTCAGGGAGTGCAGTGATAGCCCTCGGGAGAGGTCTGGGGGTAGCCGGAAGTCATGACTACACTCATTTCCTGGGACCGCTCCTATCAAAGGTGACTATATCTTGTTTGATTGGCAGACAGCCGCTAGGTGATGAGAACGAGGGTCATGACCTATAGAAAGTTTTTACATGGACTCTGTTTCATCAAACTTGTTATCAATACAAAAAAAAAAAAAATCATATGACAAACTTGCTCTCATCCAATCAGATACCACGATTTCAATAGCTTATAACAGTTATTGGAACTTATAAGACAGGGCCCTGGTCAATAATAGTATTCCTCATTATGTTTCATCTATTAACGCTTTACCCACTCCTCTCTCTCTCTCCACTTACATGAGTAAAATATCTCTCTCGTTATTTATACTCTCATTTCTAACCGTTTATTTATTTATTTATTTTTATTGAGGGGGGGGGGGGGGAGGAGGCGTCTTTCTTCTATGTTGACTCGTGCCGTTCAATCAGCAAATATATGTTTATCAATTGATGCCCTATTCAATTTTTTTTTTAATACCATAAGCTGAAATTTCGGGGGTGGGAGAGAGGGGACGAGAGAGAGAGAGAGAGAGAGAGAGAGAGAGAGAGAGAGAAGGGGACAATGTATAGGTCCATTAGTCTATGATATAACAGATAGGGAGAAGTACCATATAATAGATAGAGAGAAAGAGAGAGAGAGAGGGGGGAGAAGGGGACAATGTATAGGTCTATTGGTTTATACTATAACAGATAAGGAGAAGTACCATAGAATAGATAGAGAGAGAGAGAGAGAGAGAGAGAGAGAGAGAGAGAAAAGGGGACGATGTGTAGGTTCATAAGTTTATATAATATAACAGATAGGGAGAAGTACCATAGAATAGAGAGAGAGAGAGAGAGAGAGAGAGAGTGAGAAGGGGGATGTATGCCATCCTTCATGATATCCAAGTTACCGTGTCAGTAACAGAATGTCTGTCACCAGTCATAGAGTACGAACGTGTGAATCATTTTTAATCATAACACACACCACGGCTGTTGACTTCCATACCGCTGATATGTCAGAATGATATATTTCAGCTGATCGTTGTAATACCAGACAATTGTTGCGGCAGCCCGGGCGATAATTAAAACTTTCACCGGGAAATGTGATGTCATAATTTGGACACAAGTTACCAGACTTAGAGCGGAGAGAAGAAAGGAGTAGACAAGGGAACGGACGGAGACACGCATCGACCGAGACAAATAAATATACAGATAGAAGGATTGGAAGTGAGATGGGGAGAGATGGAGAGAAAGAGGAAGAGAGAGAGAGAGAGAGAGAGAGAGAGGGGGGGGGGGGGGGAGAAAGAGAGATTAAAAACATTGGAGTTACTGATATTGTAATTCCTGTGTTATGTTTGAACATGCATATCTTTTTTTCTTTCTCTATCTCTCTCTCTCTCTCTTTTGAACAAACTAGCTATCTTGTTTTTGGATGTGTGAAATACAAGGACATAAAAAGCATTCAAAAATATTATTATTATTATTATACATTATTTCTGTTAAAGCTGTTTTCTTCATCAACATAATTCTCATTTTCACCATCAGTCATACTACACACCTACATTCTACAAAATATACTTCATGAACTACATGTACTAGTATACGACAAACCTGACAAGGCAACTCATATTCACAATAAAAGGATTATTTGATTTTAATACAAAAACACTGGAGGCTCCTTTCACCAAGACACATTAAAACAAAAACATTTTAGTTCATGACAAAAGTTGCTGATGAACATTCATGGATCAATTTGCTTTCACGAAAGTACAATAACCTTTCTCATACAGTTGAATAATGTACATGAAGTATTAGGTAATTCATAATTAAGATGAAATTACAAAGTACAGGTCATTTAAAATGTTGAGGAAACATAGGCAAAAGGAGGGAGAGAGAGAGATGGATCAAGTTTTAGAGAACAATGGGGAAAGAATCTATTTACACTTTTAGAGAAATGAACAAAATAGAGAGTGGAATGCAATATACACAGTAAGTTACAGGTTACAGCAAAAATGAAATTCCTACATTTATTTGTTTTAGGTGAAATATCCAATACTACATTACTAATTCAGAAAAATATCTCTTGGATAACAAAAATGTGTAATGAAAGGCCACAATCCTTCCCTGCAAATAGATAAATTGGCCTGTTGGGAGTTTATTATTTAATAATACCTGCAATAGAAACCAAAGTAATAACAACTATCCAAAAAACAATTGAAAGCAAAATGATGAAAAAATAATGATATGGCTAAAGTTGATCCCAACATAGCATCCAATAATAAAAAGAGAATGAAAGGAGAAAACATGTAAAATGTTTTGATTTACAACAAAATTTGAATAGAAGGCATAGGGCAGCATATGACATGAATATCAAAGGCTTTCTTAAGCATTCCTTTTTAAAATTTTATTTGCAAGTTCTCCTGGTCGTTTATGTAAATGTCTTGAAAACAATGCAATAAGTTAGAGTTCAGCTTAACTTGTTGAATCGTCAGCTGCTCAGAGAGAAAACATGTAAAACTGATTTTGGCTAGAAAAGGGACATTTTCAATTTCTTTCAGTTTTCAGTGTAAACATTATTCTTTTCAGTGGCGACTATAGAATAACTTTTAAATAGCCAGCAACAAATTTCATGATAAAGGCATAATAATTCTGTATCAGAAATGATTTCAGAATTAATTATGACAATCAAACGTGCCAAACTGGATTTTGTTTACATTGTCTATTGTTCTACCATGCCTTCAACATGACAAAAAGTATTACATACACTGTGGAGTCTTGATATAAAAGTGTCACTTCTTCTTTGATATACAGTATCTCAAGATTATGTATTCTGTAATAGTTAATGTGAATAAGAAAATACAGAATCTAGCTTGTTAATACAGTCAGACCTGTCTATAGCGACCGCCCAAGGGAAACACAAAAAGTAGTCTTTGTAGAGAGGTGGTCAGTAAACCAGGTTGCCGGTAGACTGTAACAACCCGTATGCATCTTACAATTACCAATATTTACTTAAAGCAGTATTTCCTCATTGAAACTTGTATTGAAGGAACATGGATGTAATGACTACCTGCTATATAATGACTGCTTTAAATGATTTCCATGAGCCGTCTTCATATATTCTGTTCAGAGCCGGAAGGGTGTTAACTCTATGTTAAAGTATATAAGTTAGTGCCTCTCTGACTCCAAACAGACAATATACAGGTTATAGTGTCCACTGCATATTGCCTGCAGGAAGGCGTACTGACATAGCGACCATGTATCATATCAAGACTCCAAAGTTAAAATGGCCAAAATCTTAAAAACGTCCAGAGCGCTCCCTCTCTCTGTGTCTATCGTCCTTCCCTCGGCTGCGACTACGGGATCGCGATCGGCGCTTGTTGTCGCGGCCTCCGCCGCCGCCGCCGGGTCCGGGTGATGTGGACTTGCTACGGCTGCTGCGCTTCTTGCGTTTGCGGCGGCCGTAGAGCTCTCTTCGGAGCTCCCTGGAGATGGGTTTGAGGTGCATGAAGTTACAGAATCCACCACGTGTACATTCACTGCAAGGGATAAATGAAATACACACACAGGAAAATTTTAGGTTAATGTTTGTTACAGACCTGTGGGTCAGAGCCATCTAGACACAGAGTTTGGCAAACTTGGTTTCACTGAGTCACAACATGGCATATATTCTTTTGTTTTGTACTTGCCCAACAAAGCAGTAGTCGCCATGTTGTGTCCAACTCAAACCGGGTTGGCCAAACTTTGTGTGTAGATGGCTCTGGTGTGGGTAATGCTCTATCTGCATTCACACAGGGAATTAATAACATTTACATTTCTATACCAGCGAAAACTCAAGGCGCCTATAAAGTACAATATGTATTATATTGAGTCTCAGGTATACTTTGAATTGTGTGATTTTCACAGAACTATATATCAAGCTATTGACCTTATACAGGGATTAATATTCAATTTTGTTTCATCCCTTCTATGCCAAGGGGATGACATCCCACTGATCTTCCCAAGAAAGATATTTCATAACCGATCCAATGCAATTTGACAAATAAAATAGAAAAAGCCATATTTGCCTGGAGAAGCTCATTAAAGAAACAACAGCGCTCCATTATTTGCTCCAGGGTTAAAGAGATGGTTTATTGATTTCAAACTTGACTGAATTTGGTATCATTGCAATCGAAAAATTACACTGAGTAAAATCATTACATTTGTGTAACTTTTACATTCGAGCGAAATTTATAAAAGGTGATCGAACATGACGAAAAATCAACCCACTCAACGCCCCCAAAACATCGTAAGTCAGCTGATTTTTGAAGTGACGACACAATATGAACAGCGGACCGCTCAGCTGAAATGATTGACGACGGTGCGAGACGCAGTTTGCGTGCTATTCACATGTATTGCATAGACTCTCGAGTACCGTACCAATTTATACCTAACGCTGTTTACCTTCATCAAAATCCCCTGGAAATATGGATATGGACGAAAACAAACTTGAGTATACTCCAGAAGGCTCCTCCATGGCATGGTTTTTGTTCTTAATCTGACGTTAGTCTAGATAAATGGTATATAACTTCCAAAAAGCGAGTGAATATATCGTCGATGTAGCGTTCAAGTTTCCCGTAGCTGGTAGCTGTGTGTGCGTACTCTGTGCATGTACTATGTGTGCAATACACTGACCTCGCATGCATCACAATCTAGCGTGCATCACATCGCAGCTTGCTAGCCAGCCTAGCCCGTAGCCCGGCGCTCGAGCTAGCCGTGAATCGCAAACCGGGCTGATCTGTTTCTCTCGGTTTATCAGGTCCTATACGACTAATTTATCAAAAATGTAAACTAATCAGCCTAATCACACATTTTTGTAATGAATATCTGGACAATTCTATGTAAATTTGTCGCCTATTTTACTCCAAAAGAGTCGTTGGCTAGGTCAGCATGCAAAATGTCCTTTGCCTTCCCAGATCAGACACATACACGCTGAAGTGCCCTCAGAATATGTGATTATTTTCCCGATTTTTATGCTAAAATGTGACGGAAAAAAATATAAAAATCAAACAAACATTTGTAGAAAGTATCATTTATTCAGTGTATCTCATTCAAAATGCCCCAAAAAGAGGAAATATCTCCACTGGCGGTAAATATACAAACAACGTTAACCCATATCTGAAAATTGCAATGGGTATATCCACCATTGTCCCGAATGTGTGATGTAGGTTGTTCATATTGTGACGTCATCGTTTCGCATGTAAAATAACGCCGTCAATTCACTTAGTGAGTGGGTTCAGGAAAGGGTAACAAAATTGCGTTTAATTTATTCCTCACAACAGTGAGGGCTTCAAAAGTACTTTGCTCATTTTGTTAATGGTCTCAGCAATCTGTAGAGATGTAATTTGCCCATTTTCCACATTTCAATGAACCATCTCTTTAAGGTAAGGGTGAGGTCTTACATTGGATTCAAGGTTGGAGTTAGGAAGTTGGTTATTGTAGGAGCTGGGAGTGTTTCACAAAGACTAAGATTGACTTTAAGTTGGACTTACAGAGCTGCCAACCTTGTGCGACCAAAAAAAGGAATTTCAAGCAAAAAAAAGGAATTCATAAAAACAAAACTCACAACCACGCGCGACACTCTTCCAATGCAGAAATGTTCATTCCTCATGCTGTTATTTCCATACAAGCAGGTTTTTTTGTTTTGGTTATTTTGGGATTATCGGAATTTCATTCTTTGTGAGAATATTTTTCTCTTCAAGTATGTTTTAAAATTAGTTTTCTATTGAATTTGTGATCAAATCACCATTTAAGGGCAGTTGTTAGACGTGTGGTATGTAAAAAAAAAAAAAAAAAAAAAAAAAAAAAATTATGAAAAATCGTATTTTATAAAGAAAAAACGTAATACCGTAATTGGGAGAAAAAAACGGAGTAATTCCGGCAAAAACGGAATGGTTGGCAGCTCTAGACTTAACTATGGCAGGCTATTCATGCAACTGTTTGCTCTTACCATTTACTGGCATTGACGTATAAATCATGGTCACAAATCTACAGAATTTACATTTTAGATAATTCATTATTGAAGGTAAACATATTATCTAAAGATCATAATGGGAGAGCAACCAGTGGCATTAATGACCTGCCATAGTTAAGTCCAACTTAAAATCGGTCCTAGTCTTGGTGAAACACCCCCTGGTGTGGTATAACATGTGTCACCGAAGGGGTCTCTATGACCTTACCCCATCTCATACTGACGACAGCAGGCTTCTCTGAAATCTGTGACCGGTGAGAGCTCAGCTCTGATTGGCTGACGGTTAAACCAGCGATTATTCAAATCCTCTACTGCTTTCTCTGCATCTTCCTCATAGCGGAACTGAAAGGGAAGGAGAAAAGAATAATGGTTAAAAAAACACTGAAACACACTGAGACCTTTCTACCCATCAGCAATAACAATGCTCTAAAGGGTACTTTTGTTTAAAGCTACACTGCACTACTTATGGCTACTTGCGCCCTCTATATAGCAAACAATGCCTAATCGGCGCATGTTGGTCCCCCATGATCCTCTTTTTCTTATGGTAATTGAGAGCTGATTTGATGAGAGAACCATCTGTGAGTGACCTTGCAGGGAGGTCTAATCCCCCCTGGCCAAACTAGTGCAGACAGACTTTAAAGCTATACCAAACTGATGGATTTTCTTCCCGAGCATACTGTTTATTGCACAGCGCCATCTCATGGTCAACTTGCCAACAGTGCAATACCCAATACCTCATTTCCACTTCGTAGACAAAGGACCCGTTGCGAGAACCAACAGCTCAGCGAGGGAAGCAGCGAGATACGGGACCATACTACTACAGCTGACCTGAGATGGCGCTAGAGGGGATTTTGCAGTTATGGCTTTTAAAAGCCCATGCACATGTTTGGTAGCCCTCTCTCTCCTCTTCAGTCGTTTCTCACACTTCTTCAATATTTTGTTACTCATAAAAACATGTACTAAAGGAACCTGTACATAAAGACCACATGCCTATAAAGACCACTTTTCTTGCCTCCCTCGGGTGGTCTTTATAGACAGGTTTCACTGTAGTTAGCTCTCTTCCACCCTACTGTGGAATGAGGCGTGAAAGCTCAGTTGGTGGAGCAGTGGTCTTGTAATCCGGTAACCCGGGTCCGAAACCAAGTCGATGCGCTAGTGCTCTTTGGTAAGGCATTAATCCTCATTACCAGGTCCCTCAGAGAGAACCTAAAGCTGTCGGTCCTCAGGTTGCTTACTAACAAGCATTTATGTTTTCTTAGCAGTCAGGTAAAATAACCACCCCATGTGCCTTTGACTCACCTTGACATAGACGTTGCCCACCAGATGATCACCAAGGTTGTCACAGACGTTCATCTCCTCGATCTCACCATATTTCTGCTCCATCTCAGCGAAGACCTCCTCAAAGAAATCATCAAAGTGCTGCTGGACCTCTACATCACTCAGGTTAGATTGGTCCGCTGCTATCACGCACATCAAAGTGAATTAATTAATTAATTAATCAATTAAATAAATAAATGAATGAATGACAAACTAAATAAACCAACACACCAACAAATAATCAAATGAAGTTGTTTCTGGGGCCTACTTTCAATCCCTGGCTGGAATGCTCCCCAGGGAGTGGAGATTGTGCACCCGGTGTGTGGGGAAAGTATTGAATCCAATGACCAGGGTAATAGTATATCTGTAAAGCGCTTAGAGACAATTGTATACCGTAAGCGCTATATAAAAACTCAATATTATTATTATATTAATCCATCTCAGGAAAGACTTCCTCATAAAAATATCAAAATGATGCAAGATATGGACCTACATTGAGCCCCTTCCCTGCTGATGCTACAATGTTCTAAATCAATCAAACAAAGAAATAAAGACAAAAAAGGGGTGGGGGGAGGGGGAAAAGAGGAGAAAAAAAAAGAAGATACCCAAAATTGTACATAATGCATTACTTTTTATGTATTTATTTTGCTTGCGCCTTGCTGGGAAAAATGATCTGATATCTAGACTTACTCCACACTAAAACTTCTTATAAGAAAGGTTAATTATAGATAAGTATCCTTACACCTTTTTAGCAATACCAAGCAAATATTTACCTATTCCAACAGCAGCACCTCCTTCAGCCGACTGTGCTGTGTTAGCCGGATTGTGGTAGATGTTTTGGATCACGATGGTTTGACTGAAAGTCGGTTTGTTGTGGAGGCGGGAACACCGGTCTCCATGACGACATGCTCCAATCTTGAAGTAGAAGGAGCAATTGACTCTATATAGGGGGAAGATGGAAAAGAAAATGGATTAGAGGGTGCAGTGAGAACGAGCTTCTTCAAAACAGGGCTCCACACTAACAGTTTTTTTTTTTAACTGCAGGGGGTCTGGATTAAAATTAATTGGGTCTGTTTGCACATGCCCTCGTAAAATATTCAAAGAGTGGGGGGGGGGGGGGGGGGGGTTCAATGCACAAATGGGTACCCTATTAGTGTCAAACCCTGCTGATAGTATTAAAGAGCAAAGCAAGAATGTTTCATGACTGCTTTAGGAAAACTAACATGCATTTGAATAGCATGCCCATCATTCAGACTTGAATTTCAAAAGTCTTATTCTTGCATATTGCACAGGGGACAAAAGCTACAGATAAGCTGCTAAGTGGTTGCAGAGGTGAGGGTCCCATATACACATCATATTGAATTGTCCAAATTCAGATACATCAGAATTATCACTGTCATCTACTGAACTACATACGAGTAGATTTCACTTTGCGAAGGACATTTAAAGCAAATATGCATCATAATGCATTGCAGTTTAGTATATTTCAAAGTTACAAAATATGACTTAGAAAAAATACTGAAAAATCTCCCTACAATCGGTTGCCAAGATTGAATGTTTTTTCAAAAAGTACTTATTGCTAACTACCTTTAATACCTTCTCTAACTTCTAAGTTCTATCAAGTACCGGTATTCAAATTTGATCGATACATGTACATGTTACATACAGAGGTAGTAGCACGTATATTGCACTGAAGCAATTCTTGTAAGCTATTTTCAACTTATTTATTGATGTATTCAGTCTTTTTTAAAATACAGGGTAGTCCCTTCAGAGCCACAAGGCCTGCTTTTTAAGGGAGCCCAGTAGGCAAGTGACAAAGCACATGGTAAAAAAATTACAAACTTGAGTCTTTCCTTAGCATATCCAGGTATCATTACATTATTGGTTGTTACCTTTTGTTGTAAAATGAACGATTCCCATTGCAAGATTGAGCAGAGATGGGGGATTCATTGGTCTAAAGCACAAGAGAGCAGAACAGAACAAGACAAGACTGTTATGGTTTCTGTTTGTTGGAAAAATGAGGGTGGTCAATGTCTTGGCTAGAATTGCTAGAGGGAAGAAATGATATCATTCCAATTGACCAATCTACATGAATATTATTTCAATGAGGATAGAAAAATTCTTTTAGTTCAATTAGTTGCCTTTGCTATTTTAGAAGATTTAACGATATTACTGATTTTTTTTAAATCTGCAACAACTTGATTACAATTAAAACTGAAAGAAAAAGAATGATTTTGAAGTTGTTCATTGACATGTACATGTAGTTAAAAGACGCTTGCTTTGTCATAAACTCGGAGCAAAAAAAAGAAGAAAAGAAATTCAACAAAAATTGGCTTGACTTGCTCTGTGCCCTGTGCTATAATTTGCTACAAGATAGAGAATAAAGAAAATGGTACAACTCCATCTGTAAACCTGAACTGTACCTATAATTAAAAAAAAAAAACCTCTGCAGATAGAAAAATAAACTCAAGCTAAATAGAGAATGCAAATCACTTGTGTTGTCCCCTGCGCTATAGAATGGAAAAGTGGAAAAGAGTAAATGACCATGGGAAAACTCCAGTCTCGCAACCTCTATTTACCTACTTCATGTCTACATAAATAAGAAAAGACAACCCTGCTGTGGAAAATAATACTGCTTCTTCTTTGGGCTAAAGAAAGCTAAATTAGGAAAAATACTAGGGAGTATGGGGAGAGCCACAACGCAGTTGACTGCCAATGCAGAACCTTATGCTAAAAGTGAAAAATCCTGCAAAGAGAATATTTTTACCCTAGAAAATAAAAATGCTGAACAATTGCTGACAGATTACACCGCTATTAAAACAAATATAAGAAAATACTCTCTGTATGCTATTATGACCTAAAACTGTGGTATAAAATTGATCAATAAAACCCAGAGCTGGGAATAAAAAGAAGTAAATTTTGACTCCATTTATTCATTTACAATAATAAGAACAGTAAGAAAACAAAACTTTATGAAGAAAAAAAGAGGAAGAAAGAGAAAATAGAGACAATTATATGTACACATATAATGAGGACAGGGGATAGAACCACAATAAAATATGATAAATAAAATATGCTGCAAGACCTAGGAAGAAATGGGTGTATACTACATGTACATGTAGTACATGTACATGTATGTAGCCCTGTGACAACTGTACATGCTGTAGCTGTGTGAAAGAACTTTACAAATTCTATGAAAAGAAAACAGCTGTTGTACTTCTTGTTTAAAAATACATGTATAAAATTACTTGTTAAAAGTTAAACCATTTCCTCAACTATCTCTCACAGAAAGATACAACATTTTGCTTCCACAAACTCACCTGTTTTGGAACTTTCCACAGATATAAAATTATGTTTATAGGGTCTACTGTAATTACTGTAATTATTAGGTCTGGTGGACTTAGATTCGTTTTTATACAACTATTCTAAAGGAGTGTCATTTATCTTTTTATTGACAATGTCATCAAATCGGTTTGTAGCACGATACTATCAATCTGCTCCATCATATAATCATTCATTAATATTACATTTACAGCTGAGCTACCCAATGAGAATTTACCAGAGCTACAGTAGTTTGCACTTCATTGGATCTTTTCCTCTCTTATTTTTTCTTTCCTTAGATACTGTACATGTACAGGTAACTGTTTGTAGAATACAGCAGTCTAAAGTTTGATCCTTATTACTACTACTATGTCAGGTTTGATCATTATATTTATTAGACACTGCGAATAGAGATTCTTTTCTCTCTCTTTGGCAGACAGTCTCTATCTTCAGTGACTTTTGTTGAGATGTTTGGTACTTTGTAGCATATTTTGAGAATATTGAACAGTAGGCCTATCCCATTATTCAAGGAAACACATTTTCAGCTCACATTTGCGGCAAAGTGATTGCCTGGGATTTACTTGGAACAGATTCCTGTGCAAAAATACCTATTTTGGCTGTTTATCAATCATTGTCTACTTTAGCTAGTCTACTTTTTATTTAATTCTTTTAAACGTTATCATGAAGAATAAAACGAAGAAGAAAACGCAGACGGACGCGTCCGCAAAAATAAGGAATCCTCAGCTGACGATTCTGATTTCCGATCCAAGCGTTGGCAATGCAAAAAACTGGATCCGCGATCGATTTTCTTGATGCATTTTACATTGACTTTGTAGTTTGTACAGAGACTTTCACGTTATGAGCGATAAATCCTCGGGAAGACGGACAACCTATAATTTAGTAGACGGTGAACTGGGGTTATTTTATTACGCGGAATTCATTTTTCGCATCGCCAGAGCGCGGAGTGGGAACCCGAAACCTGTGGAGCCCCGAAGAAAAAAAACACATCCGCGAAAATGATCCTAATTTTTAATTTTTAATTTTAGGACGATGACCATTACCAGGGTCTACGTCTCTACTCTATTGCGGGTCAGCCTACAAACCGAGCTGAGTTAGCCAGACTCCCTTCATACACTCACGATCACACTCAGTTACACATGCACACTCGCACGTACAGCATGCATGCGCAAATCACAATGGTCAACATCGTCAAAACTCGGCCCCAAAACCAACTCGTCTCTAGGTCTATCATAACGGCTTATTGTTCACATAAAGGTAGTATCCATTCACGAACGATATCCTATATAAATAACCAAACTCACATCCTAAATATCACCAATTCAGATGCACAATTTACAAACGATAACAAGTTTAACTTGATACTTACTTGTCTTTTTCAGTGCCAAAAATGGAAGCTAAATATTCAGCCATTTTGACGTGCGGAGATGCTAACCTCGTTCTATCGATGTAGTAATATCAAAAGTAAAAGATTAATTTTTATTGTTAAAGTTAATCATAATCTAATTAGACAATTTTAAATAAATATTTTTGTGTGTATTAAATATTTTTAGAAGGTAAAACTAATAAATATATAATAAAATTGGAAGAAATAAACTTATAAACTGAAGCTTAATTTATTGACGGTGACTAGAGATTATGGAATGCAAAACGCTGGTTAAATTAAATGGGTAAAGTATTTTTTTAATAAATAATATACAAATATACAC